>CM039484.1:12936320-13249324 GCA_022433065.1 Begonia loranthoides | reverse complement strand
GCCACCGTATCCTATTTCTTAGCTCTTGAAGAATTTCCCCCATAAATTCCTCCTTTCGAATTGTCCGAAAAATCGCTTTCGCTTTCCGAAAAATCGCTTCCGCTTTCTCACATTTTCCTTAAATTCTCTCTCTCTCTCTCTCTCTCTCTCTCTCTCTCTCTCTCTCTCTCTCTCTCTCTCTCTCTCTCTCTCTCTCTCTCTCTCTCTCTCTCTCTCTCTCTCTCTCTCTCTCTCTCTCTCTCTCTCTCTCGTGTGATTTTATCAATGAATTCCCCCCTATTTATAGGAAAGGAGAGGTTGAAGAGTAGCCGCATGATGCTGCCAACTGTACAAAGTTAGGTAGATTAACAGATTACAGGTTTGTCATGGAAGTTAGGCATTTTTTTAATTAATTAATTTTTTTATAATTTCCATTAAATCTTTAACGAATTCTTAATCATATTTTCCACTTCCTCAACTTTTAATAATTTTCTAAAAATCAATAATAAATATCTAAATAATCTTTTATACGAATTTACCATCAATAAATGCCTCGATTATTTTTTTTACTAAATTCATTGCGAAAAATTGGGGTAATAAATCTAATGAAAAAAATCATTCTAAAATTTCAAAATTCAGAGATAATGAGATATTAATATCTTAATATTACAATCCTCCCTCCTTAAAGAAATTTCGCCCTCAAAATTTGCTAATCGAATAACTCAGGATATTTAGCTTTCATTTCATCTTCTCTTTCTCATGTAGCTTCTTCAGTTGAATGATTTTGCCATAATACTTTTATTAAGGGAAGCTGTTTGTGACGAAGCTCCTTAATTCTTGAGTTTAAGATCTGCATTGGTCTTTTTTCATAATTGAGGTTCTTTTAGATTTGCATATCTTCAGGAGGTAATACCAGAGTTGGGTCGCCCAGACATTTCTTCAACATCGAAACATGGAACACATTATGCTCGCCATCCATAGAAGCTGGTAATTGAAGTTGATAAGATGCAATTCCCATTCTTTTAGTGATTACAAAAGGATCAATGTATCCGGGACTTAATTTTCCTTTCTTTCTGAAACGCATAATTCCCTTAAAAGGCAATATCTTTAGATATACCAAATCTCTTTCATTAAACTCTAAATCTCTTCGATGATTATCTGCGTAACTTTTCTGATGACTTTGAGCTGATAGCATATGCTGACGGATCAAAGAAACAGATTCAGCAATTTGTTAAATGATATCAGGACTGAAATACTTACTTTCTCCTACTTCACCCTAATATAAAAGAGATCTGCATTTTCTTCCATATAACGCCTCATATGGAGTCATACCAATAATAGCATGGAAACTATTATTGTATGCAAACTCCACTAACAGTAAAATCTTTTCCCATCTAATTAGCAAATCAAGAACACAGGCACACAACATGTCTTCTAATATCTGAATTGTCCTTTCACTCTATCCATCAGTTTGAGGATGAAAGGCTATAATGAACTTCAATTCTGTACCCATGGCCTTATTTAAGCTTTTCCAGAAGGGCGAGGTGAATCGTGAATCTCGATCATAAAAATGGAAACTGGTGCACCATGCAATTGAACGATCTCTTTGATATATAAATTGGCAAATTGATTCATCTTATAAGTCATCTGTCCAGTAAGAAATGGATGACTTTGGTCAATCTGTCAACAATTACCAAGATTGCATCATGTCCTTTGTCTCTTTGGTAAACAAGTAACAAAGTCCATTGTAATATGTTCTTATTTTTATTCAGGTATCGTCAATGGCTAAAGCATTCCACTGGTCTTTGATGTTCAGCTTTAACTTGTTGACACACCTAGCATAATCCCACATATTCTGCAATATCATACTTCATTGCCGACCAAAAATAATGCATTTTAACGTCTTTGTACATCTTATTACATCCGGCGTGAATGGAAAAACTAGAGGAGTGAGCCTCTTTTAAGATTGTTGTTCGTAGTTGCGAGTCACTGGGTACAAACCATCTATCTTTACACATTACTATTCCATCAATAGACATGGAATAGTCTTTATACTTTGTTAGCGTTGGGTTTAGCTTAAAATCCTTGCGTAAGTTATCATTTTGTTGGGCTTCTTTAATCTGCTCCAAAATAGAAGGCTTCAGGGTTAAATGTGACATCATAACATCCAATTTAGCAGGAACCAATTGCACATCCAACTCTTGAATATCTTTCATAAGTCTTGATGACATTTCATCGCACATTAGACTCATGATAGAAACCTTTCAGCTTAAAGCATCTACTACAACGTTGGCCTTACTAAGATGGTATTTGATCTCGCAATCATAGTCTTTTATGAACTCCAACCACCGTCGTTGTCTCATATTTAACTCCTTATATGTAAAAATGTATTTCAAACTCTTGTGGTCGGTATAAATTTCATACTATTGTCATACAAGTAATGTCTCCAAATTTTGAGCGTAAATACTACTGTAGCGAGTTCCATGTCATGAGTGGGATAATTAGCTTCATATCGTTTAAGCTGCCTTGATGCATAAGCAATCACTTTTCTGTTCTGCATGAGTACACCACCAAGGCCATATTTAGATGCATCACAATAAATACAAAAATTGCCTTCTCCTACAGGTAATGCCAGCACATGAGCAGTAGTAAATAGACGTTTTAGTTTTTGAAAGCTTTCCTCACAGTCATTTGTCCACAAAAGTAGTGCATTCTTCTTTGTTAAACTTGTCAAAGGCAGCGTAATCCGTGAGAATCAATCGATAAAATGTCTATAATAGCCTGCCAATCCGAGAAAACTTCTCACTTTGCCTACGTTCTTTGGTTGGGACCAATTGATTACCGCTTGGATCTTTGTTGGGTCAACCTCGATCCTTTCTTTGAAAATTACTTGGCCAAGAAAAATTACCTTGTTCAACCAAAATTCGCATTTGGAGAATTTTGCATATAATTTATGTTTAGCCAACATAGAAAGGGAAATTCTCAAATGCTCTTGATGTTCTTCCTCTAAGCGTGAATAGATGAGAATATCATCAATGAATACTACGACGAATTTGTCCAAAAATTCCTTAAAAATTCAGTTCATCAGGTCCATAAATGGTGCTGGAGCATTAGTTAATCCAAACGACATTACGAGAAATTCATAATGGTTGTATCTCTTGCGAAATGTTGTTTTTGGAATATCTTTAGGTTTAACCTTTAGTTGATAATATCCCGAACGAAGATCAATTTTTGAAAAGACACTTGCACTTGGCAATTGATCGAATAATTCATCAATTCGGGCAAAAGATATTTGTTCTTAATTGTAACCTTGTTTAACTCTACATAATCGATGCACATTCTTAATGATCCATCCTTTTTCCTTACAAATAGGACCGGAGCTCCCCATGGTGAGAAACTTGGACGCATGAAGCCATTTTTTATCAATTCTTCAAGCTTTATCTTCAATTCACATAGCTCTGATGGCGCCATTCTATATGGATTCTTGAAAATAGGTTCCGTACCAGGATGTAAATTAAATTCAAACTCAATTTCTCGATCGGGCGGCAATCCAGGGAGATCATCAAGAAAAATTTAGGAAAGTCTTGTACCACAACAACATCATCTAATTTTTCTCTTGGGTTGTTGTAGTGTCCATTACATTTATTAACAAACCATCACATCCATTTTTCAATAGTTGATTCACCTTGAACGCAAAAATAAATGTTAATTTGCTCTTTTTCTTAACTACTTGGAAGATATGGGGTTTGTCATTAGGAGGACAGAAGCGCTTCTTTCTTTTTACAATCGATAATTGTTTGATGTTGTGACAACCAATCCATGCCTATGATAATATCATATCCTTGTAGATTCATAATAAGTAAAACGGCATGGAATGAGCAGCCGCATATCTCAACTGTGTATGCTTTTAGAATTCCTTTGGCAGACAAATAAATGCTACAAGGTAAAAGTATTCTTTGTGCATAATTCATAAGACTGGGTTGCAGTCTATTTTTTGCAGAACTCGGTTGAAACAAACGAGTGAGTAGCACCCAAATCAAATAAGATATTTGCAGAAATATTATTAATGTAAATAGTACCTGACTGGATTAGTAAACTTCTTAATTTGTGTTTTATGAGGCTATATGAATACTATTTAGATTTGTATAAAGTCATACGTACCTGACACAACGCTAGGTGTTCTTCCTCTTCATTTTCTCCATCTAAGGAGAAAATGCGTGCAGCCACTTCTTCAAGTTTCTTTACCAGGCTCGAGCAAAATTGTGCAATATGACCTGTCTTTCCATATTTGTAACACAGGTTCGAACCCAATCTGCATTGCCCAAAATGATTTTTATGACATGTTGGGCATGACATTGACTGATTAGTTGGTTTAACCATAGGGTGTTTGTCTAGTCTTTGTGCTTCACTATTTTCTGGTCGTTTAGTTCCTTGATTTATGGACGGACCACCTCATTGTTGATTTTGATTGTTTCTCCACAGTCTTTGGTTAAACTCCTTCTGCTTTACTACCATTAATTTTACATTCTCAACCACTAGTGCTTTTGCGATGATTTTGGCGTAAGGAACACCTTCTGTTCCTAACACTGTGACTCCTTCAAGAATTTCCATTCTCAATCATTGGACAAAGTGATTGACTTTAGCCTCATCTGTAGTTACTAAATGTGAAGCAAATTGGGATAATGTTCCAAAATTTTGAATATATTCTAATACTGTTCCTGTTTGTCACAATCTTATAAACTCCACCATCTTTTGTGTTCGAATGGTATGATTGAGCTATTTGCTATAAAATAACTCCTTGAAGGCCTTCCATTCAAGAGTTTGAATATTTTGAGTAGTCTTGACTGAATCCCACTAGAATCGAGCGTCTTGGGTTAATAGGTAAGCAGCGCATTAGACTTTTTCAGCATCAGTGATGTTGGCATATTCAAACATGTCTTTCATCGTACGAATCCATTCTTCAGCTTTAACAACATCAGATACATTGCCATCAAAAGTTGGAGACTTGAGTCACATAAATTTCTCCTAGCAAGATTTTTTGAGAAACGTTATTGTTGGATCATTTCCATTTCTATTTCCATTCATTATGAATTTCTCCACGAATCGGAAATGTTGCTCCATATACTGGGATTTTTTTTCAACTACAATCGCTATGCGATCAAGGGCTTCTTCTCTCCTTATTTGAGTACCAACACTTGTAGGTCTATTCTCTTGTTCCATAGATGTTTCTTCTCTCGTATCGTTTATTTGTTCATTAATTCTTGCTCGTTTAGTAATTCCTATTGTCCTATATAATTTGATAAAATATTAGAATATTTATTTTACTTTAATGTTTTAACAATGTATTGAGAAATATTTTGAAGAAATATTTGTTATTTAATTCAATTATTTATTTTATCTTACTTTCTTTTATGATTTATCATTATTATTATTATTTATTTTATTTTATTATATGTATATATTTATTATTATATTATTATCATTATATATATATATTTATTATTATTATATATATATTAAAATTTTTTATTATATATATATATATATTTTTTCGTTTTCAAATTTATTTTTTTTTTTATTTTTTTATTTTTTTTATCTTTCGCTTGTTTTTATATTTATTTCTTATGTTATTTTACTTTTTAATTTATTTTATTATATAAATATTTTTTTATTTTGTTTTCGTTTTTAATTTTTTTTTTAATTCCTTATATTTTATGATATAAATATATTTTGTTTTTAAATTTTTTTTTTATTTTTTATTTTTTATTTTATCTTTCGCTTTATTTTTAATATAGTTATTTATTTTCTAATTAACTAAACAAATATCATTTAATTTTTTAGGAAGGTAATTTGAAACAACACAATTTTTAACAAATAATATTAACACAATAAAATTTTTACTTACAATTGGAGGAGCATTGCTTGATGAGTCTTGTGTTATCAACACCGGATTAGACCTGCTTAGGCTCTGATACTATTTGTAACATCTCGTTTTAAAAACCTTTTATTTTTAATAATAATTAAATATTTTTTATTCATTTAAAAACGTGTATTAATTCAATAATTCAGAGTTTAAGCGGAATAGAACATAATTAATTTGAATCATAGTTTTCACATAAGTTTAAACACAATTCATATTTACAAAATCTTTATTGAAATTAAAGACATTATTAAACCATAATTTTATCGGTCTTGAGCCATAACTTAACAGGTGGAATCTGGTTGATAACTCAAGGCTTCAACTAGCAATGCTTCCTCATCCACATTTGTAATACTTATTCCATTTTCTACATCACGGGCAATACAATGAGCCAGAGGCTCAGCAAGAAATAAGATTTATGCAATGCTTATGCTCATGTACATGCAATCTATCATAGAGAAGAACCAATCCCTCTTTCATGCATCTTTAGTTTCACTTATCAGTCCAGGTGTATGAGATTTATCAGTCTTAGAATTCATTATACCTTCTTGTGGCTTAACCATCAAGGTTGTCACGACCATTATCAGTCTATCTCATACATCTATTTACATTTATTGGTTCATTTTCATTTATCATGTCATGCATATGTCAGCAATTTCATAAATCCTATCATGATGCATGAATGTCACAACTTATAACAGTATATTAAAACAGTTTATGGAATATAACAGAGAATATAACAGTAATCACTATATTCATAAAATTTCGTGCATTATAAAAAATTAATTCTCTTTCAATAAATTTATAAATATAACAATAATTTCGATTATAAGAATTTCTATAATAATTTCAATAATAATAATTAATGAAATTAAAAGCATAAAAGTAGTCCCATGATGTAGGGCCTCCACTGGCCACCGTATCCTATTTCTTACCTCTTGAAGAATTTCCCCCGCGAATTCCTCCTTTCTAATTACATGAAAAATGGCTTCCGCTTTCTCACAACTTTCTCACATTTTCCACAAATTCTCTCTCCCTCCCTCCCTCCCTATTGTGTGTGATTTTATCAATGAATTTCCCTCCTATTTATAGGGAAGGAAAGGCTTAACAGTAGTAGCAGGATGCTTCCACCTGTACAAAGTTAGGCAGATTAACACATTACAGGTTCGTCACAGAAGTTAGGCATATTTTTAATTTATTTAATTTTTTTATAATTTCCATTAAATCTTTAACCAATTCTTAATCATATTTTCCACTTCCTCAACTTTTAATAATTTTTTATAAATCTCTAATAAATATCTAAATAATCTTTATACAAATTTAGCCTCAATAAATGCCCCGGTTATTTTTTTACTAAATTTCATTATGAAAAATCGAGGTAATAAATCTAATGAAAAAAATCATTCTAAAATTCCAAAATTCAGAGATAATGAGATATTAATACCTGAGATGTTATAGTATCGAGGAGTAGATTAGAACTATGGAGGACATGTCTGCATATGCTAAGATGAAAGAAGAGGAAATGGTAGCATGTGTCATGTTTATGCTGGACAAGGATGCGAGATTATGGTGGGACTCAATTAAGATAACCAAGGATGTGACTATGATGTCGTAGATAGGATTCTAGAAAATCTTCTACAGCAAGTATTTTAATCGTACTACAAGGGTGAGTAAGTTGGTCGAATTTACAAAGTTTCATTAGGAAGACATAGTTACAGAGTACATTTGCAAGTTTGAAGCATTGTCACGGTTTGCCTTGCATCTTGTGAGAAGTAATGAGCATAAGGTACACCAGTTTGTGTAAGGACTTAAGGTAGAGATTATATAGGTGTTAAGATAACCGGTGTTCAAGATGTGGCCCATGCGGAGATGGTATCAAAGGCCCTTAACATTGAAGAAGTAGAAAACCGGTTCACGGAGCAAAATGATTCTGCTATAAGATGTCAGCCACACTCATGAGAAGAAGAGGGCACGTTTGGAGGAGTAAAGTGGTCCTTTGAAGAAGAAGGCCAACAAGGAAATTGATTCCCAAAGTGAAAGAAAGGTCATAAAGGGAATGCATGGCTGGATCTCGTCAATGCTACATATGTGGGGGGGTTGGTCATTTTGCCATAAGATGTTCAAAGGTGTAAGATGTGAAAGAAGGTTGTACTTTAGAAAAATGGTCGGGATGTACTAGGATGGGGCTATGTAAATAAGTACATTAAAAACAATGTGGAGTTGTCGTGTATACATTTTGTTGGTAACGAATGTGAAAATGTATTGTGGTCAATGGTTGTTCTCTCCTTTCACTGTTTTATTGTTGGCATTGGAAAAGTGAAAAATGAGTTGAGGGAGAGAACTTACGCTTTGAGGATTTTGATTAAGGTTTTGTTTTGCCAATGGTTCGAGTTAATATACTCTATTGGTTTAGTAGGAAAAAAATGGAGAAGGTAAGCAAGACAGGATAAGGATCCCAGAGACGAAAGGATCAGTAGACTAACAGAAGTCTTGAAACATCTGACTCTATTTATGGAACAAAATAGGGATTAGAACGACAGAAAAACCAACAACTAACAGTTGTTAAAGATTTTAAGTGTTGCCATATTTTGAAGGAGATGTTTATGGTTCAACAAGCTCAAAAGGATGGATTCGAATGGTGAACAATATGTTTGAGTACGCTGAGATCGAAGAGCAAGAGAAAGTTATGGGTATTGTCCGGTAAAAGTATGTTTCAAGTCATAAAGTTTAGGGGGAGTAATACAAAAATAGTGAAGGAAATAAAATCTCAACAATTGATAGAAGGTCAACTAGCGAAAAGAAGATCAAAGAAGTCTTTCATTGAAGGTGAGTCACAAGGAAATGAGGAACGTACTCAAGGAGACCTATCATTTCAGAGTGAAAATGCTAAGACTTCTAGAGCTAAGCAGTGTAAAAGGTGAAAAAGGAATCATTTAGGAGAATTCCTTGCTGGCCCAAAGTGATGTTTTAGAGCTAATGGGAATGGCCATTTGGTCAATGTCTAGTTTTGCTTAAGGAACTAAAGATGGTGGCATCAACAGTATTTTCTACCGAGATGGATGCAAATATTTAGTGTACGTACCTTGTGGTATCGTATATAGGATCGATATTTTGGTGTATAAGGGCGTTAAGGATGTGAAGTGAGTACAGTTTATGCAAGTTTTCTCCTTGGATATGATGGTATATAGATGTATATGGCTGGGTCCAGGAGACGTTTTGGATGCCATAAAGTTGGTCAAGTTGCAAAAATTTGCTACCCATTGTCTGATAAAAAGGAAGAAGTTTTGACGAAGTCTTTTCTTTTGTGATAAATGTAGATGGGGGTCATATAACTTGGACATGAGTTAGTGTTTTGCCAACTCATTATATTTTGTACAAGTGGAAGTGAGGCAATCTTTTAAAAGTTGGTGTGAAAGTATAATACAAGAAGTTGTTTTGGGTATTTGTATGCCATAATGTTAATGGTTATTTTGGTTGTGAGATCAAGGAAATGTGTACATTGAGCAAATTTCAATGACAAAATTTTATTATGGAGGGATGAATGCAATACCCAGAAAATAAGTTTAGTAAACATAATAAAGATTGGAATAATTAGTGATAATTACTGAAAATTAAGTGGAGAATAGTTAGAGTTATGTGAGGTATTTATATTGATTAAATTGTTAAGGGAATTATTCAAAACATTGAAGGAGATTTTTAAGGGAAATGTTAAGCTGTGGAAAAGAGGCAATGGAGTTGTGAAGGTTGGAGGAATGTGTAGGATAGGTTGATTATTTATCAACGGGTTCAGCATTGGAAAGAAGGATTCGGTTGACAATGAAGGAATCGGTCGACTAAACGGTCGACCGCTAAATATTACAGAGTACTCCTAGGTTCTGCGATCGATAAGGCCTACAGTAGAATATCATCCACTGAAAAGTTGGATAGAAGCGATTACAGGATTGGTCACATCTGACCAATTGATAGTTGATCGACCGACCATGTTGACCGGTAGCATTGTGAATTGTGAAAGTTGAGTTTGAATGTTGGGGCAGTTGATGGTTACTACTTGATCATCAATCAATCAGTGCCACTAAAAATGGCAAGAGCAGGTTTTATGTGTCAGAGCAGTTGATGGTTGCAGTTAATCATCAACCAACCGCTACCACGTTGTTTTCAGTTTCCGAAGAGATAATGTGTAATCCCGAGGCCTGAGTGCTCTGTGATCCCTCCATGTACTCCTCCTTTAAACATGGCAATTTATTAGAAGTGGTAGGTGAGATTTATGTGGATTGTGGGAGGCTTATAAGGATGCCTTTTGTGAAGATTAAAGGAGACAGAGGTAGAGTTTGTGGGAGAAACTCTCTGCAAGAAACTAGAGCTACGAGAAAAGAGGGAGACAGAGTGAGGAGCTAAGAGAGTGAGGGTCTCTGGAGAAGAAAGTGCTAAGAAGAAAAGAGAGAAAGAGAGAGAGAGAGAGAGAGAGAGAGAGAGAGAGAGAGAGTTACTGCGAGAGAAAGGAAGAGAAATAGGGGAAAAACATAAGAAGGAGAAAGAGAAGGTGGAGCTTGGGTTTTCTTCTTTGCTCTTTTTAGGTGTGCTTCAGGTGAGATAATTTCCTTCCTTTTTGATTTATGGATTTTATGTGGAAATTGTAGAAGATAAAGAGTGCATTGTTGTTTGGTTGTAGTTCTATATGGTTGGACATTACTGCTGATAGCCAATGTTGAAGAATTGGTTATGTTAAATGCGTTGTTCAATATACCTATGGCTTTCTCTATTTAGTTAAGTTTAGTGATGCTTTCTGGATTTATGGATTTAGGGATTTTAAGATAAAGCTATAATAGAGGCAGATGAAGAATTATATGGTTAAAGCTCTCTGTTTCTTGTTGCTCGGTAAATGGTTTGTGCTCTGTTGTGTAGATAATGCTCCTTGTCATTCACGGTTCTTTGGTTCTGTGATGTATGAACACTTGAATATATTAGTCTATTGGTAATGTAAGATTAAAGGACGAGTTTGTAATAGTATGTGGTTGTTGTCGTTTACTACTTTGCTAATTATGAAGAATATTGATGAGTTATGGATTCTATTACTAGAGATGACGGTGTCAAAGTCGTTGAAGATAATGAACTATGAGAATGAGGTTAATAATATGTGATTATGAATGATTAAATGTTATGGTTTTGAAGGTATTCAGAAGAAGGAAGGACTTAAGTGCTAGAACACGTTACAGATGTCAGGTAAGTGATATTGTATGTGTTTTGATCTTTGAGGCCCTACATCGCAAAAGTTAGGATTTGTATGCTTCTTGTATTTACTAGATTATTATGTTGTGATCATGTCCTGAGGATGTATTGCTGCATGATGTTTTGTTTATTAGAATTAGGTTCTTTTAATGATATTTTTATTAGTTTTAAGTTAAGGATAATGATAATGAGATTAAGCATGTTTTGAGGATTATGTTGCGGATATAAAACTGTATTCATTCATGAGCATTGCATGCATCATTGTATTCAAAGTAATACGAACATGGTTTTAAGCGTATGTTTTGAAAAGAAAATGGAAATAGAAACAAAATGTGAATAAACATAAATAAATTTTTTTGTGGATCGGTAGGTCAAGCCTGACACAATACCAAAGAAAATAAATAGACATTTTTGTGGACCGGTAGGTAAAGCCCGACACAAAAACAAAAGAAAATAGAAAACGAAAACGAAAATAGAGAACTGCATACGTGTTTTAAAAGTTGCATGTGCATTTGCATGTTTTATTTTATATCACTTACTGAGCCTTAGTCTGATAGGTTAAGTCTTGTGATGTAGGTACTTGCGAGAACAAGTTAAGGAGCAATAGATGAGGGATTTGCATGATTGGATCTTGTGGCTGGCTAGGCTAATGAATTTAAGAAAAATGGTTTTTAAAGAGTTTTGTAAAGTATTTAAACTATTTTATTTTATTCATTTAGTCTTTCGTTGTTTTTATAAAATAAAGAATTTTATTCATTGTCCTTGAATAAAACCATTGACCGGTGTATAAATGGGTAGTTTTCTGAAGAATGCTAGGTGGTTGGTCACCACGGAGAGGAGATCGTCCGCTGTGATCAACCGCCATTTATTGAACGTCATCTGGAAGGTTTAACCAATGCCTGGAATAGTAGGAGACATCGTTAAACGCATCTAAAGTTGAAAGGATTGACGTTATACACATTTGGACAATGAAGTGTTGCTGATCATTGATGACTTGGCCTTCTATCTTCACAACGGATGGATGCTGAAGAGTCATCCATGATTGCCTATAAATAGAGGGGAGTAGTAGTGTGAGTTCATAGAGAAGAAAAGATAATGAAATAATCTGAAAAATGAGTGTTGGAGTCGGCAGTCGATCGGGGGTGTCGATCAATCGGCATCGATTGACCGGTGTATAAATGGGTAGTTTTCTAAAGAATGCTTGGCGGTCAGTCGCCATGGAGAGGAGATCGTCCGCTGTGATCAACCGCCATTTATTGAATGTCATCTGGAAGGTTTAACCAACGCCTGGAATAGTAGGAGACGTCGTTAAATGCGTCTGAAGTTGAAAGGATTGACATTATACTCGTTTGGACAATGAAGTGTTGCTGATCATTGATGACTTGGCCTTCTGTCTTCACAACGGATGGATGTTGAAGAGTCATCCGTGATTGCCTATAAATAAAGGGTAGCAGTATGAGTTCATAGAGAAGAAAAGGTAATGTTACTATACCAAAATATTGTGAGAAGATTTGTGAGGTCTGAGTGCTGTGAATGATGTGCTGGAGTTGAGTTTTAGAATGATGGTTCTGTGTTTAGGAAAGGGAGAGAAACTTGAGGATGAAAGCAGTGAGAACTGTGAAAGGATTATGAGGGTTTTCCTTGGATGCACACCGTGAGGAACTGCTGCAACTATTTTAGGAGAATTTATTATTTCAAGTATCAAATTATTTAGGTAATTCTACCTTCAATCACGTCTTGTTAAGAATTATTATATGTGGTGGTTTATGTCTGTCATTATTGTTAAGATGGATTTTGATTATAATGACAGCATATTATTGATAAATTATTATTGAAGAAAGTATTAATGGATTAAGGTGTTATTCATGATGTTGGTTATTATCATGTAGTATTAGTTGTTGAAATAAGTTGTAGGATAAGGTTGGAATTATTATTCGTCATAGCATGCAAATGAGTGTACCGCATATACATGTGTATATACTAAAAAAGTTGGAATACACTGTTAAATTAGAATTGTGATTGTGGGATTAGGGAGAAGGTAATTATTGGAGTAAGAATTGTCATTGTTGGACATATTGTTAAGCTATACCTTGTCGGAGTAGATTGTTAAATTGAATTAAAGAGATATGTTAGGCAATGAACTGCTAATAGTTAGGGTTGTTATTGGGGAATCTTTATTAATTATCTCATATTGTTAATAACTAGGTTTCTTTGTGAAGAATCTTAAAGTGTTAAATCATTAAAGCAAAGGACTTCAAGTACGTGGTACTGGATGTGTTTTGTCCGAAAGAGCCTTAATCATGGGAATTAGGGGGTGTTTGCCATCTGTTTAATTGATTATGTATGATGTTTGCTTGTATGTTTATTAGATCTAAGTTCAGTCCCTTAGCTAGGATGGATCACCTTTTAAGGATACGATCAAGGAACACATTAGATAGAATTGTATGTGCACAACAACGTTAAGACTAAGAATCCTAAAGTACACGAAAATGGAATATACGTAGACAGTTTTGGTTCGGTTAGTTACGCCCGATACAGAAATCAAAAGATACGAAAATAAAATAAACGTAAAAAGTCATTTTTGTGGACCAGTTTGTTACGCTCGGCACAGAAACCAAACATAAGTAAATAGCTGTGGACCAATTTGTTACGCCCGGCACAGAAACCAAAGATAAATAACCCGACATAGAAATCAAGATAAGTAAACAGCTGTGAACCGATTGGATACGCTCAACACATAAATCAAGATAAATAAATAGATATTTGTGTGGTATGGTTGGATACACCCAACACATAAATAGTAACAGATGTTTGTGTCGTCTGGTTAGATAGCCCAACACAAACATAATAAATAATAGTAAAAGATGCGAACAGTAACAGATAAGTAAAACAGAAAACTGTATACGATGTTATAGGAATTTTGTGTTTTACGTTTATACCATGTACTGAGCTTTAGGCTTATAGTTAGTTCCCGATGACGTAAGTAAGGAGCCGATGATTGAATAAAGCTGTAAATGGACGTTGTGACGATCTGATTTTTTTCTTTGCTTTAAAAATGCGTTAAATTTAAAACTTTTATAGAGCAACTGAATTCCTATTAAAACCCTTCAATTGAATTCAAAGTTCTTTTCTTAAAAACCTGATCATTAAAACATTATATTTAAAACTCGTTATGAAAATCATTTAAGCTGTGGAAAGCTATAGTTACAAATCTTTTCTCAAAATATAGCAGAAGCGTAACTCGTTCATTTTAAAAAGACAATAAACAAATTATTACTTTACATTTATAAACCTCTTTTCTCTCTTACTTTCTTTAGCCTAACCAGCCACAAGTCCCGCCCATGGAAATCCTTCTTCAACTTCTCCTTCACCTGTTCATCATTTTCTCGTACGTGTACCTACACCACAAGTAAACTGTAAGCCCAAAGGCTTAGTAAGGAGTGGGGTTATGCAGTATGCTTTATGCCTTTCTTTAGTTCTTTTTTGGAATTGGTACCGCCCCAAACCAAATCTTTTCTTTAATTTCGTTCATTACTCGTACATCGAACGGAAGATGGGTGAACCCATGTGGAAGGGAATAGTCTTGGTCGGCTTCAAAAATCTCATGGGTAGCTGGTCCCGTTCTCGACAAGGGAGGGGCGTAAGTCTAGTTACCAGCTTAGATCCAAACTACCCCTCCGTCCCCTAACTTCCCATTTTCTTTCCATTCCTTTCATTCCATTCATTTCATTCATTCTTTTCCTCACGTAATGCATATGAGTATCACCACAAAGGTGACACTTCCTACTTGTTTCTATTATCATGATGCATGTCAGTGAGAGACCTTATCGTGATGCATGTTGAAGCAATATAAAAAGAATGATAATTGAACAGCGCATATGAATAAATTACAGTAATTAAAATGAATAAAAGAGAACAAATATAGTAACGAATTAAAACAAAAAATGACATGCTTGAATATATAGATTATAACAATAAAAGAAACAATAGATTGAGCATACTATAAAAACTAAGATTTAACGTTAAATGTGACAACGAGCTATTCAAATTAATTAGGCATGCTTAACAATATTAACTAGACGTGGAATCGATAATTAACTAGAAACATGCTTTGACGATTGACTGAAAACATGCTTAGTAAATAGAGAAGGGAAACATGCTTAGTAAATAACTATAGAACATGCTTAGTAAATGGCTAACAGAAACACACTTAGAAAATGGCTAACAAAAACATGCTTAATAAATAACTAATGCTAATAGCATGAATCAATCCTAAACACGTGTATGCTCGAAAGTAAAGCATGGTTAAACATTTATTATACATAGTCTTATTAAAGAAAAGTTACAGCTCGTAATCAGTACCAAGAATTTATTGCATTATCGATAGGATCTACTATCTTAACAAGCATTTTGATATACAAAACTTTGATCAAAACAAAACTACTATCCATGAAATAATTAACAACTTATTTACACGTAACATTTCTTCACATAACTTTCAGTTCATCAGTTCATTTCGACAGTTCATCTGTTCATATCATAGAGCTTAACGCTAGGAATCATAATCCTAGCATTAGCATTAGCAGTTTCTCTATTAGGAAATTGAATTTCAGTAAAAGAAAATACAAAGAATATTAACAAAGGAATTAACACAGAACACATGCACACTACTTGTGGGTAGGGCCTCCACTAGCCAAAACTCTACCCAATCCTTACCTCAAAGATTTACGCGTATTGCACTTAATAGTTATCTTTTTTCTCTTCCTGATACCAGAAGACAAGAGCAGACCCGAAGAACCAGCAAGCTCCAGCCCTCCTATGGCTCATCCTTCATGTTCTGCTCCCTTCTCTGGACTTCAACTCTTCACCTTATTCTCTGTCTCCATTTTCTCTCTCAACCATCATTCACCTAAGAGCTCCTCTGCCATTCAATCCTCTCTCCTTTTGCATTTTCAAGTCACTAGAGAACACTTTGAGCCATGCCACAGACCATGCCCTGCCATCACGCCATCCTTTCGCATGTCCGACTTGTAGCTGTAGAGCACGGAATAGTAAGGACGAACCGGCTAGGACCGAACCGAAAGCCAGACAAGCCATCCACGCAAACCGCCGGCTTCAGCTCTCAGGATGCCTCCTTGCCCTGAGGCTGGAATCGCAGCCTCACCGACACCCATCCATTGACGCCGAATACCGAAAATTGAAAGATCACCAAAGCTCGCCACAACCCAAAGAAGCCCCGATAACCCAAGCCTCAATTTCGCAACCCGACGCTTTGTCGGAGCCCTAGCTAGCCCGCACCATTCGTCACCGCAGCACGCTTGCTGATCGAGCTCACCTTGAAACAACCCGAATTTTTCTTTATTTTTTATTTTATCTTAAAATGCATTAAATTACAACTTTTATGAAACAAATGAAATCCCTTTTTAAAATAATATCAGAGTGTCTCTTCAAAATCCTGATCGTTATGGTATTTCGCTTACACTCATTTAAATCGTGGAAAACTAAAATCATTAAATTTGTTTTAAAAAATATAGCAGAAACAAAAACAGAAATATTACTCAAACATTTAATTAGAGTTCAAGGTTAAAAGCGTCACGTATTCAAGATGAGGGTTAGGTCCGTAGTTAGTGTTTTACAAAATGTGCTTACCATTAAACCCTTACAAAACATATATTTCCTTCTTTCCTTGAGCCACCCATCTACTCCGCTCGCGTTTCATCTAGATATACCGCAGGCTCCACGGGAAAGGCCTCTTCCTTTGCACCCAGTGCTACCATCTCGTTACCTCCACCACAAGTAAAGCCGTGAGCCAATGGCCCAGTAAGAAATTGGGGTTTATGCTTATGCTATGCCTCTCTTTAGTCCTTTATGGAATGGGGGCCACCCAAACCAATCTTTCCATTATGTTCCTTCATTTGTTCCTTACTCGTACATCGAGTTGGAGATTGGGGGATTTTCTCTTGCAATGGAATAGTTGACTGGATCTAACATTTTACTTGTAACTAAAACTCCCGTACCCGACAAGGGAAGGACTTCGGTTAGTTGCAGACTAGACCCGCTACCCATCTGCCCCCCAACTCCCTTTTCTTTTCTTTCACTTTCTTATCATTTTTCCTTTCCCAATACATGTGAGTACCACCCCAAGGTGGCCCTCCCTATTTAGTTTCTATGAGCATGATGCATGAAAACAATTAAATAACGCACATATTGAAAGTAAATGACAGTAATTTAAAGGAATGATTACTCAAAAAGTAAATGGCGGAATTTAAAGATACATGAAGAAAACGAAAACATAATTATAGGGCAGTTATAAAAGAAACATATAAAAATGGCGAACAGAACATGCTTTTAAACAAAGATAATAGTTCTAGTAGGTATCACAAAATTAGAATAACATGCTTGGGATTTAATGAGTATTAGCTAATTAACATACTCGAGGATTAACAAGAAATCGTTAATTACATGCTCAAAGATTAAACGAGTAATGGCTAATTAATATGCTTAAAGCTAAACGAGTAATGGGTGATTAACAAGCTTGAATAATTCAACAAGTAATAGTTAACACGATTAAAGATTAGACAATAGTTAATTTACATGTTTGAAGATTACACAAGGAATTGGCGTTCTTGAAGACTAATAGTAAATTAACATACAAGAAATTGAGATCTAACATACCTGAAGATTAATATGTAAATTTAACGTGCTTGTATACTAGACAGTAATAGTAGACTAATAGTCAATGAATATATGCTTGAAAAGTAAATGAGTAATTGGCATGCTTATGAAAAGTAAACGTGTAATTGGCATGCTTAACTAGTAATTGGCAGTTTGAAGATTAACAACTAATTAACATACAAGTGATAGTTGATTAGCATACTTGAAGTTGAACGTGTAATGATTAATTACAATGCTTTAGGTTAAAAGAGTAATGATTAATTAACATACTTGAAGTAAAAAAGGGAAATAGCTAATTAACATGCTTGAGGATTAACAAGAAATAGATAATGAACATGCTTGAAGGTTTAGCGACTAATAGCTAGTTAACATGATTAAGGATTAAACAAGTTAATAGCTACTTGACATGCTTTAAGTTAAATAAGTTAATTAACACAACTACTCAGTTTAATACACTTGTAGAAACATGCTTATAACAACAACGAAAGGTGCTCACAGAGATATTAAACGATGATACGGAGTTAAAGTCACATGCTTAAACAATGAATATTATTACAGCAAAACCGCGACAAAAGTGTTACAAGTAACGAGCTCAATAACCACAGCAAGGTATTATAAGACAATCAACAGAAGAATAATCATGCTCAACATAAGGAAATCCCAAGACAATATAAATCCAATTGAGGCTACAAGCAAAACATAGAGTCTATCTCGTTCACTCTTAACAGTCACCATGAAAAATCATTAGCTCATAATTCTACTTCACCAAGTTTGATGTCGGGCAAGGCTTAATACTACCAACCTTAACATCCAGTGAATGGAAATAGCATTGAAACGTAGCAACAGAACAAGTAGAAATGTAACAACAGAACAAGGCAAAATTGTCACAAGAGAACAAAACATCTAACGGAAGAAAAATGCAGGAGTTAAGGCTTCTAAGAAATTTATAGAATTTTTAACAACAAACAATAATCACCACACACACACACTTTACTTGTGGGTGGGGCCTCCATTGGCTAAGACTAACCCAAATTCTTACTTTTGTTTTGAAGAAAACAAGCAGGGACAGCAAAAACTCCACTCCCAACAGCACCCACACCCCAAGACAAGAAGGATGCTGAGCTTAAAGGAGAGAATATAGGGGAGGGAAAAACAGACTGAGTGAAGGAGAGGTAGGCTGGAGGTTAAAAATACACTCTCCTGGAGGTAATCATTTGCCTAGAAGGGAAGGAGGGGAGGGGGAGGTGGCTACACCTGGGATGGAGCTGGAGGGAGGGCAATTTGGTGTTTAGAGATCATGTAGTTATGAACTACGCGACAAACTGTCTAATTTTAAATCCCTAATTTTTTGTTGATCTGTGATATTTCAGACGAGTGTGGATATACTGGCCTCATTCGCATTCATCCGCATGAGCAAAATTCCTTAAGCAAAATTTGTGTTCACAGATGATAAATGGCATCCTCGCCCTGTCCGTACCGTTCGCAGACGACATTCGGACACGTTTTGGCTTCCGCATGTATCATCCAAATCTGTCCATAAATTGGACAGATTCAAATCGGACGAGGCCCACTACGTCTGTGTTCGTCCTCATGCGTCTGAAGGTGTCCAGGATTTGGACAGATTCAAATTGGATGCGACCACGTGCGTCCGCATTCGTCCAGACTCGTCCGAATCTCCACAACTCAGGAGGCGTTAGGGCACGAAATTGTAGCCTGAGTCATCCCAATCTATTCTACGTGTGTGCACTGCACTTGCAGACGACACGTCTTGTCCACAAGTCGTCCGCAGACATTCAAAAATGCCTAGAATAGCATTTCCTCACATTTTCCTACTTAGCTTTTTACCCCATAATATTTTCTCATGAATACATGTCATAATTAACCAAGTATAGGTGCGCAATGTAATATATAATTATCTCCATGTTTGATTAGATCGCATACACGAGAAAAATAGTATCGGGGTATTACACACTTTTGCCGTTTCGCTCGCTCCTGGTCTCCCTCGTCTTTGTCATTCTCCCTCTCCCCCATTTTTCCTCTCAGGTTCGTTCACACACAGAATGGCCACAAGCCATTCTGTTTCTCTTTGTACACACTGGAACGGTTCATGCTGAACCAGTTCAGCCTATTCCCCCCTCTTAATTTCTTCATTTGTTTTAATTCCTTTTAAATTCCAATCCCATTTTAATCCTCCCCATTTATTATCCTCACATTTAAATTTCAATTAATCCAATTATTTCCTTTCCTCTATTTAAAAAAAAAAAAAAAAAACTCGAGTCATCCCATAGTTTTGGACCCAGCCAAAACAATCAGTTCAATTCATTATTCTCCTTCAGATTAGCGATTTTGGACAAAGGAAGGCGTTCGCGCCTCATCCGCATTCGTCCAATAATTTGGACAGATTCAAACTCTTCCCGTTAGCCTCCATCCGCGCTTGTCCAGCATCATCCAAAAACTCACATTACAGATGGAGGAACGATTTCATAAGCAAGAGTTCGTCTTTCCTCGTTCGCATGGTCAGAAAACTACAAAATACACCATCCAAATTAATCCTAATCATCATTCAACAAATTCCCATAAATTATAATCTTACAAATACGTCATTGGTAATACCCCGATAATT
This sequence comes from Begonia loranthoides, assembly GCA_022433065.1. Taxonomy (NCBI): domain Eukaryota; kingdom Viridiplantae; phylum Streptophyta; class Magnoliopsida; order Cucurbitales; family Begoniaceae; genus Begonia; species Begonia loranthoides. The sequence continues at coordinate 13,228,901 of CM039484.1, read as the reverse complement.
ATCCAATTAATCCAAATACCCCTAATTACTTTCCAATTATCATTATTAAATTCTGATATAAAAGTCGAGGTATTACAGACGTAGCTGATGGAGTATTGTTGTGTGGCCGTTTGTTTTGTTGGCGAAATTGACCTTATGGTTATTGCTCACGAAAATGGAATAAATAAGTTTAAACTATTTTAAGTGTTATTAGTTTTAAATGGAATTTAAATAAATATTTTAATGATACTTGTTGAAATAGTTTTTAAAACTATTGGTTTATGGTATTAAATTGTAAAAGACTTATGTTGTACGTTTACTCTATGTTTTATACGATTGAGGCTTCCACTGTATGTTACTCTGGTTTTTCTATCATATGATGGTTTTAAAGAAAAGAAAATTTTTATACGAAAAAAGTTACGGGATGTTACAGTTCAGGGATAAGAAGAATAATTAAGTAAATAAATCACAGTAATTTGGACGAAACTTCTTTGCGATAAAGGATGACAACAAATTTACTCAACAGATTTGAAACAAAAATAGAAGAGCAAAGGAATAAATTAATAATGAGTAAATTGCTTGCATGTAGTCAACCCTTCAAGAAACAAATGTTTGACTAAGGAGACCATCATTTGGATGATGAACTATATGGATGAACGGAATAGCAATCTAAGTTAGATAAAACAGATATTCTAAAATTTGTAAATTCAAATATAAGGATTAATTAAGGTTTACTTCCGTTATTAGACTAGAAGACATTGACAAAGGATCCAGAGAGAGAAGATGATAAAACCCACCCTAAGGACTGATTTGTCGTCATGCAATGCATTTATCTAGTGTAGAAGTTATTTGGTGGTGCATTCACCTAGACTCTAAAATGTGAAGGGCGATAGCACATGTTCAGTGCAAGTGGACGAGGATTTGGTTGAGTGAGTCTACCAGGTTTAAGTGGAATGCCTTACTCTTGGGCGACATTAATAGATAGTTAAGAGACCTTCCATGTAGTGGATAAATGATGAGTAATGATGAGACGTGATTTTAGAAGGTCCGTGAAGTTAGAACTAAACATCGGGGCACTATTGGTTGTTTGGTGCAAATGTACAAAAGGAAGTTCGTCCGTTGGATTTGGAGCCAGAAAGCGTCTAGGAATCATAAGAGTGGATTTTGGTCACGTAATCTAGGACTAATCGACTTGCCCTATGGATGGGGAAGTTGTGTCAAGAGTTTTACTCTGATTAGAAATTATTGGAAAGCAGCATATGTTAAGCAAGAGTTTTTGTAGTGTTGTTGAATATGCCTACTAGACAGAAGAGTTAGGGATATTCATTAGCTACCTCAATGTTTTTGGTACCGGAGTGATCGGTCTATCTAAGGTCTTAAAGTGAGAAGACTGGCAAGACAAGGAACCAGGAACTTAGGAATTTTTAGTTAGTCTGTGATGCCAAGAACTTAAGCAAGAATGAAAGGAGAGTTGATCTTTATACAACGAGGAAGAGAAGGATTGGAAACGTATTGGAGACTATTATAAGCCATCTTATGTGGCTCACAGACAAATAAGTGCTAATAACACAAAGGAATTATCTATTAAAGATTGTAGTGCAACATTTTCATGGACCACAAAAGCTTAAGTTACATTTTCACGTAAGAAGAGTTGAATTTAAGATAGCAGCGTTGGCTAGAGTTTGTAAGGGCCATGAATGTGAAATTGAAATAACACCCTGGGGAGGCTAAGTTACTTGGCCCAGAGGTTCTTTCAACAACCGCAGAGGTGATGTCGGTGACAAAACAGTGAATGCTAGCAGTTCAAAGGTCAGCAAAGGAGCTAAGCCGATCGAAGCCATTGAGAGCTAGAATTTAGTGTGAGGATCAATAAGTAAATCAGCATAGTAGAAATGCAACCAAACAATTAAAGGAAAGACACTGCTAATGGTATAGGGCTTCCACTAGCCAACGACTTTACTCAATTTCTTACCTAGAAGCTTTAACACATATTCGTACTTAATCTTTATCATTCTTTTCCTTTTCAATACCTTCATAAATCCATAACATCATGTCATTACTAATCACCAATCATTAAACTCATTTCTATAGTTCATCATTTTCAGCAACATTGACATTATTATTAAATCTCATAACCTAAATCAACAACTGACTGACACATAGCCCAAACCGAATTCAAAGTTTTAATCCAAAAACAGCAGAATACCCATAACTTCCCTCTCTAATCTCTTTACTTTTCGACATCCCAATTCAACTGTGACTTCATACGTTCTTCCTCAATCAACACATCACCATCAATAATAATTTATAATTTACTATCCCTTAGCAAAAATCACTTAATCAGTGCAAAACACACTCTTTAACCGTGACCCAAATCAACAATAGTGCAACACAGCAAAACTAATTCCAACATATACATGCTTGTGGAAAATAACCAACAGAGTGCTATATTCACAATTCAACCTCACAGAATATAACCCAAGCAACAGAGCATATATTTGATTATCCTTCACAAAACCAACGACTACACAACCACCAAAGAGCATTCCAAAATTAACAGATTATTCCATCCAATAAACTCATTCGAAAATCCATAACTGAATATCACAAACTAACTAAAGTAGTCCAAAACAACACCCAATATCACAGTCAAACTCAACACCTGAAAACAGAGTACAAATGACTCAAACAACAGAGAAGAACCTTACCAGTAGACAGGGAAGACCTGAAGCAACCTAGGAGCTCTAGACCCTCCATTGGCTCATCCCTCACACTCTGTCTTTCTCAGCTTTCTTCCTTCTTTTCTCTCCGTCTCACTTCTCCAACTCACCCGAGAGCTCACTCAGCTTTTTCTCCCATTTCTCCTCTTCCTCCCATTTCTCTAGAATGCACACTCTCCCCCTCTGTCTCAGTTTTTCTTCTCCTGAGAGGCACCCTGTGCCATGCTCCTGCCACACCTCGCCATGCCCTGCCTCTTCAGCACCATTCCTTTGTACGTTCGAGTTGTCGGTTTCATCACAGCAAGAACCAGCCATTGATGGACTGGTTCAAACCAAGCCGCAAGCTGGACCACAGGCCTTCAGCTGGCCTAACATGAATTGCCAGCCCACTACCCTGCCATCGCCAATCCATCATCGCCAGCCACTAGAAAATGGCAGAGCACCAAGAAGAACAGAAAGCCACAGACTTACTTCTTCAAACGCACTGATTGCTCGACGCCAGAGGACCAATGCATCGCAGTTGTTCTTCTTTCACACAGCTCAAAAATTCCCGAGCTCTCCCTTGCTCGTTACTCTCCTTTGTCTCGAATCTGATCCGCCAAGAACAAATGATCGCAGGCCATTTGTTTGTTTCCAGACAAACCGGTTCACTCCTTTCTCATCTCTTAATCCCTTCTTTTTATTTTTTTTAACCCATCTAAACTATTTACACCAACATTATAATTTATTTCATTCAATTAATATTTATTTTAATTACTTTAATTTTCATTTAATTCTATTTCTTTTTCTCCTTTAACTAAATATCAAGCCATCCCAATATTTTTTGACCGAGTTGGACCAAACCGATTCAGTCCATTAATCTCTTCTTCATAATTGCGATTTTGGACAAAGGAAGGCATTCGCGCCTTCGTCCGCATCAGTCCAAAAAGTCCCATAATTTGGACAGAGTCTAACTCTCCTTGTCCGCCATCGTCTGCAGGCGTCCACATGCATCCGCATGCGTCCAAAAAGTCCTAAAATCATGACAGATTCGAAATCTCTCGATCCGCAATTGTCCGCCTTCATTTGCATGCATCTGAAATCCCCAAAATACACCTTCCAAATTTATCCTAATTATTATCCCATAAATTCCTTAAATTATAATATTACGAATATGTTCCTGGTAATACCCTGATAAATATCCAATAAATCAAAATACCCTTAATTACTTTACAATTATCCTTTTTAAATTATAATACGGAAAATTGGGATATTATATCAAAACCACATAAGCCAATATCTTAAACAATATCAAACCAAATACAAAAAGTCATATAAAAAAAATTAGTGTTCAAATACCACAATATAAGGTGCTTGTTACAAGAGAAGCATAAAAAATGTCAAAACAACTATTATCTTTCAGAGGAACTGCATCGGAAGGAGGGGGAGCAGAGGGATCAACTGATTATGACAGATTTAAACCTATGAACGTGTGAAATCAGTTATTGTGACCCAACTCTTCAAGATGTTGATCTATGGCATCAAACCATGATTTAGATTCAGCTTGAAAGGACATAAGCAAATAGGCATGTTCTTAAAACCTATTCTTTATACTGGTGCTGAAGCTGGAGAAACAGGCTATTAACATATCTAGTTTCTTTTTGAGCCAAGAGATACCACCCTGAAAAGGTGTTGCAATTGAGGGAGAAAGGGATGACAGAGGTGGAACATCAAGCATTGGTATGTCCCCATCATCAATGGGAACCTCAAGTTGAGCGACATAAGTTGATGAGACTCCTCTAGAAGATTTAAAAATCCAAGTCCCTTGATCATCTTGCACAATCCCCCGTCTTTGCCAGAGTATGGACTGTGTAAAAATCTACACTCCATAAGGGCATAGGTGGCTAGATAGTATGAATCTCAATGCCCTAGAGATGAAATAAATTAGACAAAAGAAGGTTGAAGGGAAGGGATTTTGATGAGCTACCAGGAATCTCAATCATATGGTGTAATATGTTATTCTCACGTCAAAGCAACTCCTATCAAATATCTTTTGAACTACATACAGATCCATATAGCTCACGTGGTCCCGATGACCATCTCTCGATGATATAGGTTGTAAGTGAGACTGTGATGGAGTTTTGGACGCATGCAGATGACATGAGGACGAGAAATGTCATCCGCAAGTGCATTGTGTGGCGTCCTCAACACTTTGTGATGTAGCAGGACGAGAATTTGCGTCCTGATGCCTCTGATGGTCGACTTTCAGATGAATGCGGACAACATGCGGACAAGAAATGTCGTCCACAAATGCACTAAACGTCGCCCTTGAACATTGGGACGACTCATGATGCAATTTCGCGTCCTAACTTCACCTGTGTCGTGGAGTTTCAGACGAGCCCAGACACACGCGGATGAGTGTAGAAGCTAGGATTTTGAATCTGTCCAATTCCTGGACAGTTTTGGACGATGCAGACGCTGCATGCGGTGCCATTCTATGTCCAAATGGCGAATTCAAATGACTCTAGACGAGTGAGGACGAATGCAGATTCGGCAATTTTGACTCTTTCCAATTTTGGGACACTGTCAGATGAGTGCAGACATATTATGTGGATGCCATATCGCGTCTGAATGTTTAGTTTTGCCTGAGGAATAGTATGTTTCAGACGCATGCGGACAAGGCGAAGACGAATCCTCGCGTTCGAAATAGCCCAAACCTGCAAATAAATTAGGGTTAAAATAAGAAAAAAATCATCATTTAGCAATTGAATTTGCATAGAGGTAGACACAACCTTCCCATGCCTCCAGCCATACCCACTCTACCCCTAGGTGTACAATGTCTCCTTCTCCAAGTATGGCTTGTGATTTAGCCATTCTTCTCCCATTTCCATCCAGCATTTTTCTCCCCTGCATGTGAGAGAGTTCCAAAGAGAGAGTTTCATCTGTGAGCTTTTGTGTGTTCTAGTGGGTGTGAGTTGAGTGAGTCTCCTAAGTGATACGTGAGTGAGTGAAGGTAAGTGGAAGCTGAGGAGTTGGGAGCTGTTAACCGTGAAGCTACTGTGAGCTGGAGCTACCGTAGAGTGCGTGAGTGTGTCTCCTTGTTATTGATAGTATAGATTTGTTAGTACTCTATAGATTATTGTTAGCTCTGTGATATTCCTTTTATCTGTTTTATTGTTAGTTCTATGAATTGTATTCCTTACTTGGATGAAGATGTGATGAATGTTAATGCTTAAAGGTGATGAATGTTAATGTGTGAATGATGAATTCTTGCTTTCTAGTTACTTGCTGTTAGTTAAATACCTCTGTTGTTATTTCCTCAGTTGTTATCTCCTTATGCATATATTACTCAACTGCCCTTTATTCGGCAGGTTAATACCTTTGTGTAAATACTTGTAATGATAAACTAATATGTTAAAAATAACTAAGCATGTTTAATTGAGCATGTTAAGTAACTAGAGTAATTAACTAAACTCACAACCATAATTCACTTACGCATATTTAATTGAGCATATTAATTTACTAGAGTAATTAACTAGACTTGAGCACGTTAATTAACTAAGAGTAATTAACTAGACTTGAGCATATTAATTAACTATTCAATGTTTACTTAACTAGAACAAAAGCATGTTTAATCATCTAAGATAACTAGAACAAAAGCATGTTTAATCATCTAGGATAACCAATTATGATAATAATCGTAATCTTGAGCATGTTCGACCAATTAATCAAATAAGTCGGTGTATGTTAACTAATTAGGTTAACTAACTATAATTACTTTCTTCAGTGTGTTAATTAAATAAGATAACAATTATAGATAATAATTGTCACAATGATCTGTAGTCGAGCATGTTTAATTAACTAGAATTCCAGCACATTTAACTAACTAGGCTAGAATTGGTTGATGTTAACTCCTTCGTTGTTAGTTTCCTGCAATTCTTTTAATTTTCATTATTGAAATACTTTACATTGAGAGAAAATGTGATAGAGGTCAATGTTGTGATGAATGCTTAAATGTGATGAATGCTTAAGGCGTAAATGATGATAGTTTCCTTAACAATGGTTTTGTTCTGTACATGTATTATCTTAATTGTTGTAGTGACAATTTCCTTATATGGTAGTGATAATATTATTCTACTATTGTTAGTTTAGAACTCCTTGAGATAATTAGAATTCAATACATGTCAATAACTTAAAACTGAGCATGCATAGTTAAGGTAGAATAATGTTTGTCTCACTAGACTCCACTAAATCTGAACATGTTAAATTACTAGGATAACCAATAATTATAATCTTTCGTGAGCATGTGTAATTAAATAAGTAATCTTTCATGAGCATACTAATTAACTAGGATAACTAATTAGAGTAATAATTGCAATATTCTTTGAGCATGTAAATTGACTAGCATGGCTACTTAGAAGCATGTTTAATTAAAGCATGTTCCCATTTAAAACTCCTAAATGTCTGAGCATGTTTAGACAATCATAATTGATCGCATGTTGACTATCGTCTCTTTATCTCCTAAATGTCTGTTGTGCGCTTTCAATTTCTGTTATTCATTATATGCGCAATTTCAATTACAGTATGCTTTCATTTCAATGCGATATTCAATTATTGTCATTTACTTTTTTTTTATGTGCGTAATTCAATTATTATTAATGTTATGTTATACTGCATCATGCATCATGCATCATGCATCATGTTAGTTAAAGAATGTATCATCATGCATCATGCTAACAGAAATCAATAGGGAGTGCGATCGTGGTGGTGGTACTCACACATGTATTAAATGAGGAAAAATGTTAAGAAAATGAAAGAAAAAGGGAAAAGAAGAAAAAGAAGTTGGGAGGCGAATGGGTAGTTCGGATATAGCCTGGCAGTTAGGATACACCCCTACCTTGTCGGAAAAGGGACTAGTTTGCACACAGGTGATTAGAAGCCAATCAAACTATATCATTCCAAAGGAAAACCTCCAATCTCTAGCTCAATGTACGAGTAAAGAACCAATGATGAACAAACGATGTAATAAAAAGATTGGTTTGAGTGGTCCCCATTGCAAAAGAATTAAAAAGAGGCATAGCATATTGCATAAACCTTTTTTCCTTACTGGGCCTTTAGGCTCACATATTACTTGTGGTATTAGTACAAATAACGAACAGATAATAAAGCAGAGATGAAAGATTTGCACGCGCGAAAATCGTGGCTGGCAAGGCTAAAGAGAGTAAAAGCGAGAACAGTTGTAATTAAGTTATATTTAATTATTTTTCCGTTCTCAAATGATTTACGCTTCCGCTATGTTTTAATAAGTCCATTATGTTTTCATAAAAGATTTTTACAACTGCTTCTACTATGTTTTCACGAAAAAGAGTTTGACGGTCCGGTTTGGCACTCTGATATTACTTTAAAAAGATTTTAATAAAAGTTTTGAATTTTAGCTAATTTTTAAAAGGAAAAGAAAAATCGGGTCGTTACACATAAGATCCCTAGCTAATGGGCTCGCTAATCTCTTCATTTCTTCTTATTGTGTAGGTAAAATAATTTTATGATAATTTGGAAGGAGAACCAACTAAAAGAGACAATGAACAATCGAGACATCTACTAAAATAAAAGGGCTATATGGACACCTGAAGCACTTCCCTCTTCAACACTCAATCGGCCATTCTTGGAGAAAATTAAGGGCATCAACTTGAAGGAAACCCCTTCAAAGTATTTTTGGGAGTCTTAGAAGGTAGTATGGAATATTGTTGATGGTTATTTGGAACAACTTATGTAATATCACTTGACACATTTTTGGTCTTGGCAAGTTAGTGGCCAAGAGCTTCTAGCTTGTTTTATGTTGTGAAGTTGTTTTGGTCTTTTGTTTAATTAGGGCAACAATAATTTGATGGGGTATATATACTCCCATTAGGGCTTGTCTAAGGGAGAGAATTTTCAGCTAAAGACTCGTTCATTTGAAAGGTAGGTTTCCCTCATTTTCAGTTCTTGTCTTCTTGGTGGATTCCAAGTTGATTCGTGCTAAACAAACTGGTTTCACTTTTTTTTTTTAGAGTTTTGAGTGATTTCTTTTATTGCTATTTCTTTCTCCACTTTGTACCAGAGGTGGACATCCATAGCAAGGTAGTAAAAAGCTCATTGAGCCTTGTCACAACCCGAAGATAGGCCGAACAGAATCGTTGGGTCAGGCGACCCGATCCTCGTAGAGAAACTGATCACTCAGCCCAAAGCATGTGTTTTAGTAGAAGACTTATAAATATTTAGTTTGACCCAAAAAATATGGGCCTAGGTCCGAGTAGAGATCACGAGAAAATAATAGTGCATAAATTAAAATGAAATCCAAAGTACTGTGCAACAAATTCAATCCAACAATATTAAGTTTTACAAACCAAATAGAAATGTCAATGTCTTTACCAAATAACGATAAATCGCTCAAGTAGAAATAATAGAACACTTAAGCTTCTAATCATCAACTACTCTAGCCTTTATCTGAAGTTTTGGGGGAGGAGTTGTTTGGAATGAGTGACTAACTCAATAACGTATAGCTATACAAGATGCACCTCTTGCAAAACTAGTTTTTCTCTATTTTCGAAAACAATGTTATGTTTCTTATTTTACCATACATGTATTTTAACTAAAATCTCTTTATTAGATTATAAATTTGGCTCAAGGCCATCAATGAGGCTTTTATCGAAAACTTGTTGTATACATAGACAACTATACCTCAAAAAATAAGTCATCATCGTTTTCCAATCTGAAAATGTCATCATTGAAAAGAGGTGGTCACTCAAGGACTCACCCCCCACTTGGTAGAGAATAGGTGGTCACCCGTCAACGAACCCACCTCATGAGGCAAAAGTATAAATGACGGTTGTCCGTAGATCCAACGCATCACCCAAGTTGCCAGTGATTTGATTAGCTACGACACAACTCATACAATAAAATAGAATATATACGGTTGCTCGCTATATGTAAGCTTATTTAACAACTAAGATACCTAGAAACTCCAAATGGACCAGGGTTGCTGACGAGTAAACTCGGCCTTCACACCGCCCGTCAAATGAAACGATACTTAGGTTAATTAAGTCTCAGTGACTGACAACCGTCTGATCCGTGGGACAAACCCTAGCTAGGGTTAGGGGCTTGCAACCCAAGGAGACGTCATCACTCTCCCATACAAATTTATGACTTTTAGGAGTTTAGCCTAAGAACACGTCATGAATGCCCCACCTATATTTTTTGCACATACAACAAATCAACCTTCACGCAGCAGAAGGTTTCAAAGGGGACGATCTTGTGATGCTTTAGTGCTGAAGTGCCAAGGCATCAAGAGGATTCATCCCCCAGTATATGCACAATAATTTCAAACCATGTACAGAATTAAACGTGTGAAAACATACTACTAGTAAAAACTGACGTGCTGTCGAATAATCCCTGTCATTTTTCAAGTGTGGTATTCCACAAAATAATTATTTTGAAAATGGGATGTGATGCAATGCAATGCAAGAGGTATAGAAATCCCTACCTCTTTGGCATTCTCTCTTGGTACTCAGAGCTACAACCTCCTCGGGAATCGTATCACACTCGCCAAAATTGTCCAAGCCTGACAAAGGTATAAATGCGAGAATTTCATAATTAAATTCTAGGAAATAAGCGGGGGTCCTATATAGAGCCCAACCAACGTGTAAAGAATTCCAATAAAGTTTCCAACTTTATCTAACAACATTCTTTAAACTTAAAATCCAACTTTAACCACCTAAACAAATTTCAAAAATCTAAAATCTCATTTCTTTAACATTGATAGATTCCACTTCAACCAATATAAAACTCAAGACCAAAATTCAATTCATACTCCTTGGATTACTTACCTCCAATTACAATTAAAATCCATCATTCAAAATAGTAAACCAAGTTAGGATCTCCAAATTCACAAATGTCAAGCATCAGCAGTAACGAAACAAGGCAATTACTCATTACTCTTTCGACTTCAACACTTCACTTACCCACAAACAAAACTAAGTAAATTCAGAGACTAATATAACCAAACCCAAAAAACAATTCAACATATCCTAAAATTTAAACAAAACAATCTAGCTGAATCTCTCGAGCAGAATCGAACTAACAACCATCAAAATTATAGCATAACCCGGAACAGAGAACACAATCCAAAATCAACCGGCAACAACTTGCACCTCTTGGGTCTCATCAACAATCCGGGGGCATTAAACAAACATCCTACAAATTTCATTTTCTTCTTCACGATTCCATAATTGTAACTAACACATCTTTCAATTTTCAGATAACAATGATAGAACTTAACAGAATTTTCAGCGACATCGACTTTCAAACAAAGGCATTTCATCGAAATTTCTTCCATCAACACACCCAAAATCACATTGCACTATTTATCTAAAAATAGAAATCAAACAGAGCAGCAAATCTTATATCCACTGTTCTTCACCAAAATTTCCATCAACAAAACAAAAAATCAAATTTCCGAAATCCATTATCGATTATAGTTAAATCTAAAATCTCTCACCAAGAAAAACATAATCGGGTGTTCTGTTAACTCACCGGAACAGGAGACGGAGGACGGCAGAGGGAAGCTCCCCAGTTTGGAGCTGCTGTCGCCGGTGGTTAGGGTTCAAACAGAGTGGAACCTTAGCTTGGAAGGCGGCTTGACGGAGTGCGCGGATTGTCCGTGGTTGTCTGTCCTTGCTCCGGTCAACATCGAGCACGGAGTGTTCGGCTTTTCTCTCCCGAACGACGCTCGCGAGGTGTGGTTCCGTCGTCGTCCAACCGGCCGAAGTTCGTCTCCGGGATCGATCTCCTGCGTGGTTCGTCGCTCTCTCTCACCGCGGTCACTCCCTCCCTCTCGACCCTCTCAACTGAACGCAGAAATTGGGGGAAAAGGAAAGTCCTATTTCCGCTTCTCCCAATTTGGTTTTCTTTTTTTTGTTTTGTCTTTTTTTTTTCATTTTCAAATCAGCCCTCATCCTTTTCAGCTCATTCTTTTGGCGGGATTTTTTCCCCCTCTTCTCAATAGCTTTTAATTTCCTTTCTCTACTTACCTTATTTTTATTTCCTATTTTAATTCCTTTATTTAAATCACTTTATTTGATTTAACTCTCACTTATTCATTTAATGTCACAAATATATCAAATATGCATATCACATTTTTTTTTACTATTTCATTCATTACTTGCGACTTATCCTGAATGTCACCAAACGATGATTATCAATCCAACTTAATTCTCCAATTCTATTTCTTAAATGAATTTTTTGTTTGAAAATTTCCAATTTCCACAAATTTGACCAATTGACCAAAAATTCATATGTGGCCCGCTACGCGACAATTCGGGTCAACTTTCAACGTTATTACTAATTTTAACATAAAAAATTTAAACGTAGAATTTCTTATTTAAAATTTTAGGGTTTTAGAAGCCCCAAGTTAGACTGTATTCATCATTGGAAGCCATTGAAGTCGATTGGTGTAATCTTAGCACCCAATCAGACCAACTTGTACGTTTTTGTAAACAGTTTTATTGCCAAGGTTCTTTTGTTTCTGATTTTTGAAGGAGCATTATTTCATTCATAGAGTGGCTTGTGTTCAAAATTTTACTTCATTTGGATGTCATTTAAAGGAGTTACAATTCATTCCATTTGAGCCTCGATTTTGCCCATTGGTGCCTCTTCGGGCAGCTTGTAACCTTTTGTGTTCATTTTCTTTTCTAGAACAATTATGGTTCTAATTTTTGGAGGTTTTGTTGTATATGATTAAAAAGGTATGTGGTCCAATTTTTTTGCAATTTGGATAAAAAACATTTGATTAGTGATTATTCTTTTTCTGGATTAGAAACTACTTTATTGGTATCATTGCAAGCAGTCATTTTTGCATTCGCATAACTCCGTCTCTAGTTAGAATTTTTGCATGATTTTTGGAAGGCATTCTCCTCTCTTATGAAAGTTATTGTGGTTCAATTTTTACGATGATTGGATAACAAATGAGTAAGTTACATAATCTGGAAATTGGTGTTCTATTTCTCTACCTATGTAATAGCCAGCCTCAAAGGATCCTTTTCAAGCTTTGTATATGTTGGTGCATCACATGGCGAGAGGCCTCCATTATAGTAGGATCATAAGCCAAAAGAGTACTAGGACTAAGATCCTAGATATCTCTTCTTCCTTTGGCTAATCTACTATGATAACATTTAATGATCTTTTCTTACAAATATGCCCCACAAAATATTTGTCATCACACTTGAAGCATAAGCCCATTTTGTGTTTAAGCTATAGGTCCACCAGAGAGATTTTTGGAAACTTCAGTGCTTATTTGAAGGTGTCTGAAATGGAAAGGGAGAAGGTATGAGAGGAACCACTTGTCACTGGGGATCCGGCAATTTGGAATTAGCGAATTGACAGCTGGATTTAGGATTTCGCTGCATCGCTGCAATAGCAGATTCTTGGAGGAGTGAGACTTCAAGAGCTTGAGACAGGAAAGTTGGTCTGGTAATTTTAACCATGGCCTTGATCTCTTCCCGGAGGCCGCTGGCGAAGATAGCAATGAAAAAAGAATTAGGAAGTGGAGGAAGGGTTGATTGAACTTGGGCTTTTAGCATCTCAAAATGCTCCAAATAGTCCCCTACCGGAAACGTTTGGAGAAGTTTACTAAAAGTTTCAACGATCTCCTCCACCGTGTTCTCCAAAAAACAGTTGGCATAGAGCCATGAAACCAGACATCTGCCTGGTCTTTAAGATTTAGTTTGGCTATGCCCAACTTGAGATCAACCAGAATTTGGTGAATGGCAAAGTATCGGATACCCTTGCAGATCTATTCGTGGGGGTTTTCACCAGAGAAGAATGAAAAATAGAGATTCGGCAAGTGAGACTGGGCTGTTGCACCAAAGCGATTAGTGTCTATAGACCTGTGTGGTGGCAGATTGGAGCTGTACGCGAGCAAATGATCTAGTAGAAGAGACTGTTTATGTTGAAAATCTGGTCAGGTCAAAACCAATTGATTAAGGAAAGCCATCACTATGCCATGTTTGAATGTGGAATCTTGGACGAAGTTGAGAACCATTGTTTCCAAACGTTCCTGCCAGTCACTCAGTTGCTAAAGCAGATGGTCAGAGACTTCCAAACGGGCAGAGACAATGGTAGCATTGGTACTTAACTCCTTAAACTCAGAGCCCAGGCACCGCAAGGAATCCTCATTCGTTTCAAAGCGTGTTTCCGCCATCCATGATCACTGTTGCTCTGAAACCAACTGTTATGGTCGAGAGAGCGGGAAGAGCAAAAAAGGCAATGAAATGCGAGGAAGGATTATTTTTGTATTAAAATCGAAAAACAAGGAACAAGAAAAATAGTAAATAGGGTAATTATCAAATTTCACAACTTTTTATATTTCACCTTAAACTTTAATTTTTTTAAAAAAACACCTGGTAGTTTCCACCGTTTGCACCACTCACCTTGTAATGTTACTCTGTTAGAATCATCTGCAATTCCTCTCCTGAAGGGCGAAATCGGCGAAGGCGAAAGGTGAACCTGCGAAAGCGAAGGGCGAACCTACGAAGACCAGCCGGTGAAGGGCGAACCTGCGAAGACAAGCCGGCGAAGGCGAAGGGCGAACCTGCGAAGGCGAAGGCGAAGGGCGAACCTGCGAAGGCGAAGGGTTCAGAAACAGACGAACCCACTACTTTAAATTCACTTAATGTTGTCTTTTATGGCAAGTAATCAAATAAAGTCGTGGATTTCTGAACCTTCCCGCAGTACCAAGGAAGCTTCTGATCATAATCATGGTGATGCAAATATGTGACGATGTCCAGCCATATCACAAAAATCTGTGAAATGTTTGATTCATATATAGTTAATTTCATAAGAAAAGGACGAAAATAGAGGAAAACCCGACAAACCCAATAAGGAACTCCATAGAATTTGAGGATTTGGAGAGGGCCATAGGCGAAAGACAGAGAGAGAAGCAGAGCCGCCATTAAAGTCCAGCTTAGAGTTGAAACAATGATGTCTTTTCTCTCGCGAGGGGCAAACAATTTGCTGTAAGGGTTGAAATGAGAGCCTTCCTTTCCTGAACTTCTTGTCCACTAAATTAGTGCAGTCAACACAACAAAACAAGTAAGATTTCTTCGTTTTTTTATTTGTACTTTTTAGTTATTTGTATTTTTTAATCCGAAAGAGGAGATTCTGACCAGGTAAAAAGGGTATGCAAAGACAGGAAAAGGGAGTGTAAATCTCAGCATTCATGTGCTTCGTTTCAAGCTTATGTAGTTTTTCTCTGTCAACTGGCAAAGATTGTGAAAGCATGAGTGGATGTGAATGAATTCAAGAGATTATCAGAAGCTTCAAACATCTGTAATGGCGGACGTACCGGAACCCACGACTCGTCGTTTTCAAATTCTTCCGACTCACTGAGGTTCACCCTTCGCCGACTGGTCTTTGCAGGTTCGCCCTGCGCCTTCGCCTTCGCCTTCGCAGGTTCACCCTGCGCCTTCGCCTTCGCCTTCGCCTTCGCCTTCGCCTTCGCAGGTTCACCCTTCAGGAGATGAATTGCAGTTGATTCTTACGGAGAAACCTTATGGTGGAAACTACAAGGTGTTTTTTTAAATAAGATTAAAGTTTGAGGTGAAATATAAAAAGTATATGTTTTTTTAAATAAGATTAAAGTTTGAGGTGAAATATAAAAAGTATCATATACTTGAAGGTGAAATTTGATAATTACCCTAGTAAATATGATCACACTTTCTTGCCTACTACTCCTATCCGATTCCATATATATATATATAGGTTTCTTCTTGGGCCTAACTGCCTTCCACGTAGAGATGGCATTTGATGCGGTTTAGTATCTTCCCCCCGGAAGAGTAAGAGAAATAGGTTTTAAAAAATTATTACCTAGAATAATATCTACGCCAGAGTTATAAAGATAAATAGTTTTAACAATAAAAGGATAACCTTCAATAATAATAGGAATATAAAAGTTAACGTACCATATGGGATGAACAGATTTGTCAGCAACGATAATTTTAAGTGGATTTGATTATTTAGTCCATGTAAGTAAAATATGTCTTTTAGCAAAGCATAAGGTGGATCCTGTGTCAATATAAGCAAAATAATTTTGATTTTGAATAATAGTTTGAATGAATGTAGCATTAGAATTTTTAAGACGTAATTGTTTACTCAATACTAGTGGTAAATTGTGAAGAGTTGTCTGATTCATAAGCATAAATATCAATGTCAAAGCAAATATCGGAATCTTCAATAGGATCATAGCCAATTTCATAAGCTAATTTTAGAGTTTGAGTTTTTGTGTTATTTTAAAATATTTTCGGACATTTATTGGCATAATATCCTTCTTCATGACATAACAACCATGTACATGTTTTCTTTTTAGTATGACAAAATTTATCAGGTTGTGTTCTTTTCTTTTGTCGAAATTGTTGTCTATTTCTACAATATTTTCTAGGATTGTTTATTTTTCTTTTTTGATATTTATTATATGGAATCTTACTCCATTTTTTCTTTTTTCTTTTTTCATTACATTCATATTTTCCAATTCTATTTGTAATATTATTGCAACATAGCTTGATTTTTGCTTGCCTTTTTTTTATTTCCGTATTACATGATTTTTGCAACCATGCTCTTAATATTATAATTCTAGCTCCAAGGGATTTTGTTATGACATTTTCTTCTATTATTTTTTTATAAATTTCTTCCAATTCTAATGAATTTGAAATGGTAGTTTTTTTATAAAACAAATCATCTGCTTGTTTCTGATGTGCCTTGTCTAATTTATAATAAATATATTTGAATTCACAAATAAAATTTTCTAAGTAGCAAAGATTGCATATTTCCATATTTGTTAAGTGCCAAAATGCTTTATTACTAAAAGCACCTATTCTTTCATTTTCTTTATAATATCTTCCTCTAAATTCGTTAGTCAATAAGTGGATTATATTTCTAAAGGTAGTGATTGCATCTGTTTCTAATAATATCACTTTTCTAGAAGGTTTGAGATTAATCAAGAAATTGTATACGATTCTGGTGGTTTGATGTTCTATGTAATTAAATAAGTATTCAGGAGTTAAGTCTTTAATTTCTTGATTTAATTGTATGAAAATATTAATTCTATTCTTCCAATCTTCTAATACTTTATATTCATTTTCAACACTGTCTAAATTTAGTATATGATTTCCTAAGAAACTTTCAATTCTAGGAATATATTGGTTGGGTATTTTATTCCATTTATTAGTATAATAATATCATTGTCTATTCATATATTTTTTGAAATCTTCATCTTCTGTTTCTTCGTACATTCTTTTTCGGTTACGACGACTAGATTCATGTAATTCTTGTTTTACATAGTGAGGATTATATGAATTTTTATATGGGTTTTCATCTGATGTATAGTCGTAAACTATTTCATTAGTTTCTATTTCTGCTTCTCTGTTCATTAGTAGATAATCATCTTATATGTCTTCTTTAGGTATATCTAGTTCAGAAAATAGCAGTAATTTTAGCTATTTGTTCTTCTAGATTTTCCATTATATCGTAGGCTGTGGTTGAATTGTTAGTCTTAATCTTATCTTTTTTTCTAAGTTGATATGTTCTAGGTCTTCTATAGTGATTGACCTCTTCTTTTCTTGTTTGATTATGATTTGTTGGAAATTAGTAATTATATCTACTATATCTTTTCCATAATTAATGGATTGATTATATTTTTCTAGATCTGTTAAAAATTTATCAACTAGTTGTATAACTATATTTTTTGCTTCTGTTAATTCTTTATAATTTTCTTTATAACTATTCAGTTCTATTACTATTCGTTGTATCTAATAATTTTGTTATTTAATTTCATTGATTTTTTCGTTTAAATTTATTTCTATGTGTTTTATTAGTTCAACTAGACTACTATTCATCCTAAAGTATTTTTTAAATAATGTTATAAATCAGCAATCATTATTTGTGTGTCATGTATCTTTCCATTTAGGTCCATAATTTCTTTTTCTATCTTAATTAATTTGTTTTGATTTTCTATTATGATATCATGAGTATCCTTGATCTTTAGTTTAAGTTTATAATAGTATTTTGTCAAGAATTTATTAGTATGAACTACATTACTTTGTATATCTTGTAGATCGTCTGTATTCTAATGAATGATAATATAAGAGGGAATTTTCAAGATGTTATTTAAAAGAGCTTTTATTTTGGAATTGTCTGATGTATCTAGTTGGAAGTGTGTACTTCCTATAGTGTAATGAGTTCTCATATGTAAGTTCTTGGATAGAATAACTATTTTCTCTTGAAAAAATATTCATGGTAAACTACTTAATTCTGTAATTAAGTTTCTAATGTGTAAATTACAAATTTGTAATTTTTCAATGTTGTCGATGTTATTCATCTAAATATCATTGATATAAAAGTATATCATATGACAAGTAATGATAACTAAAATAATAATAAATAAAAAAGCAATTAGAAGTGATATAAGAAGAATCGTATATAATTCTATTTTTATGTAGTGTGGACTACTTGAGTCGTGAAGTTTTTAACTATCCCAATATTTGCTATAACATAGAAGGATACCATAAATAAGTAATAACCTAATAATAAGAAAAGCTATAGGTACTACTATTACAATAATAGTAAATCATAGTGGGAATATTAGTAAGAATTTTGATGGATTTACTATTCTCTTTTTGACTTCAGATATCATTTATATAGAAGAAAAGTAGATGACAAATAATAAGAACAATGACTAGATAGGAAATAACAATTGTATAATTCATGTGAAGGTACTATTCTTTTGTATGCTATAGGTAGGTCCTCCCCAACCCCACCCCCGGGGAAAGAACATGGCTCTGATACCACTAGTGATTCTATGGTTGTATTCTGAATTATTTGGCAGATTATTATGTGGGTCGTTTAGCAGGATTAAATGATTAAATTGATGTGTTACTATGGAGTCAGAGCATTCTTGTAAATGTTGTTGTAATATTTGTTTTAATTTGTATAAAAATCGCTTTAAGGCCAGATACTCTTATTTAGTATATTCTTGTGATTCAGGTGTTGGATCAATATCTTCTGATAGCCGATTATTAAGTTCTTGAGGGAAGTCTTTTAGATATTTATTGAGATAAGTAATAAAATATTTGACCTCTTGTTTATCAAGAAAATTAATAAATTCTAATTTTTCCATAATACCGTCGCATATACTTTGCGACATTCTTATTGCATTAAGTATGTATGATTAATGATTTTAACATTTTTGGTTCTTATATTTATAATATATTTTAGATCATATGTATAAATATACCAATGTTTTATTTTAATTATCTGCGTATAGATCGAAATAATCATTATCTAATAAATATTTATTAAAGTAATAGATAAGATAATCTAGAAGTTGTGCTAAATATATATTGTTTTCCATTTGTTGTATATTTTTGTAGTCAAGTTTAACCCCGTACAATGACATTTTTTTTATATTCTAGTGCTTAGTGATCTAATGGTTGTCTTTAATGACTGTAATGATGGTTCTTCTTGATTCTTTTCAGATGCTCGTGTGATTAACGGAATTGGTTCTTCAATATGTAATGGTGCTGTTACTAGAGAGTATCTGGAAAATTCGTATGGTATAAAATTATTAATTCCTGAAAATGATTTAGTGCTTAGATGATGTCGATCTTCTGTTATGAATTTTTGTTTAGTATTTCGAAGAAATAGTTTTGGAGGAGTTTCTAATTTTAATAGAGGTTCAAATAATTTGTCTATAGAAATTTTTTCATCTTGTCTGAATATTAAACTATGATGACTATTTGTTAAAGCATAATTAATATTATATGTAATGGTAAAAAGATGATTTTTAGTTTTCATGAAATTTTTTCTTTTTAATTCATATCGTAGTGTTATAGATCTACTTAAGTTTTTATCTTTTAAACTAAGTCCTCATTGAATATTTATGTTGAATTTGATTTTGCCTTGTGATAAATTACCTATTCTCTTGGCTATGATACATTCATTATCATCTATTATTCTGTCATCTCGAATTTCTAGTTCAAGAGGAGTATTAATTCCTTCCATAAAAGTACTTTTAAATAGGATTTGAATAGTACTATAATGAATATATGAAATTTTCATACGTTCTGATTGTTCCATCTTGTTTATTTTTTCATAGATTTGTTGCTTGTTTATAATGGGAATTATTATATCGCCTATTATTTGTTCAATAGGAATTGCTTCTTCTCCCATCATTATTCTATATTTAATTATATTTTTTTCGTAGAAATTTTTTGTTTAATAATTTCCAATATAGAGGTGTTAAAATTATGTTATTCCGTTAATGATAATTTACTTTTTCGTATTTTATTTAGATCTATAATACTATGACACATATCCTAAATTTTCTTCTTCTTCATAGGATTCAATCATATTATTATTGTTATTCTTAATATGATAACTAGAAGATGAAGAATCTGACATGAAACTTAAGAATATACCTAATATGTGTTGCGAGTTGATAATATGATATTTGAATGATAATATGATGAGAATGATCCCTTCAGAGTATTACCTCAAGGATCACGAGAGTATTGGAACGAGATTTACACAAACTGCTCCTTAATAACTCTGAGTATTCTCGAATGAAAACACCTTTATTTATAGGAGAGGATCAGCCTCCATACAAACCTTAGTAACGATTCACTCTAGACAAGAGGAATCGTTTAGTACAATAATTTACATAAGGAAAAGATAAAAGAGAGGGAATATATTCATTGACACACACCTAATTGACATAAAGCAAAAGTACAATAATTTACATAATATTGCAAACTTTAATAATTAAACTTCCATCATTGATATGCTTTTACTGTTGCTAGTCTTCGAGATGCCTTCGTCATAGTCCTTGTAATACTGTGGCCATGTGATGATTTTTCCTTTGGTCCTTGTATAATGATGTTATCTATTTTTTGACGTGTTTAACTCGAGTTACTTCCTTTGCTGCTTGGTCTACTACTAGGTTTTCTATCTTTGAGTGCGGTATAATGAATACATTTGTGAGGATCGTTGACTCGAATCATGGCGCACAACTGCTTTTGTATTCGTTCTGATAGTAGTTGTAGTGGTCTGTCCAGATTATAGAACTGTTGTTTTAAATGTTGTTATAGCTCTTAAGTCGTCTTGAGAAATAATGTAATTTCCATATGAATATAGTAATATCGTTGGACTTATGTAATTGATCTTAGTAGTGCTTTCAGATGTAATTTGTTGGCTTTGATAGAAAATTCCTGCCATTAATTTTGCCTCCATGTCATCTGGAATAATATAATCTTCATATACATCTCTTGAAGGGTAATCTTTATTTGATATACCCATGTTAATAATGGCTAGTGAGGGAATAGTGGCTTCACCATTGTTGTCCTTGAATAATGGATAAGAAGAATGAATTTGGAGGAATATTTCTCGTCCTTTGGCAAATTTGTCAAAATATCCTCTGATAACTTGTTTAATTCTAATAGGAAATTCTTCAAAATCTTTCATGCTATTTGAATAAATAGTGTCTACTAATCCATGTTAAAAATAGTCAAAGAGCATAATAGGAGAAGCACCTGATAAAAAGATTACTTTTGGTCCAGGACTTTGAACTTTCAGATAGAAGTTTATTGTTGCATGTAAATCAGTGTAATTGATAATAGTATTCCAATACTGCTAAAATTTTTCTAATTTGAGTTCCTTCAATTTCTCCTTTTCTTTAGTTGTAGGAATTCTTCCAATAACTGCCGTTCTTTTTGTTATGACTTCTTGTCTTGATCTTTCTGGTTCCTGTTGGGTTACAGCTCTATATGATTCGGCGAATGCTTTTTGAGCTACTTCCTTAGTTTTGTATGATTTATGTATGACATTTTTGCCATTGATATGTTGGGCTGCTATACTCCAGTCATTATATATGCCTTTAAATGATCCATTGAATATGACATATCATTTCTTTTTTGATGTGTTGGACTCAACAATATTTTCAACATTCGATCCTTGGTATAAGTTGCTAGGAGAAATCGTTTCCGTTTCTTTTTCAACTTGATCAGCCCATGATAATATGTCTATATTGGTGGCGGTTGTTGTCTTGTTCTGAGTTGATGGTGATAGTGATAAGCATACTGATAGTTTTTTTATTGAGACTTTGAGTGCTTCACTTTCTGATGTCAAAGTGTCTAATAGGGTCTATAATTCTTGTATCTGTAGACGAGTTTTCGATATTTCTTTTTCTTTCAATCATAGTTGTTTCTATATAGCTTTTATAGTTGATTCCATAGTAAATGATCTTTGAGTCAAGGCTCTGTTTCAGTAATATTTGCAAGCCTTTCTCTTTCTTCTTTTAATATAGAAATTTCTTCTTGAAGCTTCTGTACTTTCTTTTGTATGTTCAATATTTGTCTCCTTTTCTGCTTCAATTTTCGTCGTGTTTGTGCTGATAATAGGCTGACAGTTGCATTGATTTCTGATTGATTCATAATTTGGAATTTCTGTTCATGATCCTGTTTACTTCATGATGCAAAAATAATATAAGCTAAACAAATATCTTCTAATTCTTTTAGATTATGATCCATAAATTGTTCATAGAAAGATGGTGCTTGTTTTAATTCAAAAGGTAATACGTTCCATTCGTATTGTTTTTGTGGAGGACAACTAAATGCTGATAATGGATTGGTGTCTTCACTTAATCTAAGTTGCCAGTATCCTAATTTTCACGTCTAGTGTACTGAATAAGTTATTTCTTTTAAGTTTTTCTAATATGTAATCCTTTTTTGGTAGTTTATAGTTGTCTCATATAGTAGCATCATTTAGTTGTTTGTAATTGATTACCATTCTTCGTTTTCCTCATTTAATTTCATTTTTATTTTCAACATAAAAGGTTGGAGCACTATGAGAACTCAGACTTTCTCTTATAATTCCTAGTTCTAGTAAATTTTTACATTCTTGTTGAAATTCTTTTACATCTCTACTACTATATGAAATTTGATTAAGAATATTAATTTTAGCTAAAGGATCTTTTAATTTAATAATAATTTCTTCTTTATTAGTATTTTTGTTTTGAGCAAGAGAAAATTCTCAATACAAACTTCTTGTAATCTTTGTTCTAGAATTTGTTGTGTAGTAGACTCTGTAGCAAGCCGAGCTCAGCTCGACCCACTACAATACTCAATCAAGCCAGGCTCAGGCTCGAAAGACGAGCCAAGCCAAGCCTAACAATTTACGCTCATGAGCCTACTGAGCCCGAGCTAGAGAGCAGGCTAGACCGCCCAGCCC
This sequence comes from Begonia loranthoides, assembly GCA_022433065.1. Classification (NCBI taxonomy): domain Eukaryota; kingdom Viridiplantae; phylum Streptophyta; class Magnoliopsida; order Cucurbitales; family Begoniaceae; genus Begonia; species Begonia loranthoides. The sequence continues at coordinate 13,205,916 of CM039484.1, read as the reverse complement.
CAAGCTCAGGTTGCCCAAGCCCCAAGCTCGGGTTGCCCAACAAAGGGCAACCTAATTTGAAGGCCTCCCCTCCCACCAAACCTTAATAAATAAAATTCATTTAAAATTTTTTTTATTTTCTACCATTATTTTTTTAATATTTTTTTTACTCAAAGAGCCATCCACTCAATTCCATTTATAACATCTCTCTCAACACATTTTTTTGCTCATTTGTCGATGTGGGATATACATTTCCACTCATCTCCTCTTTTTAATTTTTTTTTCTTTTTATTTTCCTTTTCTACTTATTATTCTTTATTTTTTTTACTCCTTACAATTCCATCTCTTCTCTCTCTTCCTTTTTTCTCTTCTTTACTATCTAAATTAAAATATACTTTAATTTAATTTAATAAATAATAATTATAATATTTCAAAGTGTATGTTAATTATATATTTATGTAATGTTGTCTATATTTATGCATTGTGTGTTCTTATTATTTTAATTTTTAAATATAACGTAGTGAAATTATTTTATTTGAACAAAAATGGAATAAAAATACTTATGATATGTGAAAATATTTAATACTCCTCATTTTTCTTTTGAAACGATGACGTTCCCTTTACTTATTTCTTCTTGCAAAGCCACTATTTATTTCAGATATCTACTTCATAAATCATTAACTATCCATATTTCAGCTATTTTGATCCAGCGACCATCCTCCTTTCAACTAGTTCTAAACTTCTAGTAGTTGTGTCATTAGGCTCTGTAGGCTTGACTCGTTTTTCATGTCTACTTTTTATTTATAAGTTCCTCTGTTTTTGGTTGACCAAATCTTTTCGATCGACCTCATCTGACAGAATGAAAACTAGTCATTACACATTTTTGCACATCTCAAATTCTCTAAGTCCTAAAGATATCTACTCACTACATTGACTTAAACAAATTCGTTACATAATAATAATACTCTCATTAAGGGTAGTTCCAATATAATCAATAATGTTTGCGTAATATAAATTCAACAAATAAACAACTCCTTAAATCCATTAATACTAATTATCATCAAAATATAAATATGCCTGAGACACTTAAACTAATTCTATCATATTATAACATTACAATAATAAATATTTATTATAGTTTCAATAACTAAAATTAAAAAATATATATATAACATATTTATATAAAATAATTTTTTTTATATATTTTGGGCTCGTTAAGCTCAGCTCGTTAGGCTTGTTAGGCTCGTTGGGTTGGCTTGGCTCGGCTCGTTAGGCTCGTGGCTCAAGAGCCGGCTCGAGCTGAAAATTTTTTGGGGTCAGCTCGTTAGGCTCGCCAGACTCATTAGGCTCACCAGGCTCGTTAGGCTCGACGAGTTAGGCTTTGCCAGGCACAGCTCGACTCGGCCGGCTCGTTCGTCATCTCTATTTCCACATCAGCAGGTGAGAATGATGTTGCTTGGAGCTACGTCTTGGCTAGTTTTGTTGTCTTTCCTCCCTTCGGAGCAACGCTTTTTCTTCCTCATCCAACCTCTGAGGTATCCATCATAATAAAAGATTGATTACTGGTGAGGTTGAATTGAGGATTAGAAGGCACTTCTGGATCACATATTTCATTTTATATGGAACCTCAGAGTTGCTACTCTCGTAGTCCTTGTATTTGGACTGCATATTCGCTATGGTGTGGTATATGATATCTCCCTTTTTCAAAGAGCCTTAAGCAAATTCTTGTTCATTGGAAAACATGATAGGTGAGCAAGTGATAACAGAAAAGATTGATCTCTCAATAACATTGCCCAATATTTGATGTTATATTTAGTTTGTGTCATTATTTGTGGTTATCCAAAATTTATTTGCATGTGATGAAAAGGATAAGAAAGTAGTCTTTGCGTTGAAGAGTTCCAGAATGGAGAGCTCCAAGAGGAATTCTTTTTTATGCTATACTGTTGGTTTTTAGGTTCTCTTGCATGGCGGAATTACCGATGTTCCTAACAACAATAACGTGTGTTATCTATTTATCATAAAAAACAGTTTTACATGAACATAAAACATATTATTGTTATAATATATTAATAATAATATGTATTAAAATATCTTATCTTAGATCTAATATAAAGAATTAAGAAAGTATACTTTTGTAGCTAACTTCACACGAGTACAAAATCAGAGAGTTTTGATAATGATTTTCTCAATCTTTGAAACCTTCAATCTTCTCCGTCAATCTTTCTCATCTCAAATAAACACTTGTCGGCATGATGAATGCAGCAAGATCACACTCAATTTATGATAGATCGTATTCTCAATACATTAGACAATCTATTTGGATTTAGAGAATGATTATCTAAGACCAATACGGAAGACTCGCAGATTTACTCTCAAAATAGATTATACAATTTCAAAGATTTCCACCACTATACTAATGAGATTGAACCTCTATTTATAGTGGAATAACTTCATAATAGTCATTATGACATTTAGAGAAAACCATTACATATATTAATTTCTCATTTAAGTTGAAATTGATTTCATAATGGTATCTTCATAACAAAAATGTTATGGAAATCAAAATATCTTGTCACTATATCTCAACATTTGTCACCATGACATTAACTTAAATTTGACATAATCCATTTTAAAAACTATTTTTAAAAGTTACTTTATGTTTGTTAATTAATTGAATAATTAATAATTCAATTATTTCATTTAATGGAATATAACAAATATATGAACTATATCAATTGAATAATCAATAATTCAATTATTCCATCTAATGCAAAATAATGAACTTATTGTTGAGTGTATTAAATAATTAATTATTTAATCTTTTTTTTATTTTTCTATTATTCAAATAATGATAGAAGGTGATGAAAAGATCGATTGACCTATAGTTTTAAACTCCAATAATTTTTCGTTAATTAATATAAACTCTTTATATTAATTAACATAATTATTAACTCTAAAGAAATTTCACTAAATACTTAGAGTTACACTCTTAAAAACTATAAAGTATATTTACTCAAAGAAATGTCCATTGACGTAGTCATTACAAATGTATTAACCCTCCATTTAGATTCGTAATAAAGCTAGGTTTATAATCCGTTAACCCCTCATATTACATATTTATCATTGACTACCATTAGTTCTTGATTGAATTATTAATTCATAACGATTATGAATTGTACACTAATTTTTCGATCCCTGAACTAACAAACAAGAGAATCTATATAAATAAATTTCATTGTATTGGTGTTAACATTCTCAACTATTCATTTTAATTCGCTCCCAATATACAAGGTATACAAATCGTAACTCTTAGAAAACTTTATCAAGTAAATCAAAGAATAAATTAAAACAAAATAGGAGTTTGCTGAATAAAATGAATTAAGATCAGATATATATGATCATCATTTTGATCAAATTAATTATTTTATATTTAAAAAAAATTATCAGAACAATATAATTTTATTTGGTCAAATCCTATATAATTATAATATATAAAATATATTTATCTTATGTCACTACATATATATTTGGAATATGACTATACATTCTTAATGAGATAAATTATGTTCATGACTATGAACTATTTGAAGATTTCATACTTCAATATAAAATCACGGACTTATTTTGGTTGTTACTCTTTATATTTTGTCACACATATTGTAAAACCCATAAAATTTTTAATAATAAATTCCACGTGTAAATCTTTTACATTAAAATCAAGCAAGACGTTGAAAAGTTGACTTGATTTGTCGCGTAGCTACCACGCGTGAAGTTTTGGTCAAATAGTCAAAATCGATAAAATTGAATATTACAAAGCAGTAAATTAATTTAAGAAATAAGATTGGTAAATTATTCGGGTTAAAGAAACGTTGTCTGTTAGAGTTTAGAGCAAATCGAAATTGAAATCAGAAATTGGATTAGATATATTTAAATATATAATATATATATATTATATTATATTATATTATATTATATTTTATTTAAATAACTTAATAAAATAAAAGGAAGAGAAAATTTAAGAAGAGATGAGTTGTTCTTCTCTTCACACAGCCAAGAGGAAAACACAGTGAAGGGGAGGAGGTCAAAACGGAAAATCATAAAGTTTCGACCTCATATTTGTGTTCATGACATTGAGACGAACGACTTTCGTAATGATGGTACACGAATCGGTAAGTTTTTTGTTCATGACTTTAGGGTTAAAGTCGAAAAATTTTGGCATTGGATTTGAGTTTAAAAACTCAAATATGAGGGACCCTGATAGATTAGATTGGTTGTATTAGAGTTTATATAGCTATATTTATCATTTTGAGACAGAAATTTGGAAAAAAACGATGCATTTCTGGCAAAAAATAGCATTGGAAACTGTTATGGTCGACCAGGGCTGGTCGACGGGGCTGGTAGATCGAAAATGGACAGATTGTCCCAAATTTGGTCACTAGTTGACTACCTCATGACTGGTCGACCGCCCCAGTGCTGGTAGACTAGAATTCTGTTTCTAGTCGACTGAAAAATGGGCAAATTCCCTTGAATTTGTCGTTGGTCGACCAAACACTGTTCTTGGTTGACCATGCAATGCAAAATCATGTATATTGAGTCATTGACACATTGGTTAGGTTCCTAGTCCTGGTATAAGACCCTTCCACTTATTCCTCGAAATTAATTGATTTGAATTCCCATGTTTGACATGTTTGTTAGGCTCACATAGTTTCAAAGATTGTGAGACAATTCCCGAGATTTATATATATAGTGTATATATTGAGAGGATGAATCCTCTTGATGCTTTAGACGGCTTTGGAGCTAAAGCATCACAAAGCTATCCCATACAATCTCTTATTGCGAGGAGATTGATTCTTTGTACGTGCAAAAGGGTGATAGGGCACCTGTGACATGTCTTTGGGTTTTTAGCCTCCAAAGTCGAAAGGGTGATAGGGCCGTGTTGACGTGTCCTTGGGTTTCGAGTCCTAGAACCTGACCAGGGTTTTAGTCACACGATTACATGTTGTCAGTTGTTAGGATTGTTTGCCTAACACCTTTCCATGTGACGGGTGGCATGATGGCTCGTAGCTCCGCTTGCCAGTAACCCTCGTAAACATGGATGCAGTAAGTGGCTAGTTAAGGAGAAACCCAACACCGAAACCTCATTCATTTTGATATTGCGGATAAGTACTCTTTTTGGTCTTCGGATGCGAGTACCATTCTATTATTCTGTCTCAGGAGGTGTTACTATCGACGGATGGCCACCTATTCTCTAATGGGTGTCGAACGGGTCCTTGAGCGACCATCCCTTTTCACTGATAACGCTTTCATATTGAAAAATGGTGATGGCATATGCTTTTTAGGTATAGGTGTCTATGTATATAGCATGTTTTCGATAGAAGTCTCATCGATGGCCTTTGGCCTGGTCTAATAAAATGGTAAAGAGTTTTTCAATTAAAATCCATGTAAGGTAAAAGAGAAACATGACACTATTTTCCAAAAGATGCGAAAAACTAGTTTTCACATGCACTGCATCTAGTCTAGGTATCTCTACCGAGTTAATCACTCACCCCATACTACCCCTTCCCATTCTAGGTAAAGACAAGAGCGGCTAAAAGACTTGTAGTTGGAGATTTCTTACCTTATTTATTTTCAGAGTGTTTTGACTTATTTTTCTGGTGAGGATGAATTCTATGGTTTGATAACTTAATTCTGTTAGTTGGATCTATTGCACAGTATTTAGATTTATTTATATTTATGCACCGTTCTTTTTCGTGATCACTCTACCGACCTAGGCCCATAACTTTTGGGTTGCGCTAAATTACAAAAGTCTTTTCCTAAAATTTATGTTTTGGGCTGAATGAGTGGGTCCTCCATAAGAATTAGGTTGCCTGACCCGACGTTCCTGTTAGGCACGCCTCCGGGTTTTGACAAAATTTTATGCTATCAGAGCTTCAAGGTTCCCAAATTCTTAAGTAGTGATCTCTCGAGAATTTAATGGTGTAAATAGAATTTGATTTTGGCACTAGGACTTTGGATTTTGTTACTATGCACAATCAAGTTTTCTAACCAAGTTAAATTTTCTCGTACTCATAATAGAAAAAATGCCTCCAAGAAGGGGAAACCGTCATGCCCAACCATGAGAGAGTAATGTCGATCCTATTGCCACAATGGTGGAAGAATTGTGCAATTTAGCCTGTAGTAGTCATTCCGCTCCAAGGATAGTTCTAAACCGGATGACATGTTTCAAGGAGTTTTCCAAGTTGAGCCAGCCTGTGTTTGAGGGTGGTGCGGATCATTTGGGAGCAACGAATTGACTTTAGAAAATGGGGAAGAACCTCGTGGCACTCTAGATTCCAGAGAAGTTCTAGGTATGGATTGCCACTCACTACTTGGAGCAGTTGGCATCTAGCTGGTGGAGAATCATACGTGCCAGTTACGTTGTACAATCCTTGGAGTGGAAGGATTTCATGGAGGTGTTTTGGGAACACTACAGTAGTCGTAGTCATCATAAGTCGATGGATAGGGTTTTTCATGAGTTGACTCAAGGCTAGAAATTTTTGATGGAGTACTGCAGTAGGTTCTTTGAGCTCCTACCTTATTTTGGAGGAATTTTATAAGAGGGAGAGGAAATCAAGTTTCAGTTGGGTTTGAGATCGAGACTGCAACATGGGATTGCAGCTATACAACTTGATAGTTTGTTGGAAATCTTTGAGGCCGCTCGGAGGGTGGAGAGATGCCTGGATGCTGGAAATCTTTTAGGTTGTCCAAAGGGTAGAGAGATGTCAGGATGCAAATTATAGGAGCTTCCAAGCTAGACAGACAAAGAGGGACGAGAGGAAGGTTACGAAGATGAACTAGGAGAGGTTCTAGGGGTGAGGATCTGGTAGAGGTCTGAGCTTGAGTGACAGTAGTGGATCATCAGGCAGTTGTCGTTATAGACCCTACACATTTTATATATGCGGGCAACCAGGACACCTTAAGAAGAACTGCCCAAAGCTCTAGCAGGAGCAGCAGCCACTGCACAGATCATTTTCTTCCTCCAAGGGTAGTGCTACAGTACTTCTAGTGGAGAGCGTGGTTTAAAAAAAAAAGTCTTTTTGCAATAAGGATCAGCCAATTTTCACTCCTCAGCAGTCAATAGGAAACCATTCGAGTTATCAGACTCTATTCTAACCTACTAGTCTTGATTTCTAGAGGCCGACATGTTACCAACAAAGCTACGATTCAAACCTTTATCCGCAACATAGGTCAAGAATCATAGAAAGCAGTCATTTCAGAGCAGTGGCGCAAGCCAGAGCTCAGTCAAGGGTGGTCGTGGAGGAGGCCAAAAGGGAAAGAAGAAAGCATCTGGGCAAGTTTATGCAATTGGGGGATCTAACTATTTCCACAACTAGTTTTGTCATGGCGTAGTGGATGATATGATTCTTGTTTCTCATTCTTTTGCATGAGTGTTGTTCGATACCAGGTCGGCACACTCCTTTGTCTCTTTTGCTTTAGCTTCTATTTTTGGTCTCTCAGTTGAGGAGATGGAATCTCTGTTGATACTTAGTACCCCTTTGGGTGTCTAGAGTGGAGTAGCTTCTGTGTGTAGAGCAGTCTACGCAGTGATCGATGACTGCAAGTTTTCTGTAAATCTGGTTATTTTACCTATGAGTCAGCTTGATGTGATTCTGGGTATGGATTGATTGAGAAAGTATAGAGCGACCGTGGAAAGTGAATCACTGTTATGTAGAAACAAGGGCAAGTTGTTATTTACTACAATAGTCTTAGTGTGGTGACAACTAATTCTATTTTGTGGACATGTCTGGGTGGTCGCAGTGGGCTAGGGCAGTACGAGAGCTTTTGGTCGATTGATGTCAAGGGTGAGACTGCTGGCCAAGATCTGGATGTCTCTATTGTGAGAGAGTTCCCAGATGTGTTTCTTGATTAGTTACCAACGTTATATCCAGACCATGAGATCGAGTTTAGTAGTGATTTAGTTCCAAGCGCTACCCCAGTTTCTATTCTTGCATATAAAATAGCTCCTACAGAGTTGAATGAGTTGAGAAGACAGCTAGATGAGCTCAGAGGCCAGGGTTTTGTCTGGTGGAGTATCTCACCGTGAGGTGTTCTAATGTTGTTTGCCAAGAAGGTAGATGGTTCTCTAAAACTATGCATAGATTATTGAAAATTGAATCGAGTCACCGTGAAGAACAACTATCTGCTGTCAAGAATTAATGAGTTGTCTGATCAACTTGGAGGTTCGTGGTACTTCTTTAAGAGTGATTTGAGATCTAGGTATCATCAAATGAAGATTCGGGAAGAGGATATTTTGAAGACAACCTTCGGAACGAGATATGGGCATTTCAAGTTTCTTGTCCTACCTTTCTGTTTGACTAATGGCCCAACAGCTTTTATGGATCTCATGAACCGAGTTTTCAGACCCTATCTAGATCGGTTCATCGTGGTGTTTAACGACGACATTTTGATTTATTCAAAGACTCAGGGTCAGCATCTGGAACATCTTCAAATTGTGCTACAAACTCTGAGAGATTACCAATTGTATGCTAAGATGGGCAAGTGTGACTTATGGATGTCACAGGTCAAATTTTCAGGGATTTTCAGTTTCTTTGGTCTTGCTGGTTACTATCAGCAGCTCGTAAAAATTTTTCTTCATTGGCAGCACCATTGACAAAGTTAACCAGAAAGGGAGTATGGTTCAAATGGAATGACCCATGTTAGTATGCTTTTGAGGAATTGAAGAACAAACTAACAAGTGCACCTATCCTGATAGTGCTCAACAGTGGGCAACCTTATGCAAATTACACTGATGCATCGGAAGTTGGGCTTGGATGTGTCTTGATGTAGTAGGGTAAAGTGGTTGCTTACGCGTCCCGATAGTTGAAACCCCATGAAAAGAACTATCCAACACATGACCTAGAGTTAGCTGCTATAATTTCTGCTTTGAATATCTGGAGGAGTTATTTATATGGTTAAATTTCTCGGTGTATTCGGATCACAGGAATCTAAAGTATCTTTTCACTCAGGGAGATTTGAACTTAAGGCAGCGTAGGTGGATGGAGTACCTGGAGAACTACAATTTTAGCCTAGAGTATCATCTAAGAAAAGCAAATGTAGTGGTTGATGCTATAAGTCAAAATCCTCAGGAATCTCTCACTTGTCTCATTCTTAATGAGTGGAAGCAATCTATGGTTGTTGGAGACTATAGCCTGTAGTACTATGAGTCAAAATGGTGAACAACAAGATGGTTGGGAAGTCAACACTGAGGGAACTATTCTCTACCATGGTAAGGTAGCGGTACCAAGTCTTCAAGAGTTAAAGTAGGCAATTCTCGCAGATGCTCAGAAGTCAAGGTTTGTTATTCACCTAGGCAGTACAAAAATGTACAATGATTTGAAGCAACAGTACTAGTGAGTGGGTATGAAACGTGATATGGCAGACTTTGTGGCCTGGTGTTTGACGTGTCACCAGGTAAAGGCTGAACATGAGAGACCAGCAGGATTATTACAACCCTTGCTTATCCAAGAGTGAAAGTGGGATAGAATCACCATGGACTTTATTACGAGTCTTCCTAAAACCCAACAGAAGTTGGACGCGGTGTCGGTCATCATGGATCATTTGACCATGTTTGTTCAATTCATTCTTATCTGAATGAATTTTCCCTTCTCGAGGTTGAGCCACCTCTATATTGACAACATCATTAGTCTCCATGGCATCCCTTCTAATATTGTTTCAGATCTCAATCTGAGATTCACATCCAAGTTTTGGAGGTCGTTGTAGAATGTTTTGGGAATAGAGTTGAATCTCAACACCGCACATCATCCTTAGATTGATGGGAAGTTGAAAAGGACTATTCAAATTATGGAGGACATGTTACGATCTTATATCCTAAATTTTGGTGATAGCTAGATAAACCATTTGTCGCCGGTGGAGTTTGTATACAACAATAGTAATCAAACAAGCATGGGCATCTCTTCGTACAAGGCATTGTATGGAAAGTTGTGTCATTCTCCTGTATGTTGGGCTGAGGTAGAAGGGAGTATTTCTCTTGGGCCAATATGACTCAAGATACAACGGATAAGATCCAGATAATTTTGGAAAGGCTTAAGACGGTGCAAAGTAGATAGAAAAGTTACGTTGATCTGAGGAGGAGGAAAGTTGAATTCGACGCAAGAGACTTCTTTTTCTAAAGGTTAAGCCAAGGAGTGGTATCAGTCGCTTTGGGATGAAAAGAAAGTTTGTAATGATTAGTCGTAATAAAATTAAGTAAGGGTAATTAAGTGTTTAATTAGGTGTTAATAGGATAATGTTATTATTGGACAATAATAATTGTGAGTTTTGGAGATTTGGGATTTATTTATTATAGAATATAATACCCCAAAAATATGTTTAGTAAACGTAATAAAGATTGGAATAATTAGTGGTGATTATGAGATGAGAATTATTATAATTGATTAAGTGGGAATGATTGTTAAGGATTATTGAATTAATGAAGGGAGGAAAGGATTAAGGGAGAAGAAAATGGCAGGGGTGAAATAAGGCAGTGAAGGAATTGTTGAGTAATTATTAGCAGTGGAGGAGAAGTGAAATATTTTGTGGCGTGTTAAGTTAAGGAAAAAGGATTCTTAATTTAGTTAAGAGGAGAGAAAAGAGCAGATGTGGAGAAAATGAGTGTGGAACTGGTTGATCATTCGATCAACTGGTAATTTGAAGTGTTGAAATTGAAGGTGGAGTGCTCGAGCATATGCTCGACCGGAAAATTTAACTGTGTGGGAGCGGTCGATACTTATATCGACAGGAATTACCGGTTGATACTTGCATTTCAGCAGTTAAGGGTTGTGGTTGATCATCACTCGACCACTTCCAAGTGATTTCACGGGAGATTGAAGATCCCTAGGCGACTGCTTCTGTGATTCTCTCACATGACCCTCCTTCCTCCTTTACAGGGCGATAAGGAAGGAGAGTTATGGCAGATTATATTGGGATATATGAAGTGTATATGGAAAGTTTGATGGAAGAAAGAAAGAGATAGAAAGAGTGAGTCTCTGGAGAAAACAGAGAGCTCCTCTAGAAAAGAAAGAAAAGGTCGAGAAGAGAGAGGGAGAAAGAACAGAGATAGGAAGAAGAAGCTTCAGAAGAGAAAAGTGAGGACGAAATGGGAAGAAAGAGGGAAAGGAAAGAGAGAAAAGGAGAAACAGTGGGAAGGAAAAGTGAGAGAGAGGGAGAGAAGTCTCTAGAGAGAACCAACTGTGAAGAAAAGAGGAAGTAACAAGGGAGAAGAAGGAAGAAGAAAATGGAGAAGAAGCTCTCAGGTGTTCTTCCGGTATGAGGAACTCCTTCTCCATTATGGATTTTATGAATATTAATAATGCTCTATGATGAAATATGCTCTTTTGTTGGATTTTGGTTGTGCATGTTGGATATGTCCCCTGTGATTGAAGTATGTTTGCCCTTCCCTGTTACATTTTCTTAAAGAATGTTGTTGAGTTTTTATTATGTTGTTTTTGGTTGAGGGAGTTTGGTTGGATATTATTATGCAAATTTAACTACATATTACTGGATAATAATGGATGTTTAGGCTCTGTTAAATAGGTGTTAATGGATAACGAAATATTGCCCTATTCTGATAAATATTTCCATGAAATATTGTCGAGAGTTCACTGTTATGATGAAGTTAGAAAATGAAATTTGTAAAATGGTTAATGGTGTTTAGACTATGTTGGATTGAGGAGCTAGTTAATAATTTGTAATTTATTGTTGAATGTGAAGTGTTGGTTGAGGAAGAATGTATGAAGCTCTCCATTGATTTGTTATGCATAATACTCTGCCAAAAAGTAAAATGGTTAAAGAGGAAAGTTATTGGTATTCTACTATTGTTTGGATTAATGCTTCGGATTTGGTTTAGGCTCTTTTGTTATTCAGTTTTGGATTTGGGTTATGAAATTAAACGATGGTATCAAAATCGATGAGGATAATGAACTTTGATTATTAATGATTGTTTATTTAATGATTTTTGAAGGTATTAAGAAGACAAATGATAAGTGCTGAAGCGCTTTAAGGATGATAGGTAAGTGATACTACTTGTGTTTTGCCGAAATGTCTACATCGCAAGAATTAGGACTTGTATGTTGACTGTGTTTATTATATTTAGGTTCTTTAAGTTATAGATTTAATATGATTCATGCTTTGAGGATTGTAGGAATTGATATCAGTTATGCCATTGTTCAAAGATGTATTGCTGCATGATGTTGTGTTTATTACAAATAGGTTCTTTTAATTATGTGTTTATTAGATTTAAGGGTAATGATAATTAGATTGAGCATGTTTTGAGGATTTTATTGAGGATATAGTATTGTATGCATTCACAAGCATTCATGCATCATGGTTTTCAAAACGATACGAAAAAACTTTTTCATGCATGTTTTTAGAAAATGGTTTAATGGATGTTCATACATACAAAGTGTATGATATTCTTGAGGCCTGATCACTCAAAGTGGACAACAATCATTTGGGTTTTAGGAATATCCATTTTATCATTGAAAATGAAACAGAAATAGATAATAAATGAATTAAACAAAATAAATGTAAACTGGATGGATGATATGAGATGTGAACTTGTTAATTGGTTCTTGATTAAAGTCAAGGCTAGGCGAGGCAACGGTGCATGTGAGGTTGTTTAAGCGTTGATGCACACTACCGCTAGTGCGCGACGATTGATGTCGAAGCCGATTGTTATATGTTGATGCGTACAACCGCTACTAGAGCTTTTGGTTGATGTTAGAGCTGTTATACTGGATGTGCGGGTTGCTATGTATTGATATACACAATAGCTATTAGGTGGTTCAATCGATGTCGAGCCTTTATAACATAGCAGGTTGCCGATTGATGTCGGAACCGGGTGCATTGATGTGCACAAAAACAGAAAATGGGTTCCCGATTGATGTCGGAACTTGGTTCATTGATGTGCATGAAAATAGAAAATAGTAAATAGAAAGATAAAGAAAAACGAAAACATAAAACAACATATGGATTTTAAAAGCTACATGGCATATGCATTTCATATTTTATTTTAGGGTAAATGACAAATCAACCATCGTGGTTTGAGGTCAATGACAAGTCAACCACTATGGTATTTTTTTAACAAGTTAACCACTCACATATGTTAAAATGACAAATCCAACATCACATAGATGTTTACCGTTAAAAAGATAGGAGCCAACTGTAATACCCCGAAAAATGTATTTCCTTTTTAATTCCAGATAATCTTATTGTATGACTATTTTGTCAAATTATGCAACAATGAGCAAAAGTTGAGGGTTAATGTTGGAAAAATGACCTAGATGTGAAAACTTAGGAAAAAATTCGTAAGTGTCGGGTTACGGACGCCGTTATGACCACTGCGGACGAGGCGGATGAAATGGCTGGGCATCCGATTGAATCTATTTCAAACCTGGTGTGTCGCGGACGGCATTGCGGATGATGCGGACGACACAGGGCAGCGTCCGAAATGAATCTGTCCTAAATCTTGGACAATTTGGACGATGCGGAAGACTGCGGATGGGAACAAAATGGCGTCCGAAATGAATCTATCCTAAATCTTGGACACTTTCGGACGATGCTAACGCTATTTCGCGTCTGCAACGTTGGGAATTTCCAGAAAACCCATTTATAAAATTCTCTCTCTCTTCCGATTTCTTAATCTACACTTCAAGAATCTCCTCCAGGCCTCCCCCTACGACGCCAGGTCTCCCATGTAGCTAAGGAAGCCTTCCACTTGGCGTTTCCTCATTTGGCCTCCTCTCCATAGGTTTGTGTGATGGTCAGGAGATCTTGCAGCTTATCCCCTGCAATGCCAGCATGGCCAACTCCCTTCCCCTTTCCCTTCTCGTATATAGGTAAGTCCTCTCTTCTGTTTCCTCTCCGGAAAAAACAAACTCATATGTGCTTCTTCTAAAGGAAACGTGAGGGAAGTGTTGTTGTGGTTGTGAAGTGAATTGTAAGTTAAAGGAAGTTATCAATCCCCAGTGAAGTAACGAAGAGGAAAAGTGCAAAGGTGTAAACAGCTAAGAACCTTCCCTTGGTGGCCGTTGAAGCTGTTTTTGAAGCTGTGGTGGTATTGTTAGATTGCTGGAAATTTGAGGTAAGAATTGGGATATTGTTTTGGCCAAAGGATGGCCTTACATTACGGGTCCTTGTTTGCTTGATTATCGGTTGAAATGTGGAGCAAAATCGATTGTTAAACTCTGTTATAGTTGTAGAAATTTTGTGAAATGCAACCATCATATTGAGTATTAAGAATAGATTAGATGAACAATATGAATTTGTTTAGTGGAGTTTGAACTAAAAAACATGATGGATAGCGACTAAAAATGATATATATGAACTTATGTTATTGTTGGAAACTTGGATTGGTTTGCGATTGGAATTCTTGTCAATGTAGTTACATTCGATTGAAACGTATGAAATGTCTGATATAAATTATTAGTTGTTGTCAATATGAGTAGTGGCAAGTGTTATCCATGTTCAGTTTTTCACTGAATTTAGCCTTGGTGTTTGAACTGCTGTCATTTGGGAATTATGAATTACCCACTATAGATCTAAGCATCGTAAGTCGTGGTTATGCTCACTAATAGTTAAATTGGAATGTACTTAATCACTTAAATTGAGTATGAGAAGAACCATATTGTGTAGTTAAATAAGAGTTGAAGTCAAAACTTTAGTCTCGGTTTGGAATTGAGCATATCTTCCCTTGATTCAAAATTTTGAAGGAATGTCTCGAGGACTTGTAATATTGCTAAATCTAAGTTGTTGTTTGTTCACAACTGTCATTGCTCTAATTGTACATAAATATGGAAATGCTCACATCAATTCTGTTTGTTTTGCTAATAGTAATCATGACATTGACTATGATAGTTTCTTCTTGTGATTAATGGTTGTGTTACTTTCATGTACTTCTATGTTGAATGCTCTCTTGTACGTAATTTTGGTGATTTATTGTGGCATTCATGCATCACCCTAGGGCTTATAAATTGTTCGCATGCTGTATGTCACCTTAAAATCTATGTAAATAGTCATGTGGGGGTTCGAGAGGATTAAGAATGGTTGCCGTGGTGACACCCCTATTGGAGTGCCTACTCCCAATTAGGGGGCGGTGAGGTACGGTTAAGCCACGGGAATCGTAAGATTCCCAATTCTCTTGTTTTGAAATTTCCAATGTCTTTAACAAAAGTGTATGGGTATGGCTCATGGTGACACCCCTATTGGTGTGTTTCCTCGTTGGAAATACGGTTAAGCCACGAGACCTAGACGTACCCATCGCCCCAAACAACAGACAAGATACGGTTCTTTTTTGTAATACATCGCATGATCATGCATCACTTGCATTGCATTTAATTCGGATTCTTGCTGGGCGTTAGGCTCATTATTTTCCCTGTAATATAGGTAATGATTATAATGAAGAATTTGTACCAGTGGAAGAGGAGGTGTTCCAGGATGACCCCTTGTGTTATCAGTCGAATTGACCTGATGGGTGCAGCTCGTATATTTTGGGAAACATTGGTATTTTGTTATTTGTGTTTTGATGAAGAAAGGGTATTTTGGTAATCTCTATTATTAGTACCTTGAACATTTTAATATTGTAATAGGGATTTTAGGACTTTTGATAAAACATCAACTTATGTTTTGGAACCCTTCAACTATTATTTCGTAATATTTCCGAAATTTATTACTCTGATTTTACGTTCTCTAGAAATGGTTTTCAAATAATGAGTAAATAATCGAGTGAAAAATTTTTACGACGTATTTTAAACAAATAAAAACGTTTTCAAATTTCGGGGCATTACACCAACGTCCGAATGTCGGAACGACCTGCTCCGGTGTTCTAAATTCCTGAATTCTTCAGAACACCCAACGCTGGGCATTCTGAATTCTTCAGGAAAATCAGAACGCCCCTCATTGGGCATTCTGAATTCTTTAGAAAATCAGAATGCCCAGCGTTGGGCGTTCTGAAGAATTCAGGAATTCAGAACACCGGAATAGGTCGTTCCGACGTTCGGACGTTGGCTCCTAGCTTTTTAACGGTAAACATCTATGTGATGTTGGATTTGTTATTTTAACATACGTGAGTGGTTAAATTATTGAAAAAAATACCATATTGGTTGACTTGTCATTGATCTCAAACCACGATGGTTGATTTGTCATTTACCCTTTATTTTATATCACTTAATAAGCGTTAGGCTCATTAGTTAAGTCTTGTGATGTAGGTATACGTTCGACGTTAGGATGATGAATAGGTTAAAGAGCAGTTGATGAAGGATTTTCACGTGCGAATCTTGTGGCTGACTAGGCTAATGGATTTAAGGAAATTGGTTTGAAAAAGGTTTTGTATAGTATTTAATTATAAAGGAAAATGACTTTATTTATTGTCTTTAAATGGTTTTAAGAACAAAAAGGCTTCCGTTGTATTTATAAAAGAAAAGTTTTATTTTGTTTTATTGTAAAGTCTTCCACTGTATTTATAAAAGAAAAATGTCTTCAAAAGAATTTAAATAAAAAAAAGTTATTAAATTTTATGCACTTTCAAAATTACACTTTTTTAAATGAAAGAAAAACTCAAGTCATTACAAAGTTAGTGATGGAAGACGTCATATCAAAAAGTGTGCTTCATGAATATTGTAGCTGACTTCCTAAACTTTTTAGAATGGGCTGAATCATTAAAATTGGAGATTGTTTGCTATGTCAAAGGCTCAAGGAACAGAGAGCAAATATTGTGCAAAGCCCAAGTGGCCAAACTTAGAGACCAAGCAAAGTCAATACATAGAAACCATCCAAGTGGCTGAACTCAAGAAGGAAAAACGGTCAAAAGACCTCAAGACTTGGAGGAACATAAAGGAAGAATTAATTCAATAATCTATAAGTTAAGTTTCCAAGTAACTATTAAGTAAAGTATCGGCCAAGCTCGTATTATAGCCGATTTACTGATATTTTGCTTATTTAGTTTTATTATTCTTTAGTTTATAATTAAGCTATTTATAGCCTCCTTATGTAAGTATTCAGACAAGTTAAATTTGAATAGAAAAAGTATTTGCTTTATTTTCGAAATTGGAATGATCTCTCTTTCAAACCTTTGGTAAGTTACATTCAAAATTTCCTTGTGTGTTGCATCACAAGATTGGGCTTACTTGTGAGTTGAGTAAGTTCTTTTGTTGGCATCTGTACTCTTACATCTTGAAGGAAGGGTGTGTGAAGAGGTGTTAAACTTCCAAGAGGGTTTTGATTGGCAAAGTCATACATATAGGAGTGTTAGTTACAACTACTTGCTATTTCCAGTCAATCAAGGTCTCTCAAGCATATTTCCAAATCCATGGTGTTTATTTCCATTATTCTTGAACGGTTCTTTCCAAATCCATGGTGTTGAAGAAGTTACTGTTCAAATTTCAAAAGGAAAGCTTCTAAAACGGAGGAGTTATTGCTTTTCAAAGTCGGACCTTCCATATTATGTTTTGCTGCAAATTAAGGAAACTCTTCAACCTATCGATCTCTTTCTCTTCAACTGACCAATTGCTCCAACAGTGGATGATCAAATCTGTAATATTATGCACATTGCTGATCGACCACTAATTCATCTCTAATTTTTGCGGCTGATCACTTTCACTCGATCTCCGCCTAGCTTCTCCAACTCTTGATCAACCGCCTCGCCTATTTCTATTCTTCAACCCGGTTGTTCACTTCTTCAACAATCATTCATCAAGTTATCAAACAATCTACAAGTTATATTCTCATTCCCATTCGTTGGTGCATCATTTGGTATCAAAGCAAAAACAACTCCTATTAATTGTGTTCTTTTTATCAAATAATGACAAGGGGTTGCAATTACATTATGAACGAGGAAAAGTTGCAATCATGTATTCCTACTTTTAGCAGGTCAAAATATGAAGAAGATTATTTGGATTGGGAAGTAGAAATCAAAGAAATCGTTCAAGGCTCTTATTATTTGGAGAAAACCATGGTAAAACTTATTTCTCCAAAGCTTTGAGGGAGAGCTTCCAAGTGGTGGAACAAATTGATACATGACCAAAGGATAGATGGAAAAAAGACATCAAAACGTGGCATTTGATGAAAAAATTATTAATGAGAAAGTATGCTCCATCCTAACCACCACCAACCAGGTATGGAAATTTTTTTTCCAAAGATAGACAATCTCATTTCGATAAATTATATGCCTCATATGAAGAGATAGTTCAAAATTTTGACAACTCGAAAACAAGTATATCGAGCACTCTGACTTTACAAACACAAGACCATGATTAGGTATTAGAAGGTAATCTTGATGTAAAAGAGAAAAATGAAGAAGATGTTATAATACCTCAATTAGGGCCATCACTATCTTTGAAGTATTAATTAGGTGAGGAAGATTACCTCAAAGAAAAAGTACCCGAAACTATGGAGGACCAAGTTGACTCCTTGACGACAACAACACAAGAGGAACAAACTTTCATAGCCAATGTGCAAACAAAAACAAGGTTTGCTCTTTATTCATTAATAAGAGAGTTTGTGCTAAAATGGTTTCTTTGGTTATGGTTAAACGGATTGGTTTGAAGATATTGATACATGGCATCCCTTCCAAATTATGGTGGCACATTGATAAAGAACAAAGTTGTCTTAGCCAATGTTTAATAACAAAAAAGGTATGTTCTTTTATCAAGGATGAAAAGGGTTACACCAAATTGCCTTCCATGAATTTTAAGGAAAGTTTGAGTTGGTTGATTGATAAAGAAGACATCAAGGTAAATCAAATTTTGGGTGATTTTTCTAATGAAAGTTGTACTAATATAATGTTTTGTGATATGTTAAGTACAAGCATTTTGTTTTGGGAAATACCATGGCTATATGATAGATGGCCTACACATGACGGATATTCTAATTGCTATTATAATTATTATTCATTCAAAGATAGTGGAAGGATGATCAAACTAGCTCTACTTCAACCAAAGCAAGTTACAATAGATTATGATGCATTAAAGGGAAATCGGTTGAAAATTGTTATGCTTATGACAAAGAGGTATGTATAGTTAGACAAATTGATTTCTTAGATTTTTAGAATTGGATGAATTAAAGCTTCTTATATTATTGGCATGATATTTGGATATGGCAATCATGATGGTAAAGTTGTTCTCTTTAATTTTGGTAGAAGTTCATTTATGGTTATGCATAGTGGATTGTTCTTGGTCTTAATAAATCTTGTTGTTGAATTTGATTGTCATTTTGGGACTGGAAGAGCATATGACATTGAAATGAAGACTTTACTATCTTATGATGATTTGTTCCTATGGCAAGATTCTTATGGCAATAAAGATGATGATGATTTTGTTGAACTTGATTACTATTTTGGAGCTAGAAGAACTTATTGCATTGCTAGAAAAATTTTGATATCTGATGATATTGATATTGATTTGATCCTATGGCAAGACTCTTATGGCAATAAAAATGATGATGATTTTGTTGAACTTGATTACTATTTTGGAACTAGAAGAACATATTGCATCGCGAGGAAAATTTTGATATTTGATGATGTTGATATTGATTTGATCCTATGGCAAGACTCATATTGCAACAAGGATGATGATAATTTTGTTGAATTTGATTACTATTTTGAGACTAGATGAACATATTACATCTTGAGGAAGATTTTGCTATTGCATGATGATATCGATTTGGCTCTTCGGCAAGATTCTTATAGCAATGAGGATGATGAAGATTTTGTTAAGTTTGATAATTGCTGGTTTCATAGTCTCAAAAATTACTTACCTTGGTGTGCGTCCTTGTCAAAAAATAAGTTGCTAGAATGTTTTCCATATATAATCAAGTACAAAAAGGAAAGACAAAATTAGTGGCCAATACTCCGATTCAAAAATTATGTTTCCAAGGATGGCGAGCTTGGTATACAAGTTCATGGAATTAAAAAATCACTAATAAGGAAAGCTCATGGTGGGGATCTAGCAAACCATATTGGAGGAAGGACAACATAGAAAGCTACCAAAAAATTATTCTTTGGCCACACATACTCAAAGGCGTCCTCAAGGTTATATTTAGAGGAGTTATTGGTAAATTGATAAAGGTGATCTACATTACTCCTAACCCTATCGCAAAGAATGAGAATAAAGTATGAAATTTATTGTTCAAACATGAGAAAGGTTTCTTGGTCTACTTCATCAAACAAGACTTGTTTTCTTATTGCATTCATGAAGAGTTTGAAGACCGTGCAAGTTTCATGAGCCATGATAAATCTCCTTATGTTTATGAAGACTATGGAAAGACAAGACACGATTCGAGGTCGAATCCATTTCAACCCCAAGAGGATGATGGACTACGGGTCCACTCTATCATCAATCAAGCTTTCAATAACATTATGGAAGTATTCATGATCAAACATAAGTGGAAGTTCAAGAACAATTATAGAATACTTGATGGACTTCACAAATCTCTTCACTTTCTAATCTTTGATGAGTATTTGACGGTTTTGGCATTTGAAATGACATCATATCAAAAAGTGTGCTTCATGAAGATTGTAGTGGACTAGCTTTCTAGAATAGGCTGGATCTTTAAAATTGAAGATTGTTTGTTATGTCAAAGGCCCACGAACAGAGAGCAAATATTGTGGCCACGCTTGGAGAACAAGAAAAGTCAATAGATGGAAACCATCCATGTAGCTGAACTCAAGAAGAAAAAGCTGCCAAAAGACCTCAAGACTTGGCGAAAAAGAAAGGAAGAATTAATTGAATAATCTATAAGTTAAGTTGCCAAGTAACTATTAAGTAAAGAATCAGGCAAGTTTGTATTATAGCTAATTTAGTGATATTTTGTTTATTTAGTTTTATTATTCTTTAGTTTGTATAGCCACCTTATGTAAGTATTTAGACAAGTTGAATTTGAATAGAAAAAGTCTTTGCTTTATTTTCAAAATTGGAGTGATTCCTCTTTCAAATCTTTAGTGAGTTACATCCAAAGTTTCCTTGTGTGTTGCATCACAAGATTGGGCTTACTTGTGAGTTGAGTAAGTTCTCTTATTGGCATCCGTACTCTTACTTCTTGAAGGAAGGGTGTGTGAAGAGGTATCCAACTTCCAAGAGGGTTTTCATCAGCAAAGTCATCCTTCTGAGAGTGCTAGTTACAACAACTTGCTATTTCCGGCCAATCAAGCTCTCTCAAGCATATTTCCAAATCCATGGTCTTTATTTTAATTATTCTTGAATGGGTTCTTTCTATATTCATCAAGGAAGCTTCAGAAGGAAAGCTTCTAAAATGAGGGAGTTATTGCTTCTCAAAGTTCGACCTTCCATTTTGTGTTTTGCGGCAAATTAAGGAAACTCTTCAACCGGTCGATCTCCTTCTCTTCAACTGACCAATTGCTCCAACACTAGATGATTGAATCTCTAATATTTTTCACATTGGTGATCGACCACTAATTTGTCTCCAAGTTTGTGGCTGATCACTTCCGGTCGATCTCCGCCTAGCTTCTCCAACTCTTGATCGACCACTTTGCCTGTTTCTATTCTTCAACCCAATTGTTCACTTCTTCAATAATCATTCATCAAGTTATTAAACACTCTACAGGTTATATTCACATTCCCTTCCGTTGGTGCATCAGTTAGCCCTGAGATTCATTGGCTCATTCCAAATAATTGAGAGAATTGGCAACATAGCCTATCCCAGCTGAGGAAATACACACTAGACCCATCTCACATCATCTTTTGGACTGAAATTCCTATCCAAGAAGATACCACATATGAAGAGGAGTTGGAGTGGATCCTTAGTAGAGGTTTGAGTCCTTCGACACAAGGAGAATCCCTTGGTTCGTGTACTGTGGAAGAATCACACCAAGAGGGAAACAACTTGGAAAATCTAATCGGACATTATGCGCTGATACCCTCAACTCTTCTTATATGTAATGGGTTTTATATGAAATTTTGAGATGAAATTTCTTTAAAGGAGGTTAAGAGTAAAACTTGTGAAATTTTTAATAATAAATTTCACGTGTAAATTTCCCTCATTAAAATCAGTTAAGGCATTAAAAAGTTGACTCGATTTGTCACGTAGAGCCACGTGTGAATATTTGGTCAAATAGTCAAAATTAGTAAAATTGAATATTACTGAGTAGTAAATTAATTTAATAAATGGAATTGGTAAATTATTTTGGTTAAAGAAATATTTTCGATTAGTGTTTGGAATGAATCAAAATTAAAATTAGAAATTGGTTTTGATTTATTTAAATATATAATATATAAAATATATATTATATTTAAATAAATTAATAAAAGAAAAGGAAAAGAAAATTTTACAAGAGGAGCTTTTCTTCTCTTCATACGATCGAAAGGAAAAAGAAACAAATGGGAGGAGATTACAAGGACAAAAGACGAAGTTTCGACCTCGGATCCGCGTTCATGATGTCTAGATGAACGACTTTCAAGAAGATGGTTCACCATCGGTAAGTTTTAAGTTCCTGATTTTAGGGTTCAATGTCTGAAAATTTTGGCCTCAGATTCGAGCTTAAAAACTCGAATCTAAGGGGCCTTGATGGATTATATTGGTTGTATTAGAGTTTATGTAAGGATATTTGTCGTTTGGAGGCGGAAATTTAGAAAAAAAATGGTGCAGTTCTAGTGAAAAATTGCACTGAAAACTGTTCTGGTCTACCGAAAATGGACAGATTGTCCCAAATTCAGACAATGGTTGATCGCCCTAGTGCTGGTCAACCAAAATTTTGTTTCTAGTTTACTGAAAAGTGGATAGATTGCCTTGAATTTGTCGTTGGTCGACCACACAGTGCAGAATCACATATATTGAGTCATTGACATGTAGGTTGGATTCCTAGTCCTGATATAGGACCCTTCCACTTATTGCTCAAATTCATTGATGAGAATTCTCATGTTTGACATGTTTGTTAGGCTCAGACAATTTCAGAGATTGTGAGACAATTCCCGAGGAAACGGTTGCTCCAGTCAACAAGAGAGAACACCGTAAAGGTAGGGATTTCTATACCTTTTGCATTGCATTGCATCATGATTTCAAAACTATTATTTTGTGGGATACCACACTTGAAAACCCGATGGAGACTATTTTGACAGCACGTCTGTTTTTATGTATATGTTTGTTTTCTCATGTTTATTTTTTGTACATGGTTTGGTTTATATAAAGTGTATATATTGGGACGATGAATCCTCTTGATGCTTTAGGAGGCTTTGGCATTAAAGCATCACAAAGCTATCCCATACAATCTCTTACTGCGAGGAGATTGATTGTTTGTATATGCAAAAGGGTGATAGGGCACCGATGACATATTCTTGGGTTTGGAGCCCTGGAAGTCAAAAGGGTGGTAGGGTCGTGATGATGTGTCCTTGGGTTTTGAGCCCCATAACCTGAACATGGTTTTAGTGACATGATTGGAGGTTGTTAGTCATTGGGATTGTTCGCCTAACACCTTTCCATGTGACGGGTGGCGTGACGTATCATAGCTTCGCTCGCCAACAACCCTCCTCAACTTGGATGCAGTAGGTGGCTAGTTAAGGAGCGACCCAACACCGGGAACCTCATTCGTTTTGATATCGCAGATGGGTACTCTGCTTGGTCTTCGAACGCGAGTAACATCCTATTCTTCTACCTCATGATGTGTTGCTATCGATGGATGGTCACCTATTCTTTGATGGGTGTCAGTGGGTTCTTGAATGACCATCCTTTTTAACTAATAACGTTTTTGGATAAAAAAATGATGATGGCATATTTTTTGCTGTATAGTTATTTATGTATACAACATGTTTTTTATAAAAGCCTCATCGATGACCTTGGGACTAATCTTATAAATTGGTAAAGAGTTTTTGAATTAAAATCCATGTATAGTAAAAGAGAAATATGACACAGTTTTCCAAAAGATGAGAAAGACTAGTTATCACATGCACTGCATCTAGTCTAGTTATCCTTACTGAGTTAGTCACTCACCACAAATGACCCCTTCCCATTGCAGGTAAAGGTAAGAGCGACTAAAGGACTTGGAGTCGGGGATTTCCTACCTTATTTGTTTTATGAGTCTTTAGACTTATTTTCCTGGTGAAGATAAATTCTATGGTTTGCATAACTTAACATCTCTCGAAAAAAGGCTAGACATTAATCAAACTGCCTGTTAGCTGCTATTCACCTCAATGCACAACAACCCATCACCTTCAGATGGAAAGCTTTGCTAGTGGTTCAACACTAATGCACAATGATCCGTTTCGATATTAATCAAAACTCACTAGCAGACATGCACATCAATGCTTAATGACATCACCAATCTTTGGTCAATCTGTTTCGACATCAATCAAGATCAAACTAACAAACTAAAGTTTGTCATTCAATTCTCTTTCTCATTTATCATTCTCTTTCTTTCTACCATAAAATATTATACATGAAAAATTATTTTCGTAACGTTTCCTGAAAACTATGATGTATAAGCATGATATGAATACATAAAACCTAACATATCATCTATCACATCCTCAATACAACATATTCTCAAACATCAACACGATCAATTTAACTTAACATCTATAACATAAAAACACCAAATAATATATCCTCAAAGCAAGTATCCATCAGATAAATTGTCAAGACCCAGAGGCGGGCCAAATAGAAACGTCAGGCCAAATGACCTGATCCACGGAGGGGACCTGATCGCCCAGCCCATGGCTTGTTCAATTATTGTGGAAAAATTGTATAAATACTTAGTCGCGACCCAATTGTGATGGGCCACGGTCCATTTAGTGATTGCAAGAATAATTAATAATGTGGAATAATTGATTAAAAGAGTCCAAATAATACTGTGCATACAATCCAAGTTTCTCATAAAACATAATTTGGTATATTTCAATTCATCCAACAATTTAGCTTACCGAGAAATAAGGTTCGACTAAGGAAATGAAATAAAATAAATAGTAGCAGAGTCTTCAACAAAAATCCTAACTTGGGAAAAAATATAGTCTAAGGGGTGAGTGACTAGATCAGTAGGGCACTTATACTAAATACTATGCACATGTAAAACTTGTTTTACTGTTTTTGTAAAAACCATGAGTTTTGGGAAATAAGCAAGCTTTTCAAAACATTTGAAAACCCTTTTATCTTTTAGGAAAATCTAGGCCCAAAGGCCTTCGACGAGGCATTTAGAAAGCATGGCTGTATACATAGACAACTATAGGTTAAAATACCCTCGTCGTGTTTCATCTCAGAAACTGTAATCCGTGAAACATTAAGGACTCCTCCGAACAATCACACAGAAAGGCAAAGACCATTTCTTGGCAGTACCTTATGAGCCTAGAGGAAGACAAATTACAGCAGTCTAAAGACCTGGCTCGTCACCCAGGTTGTCAGCGACACACCTGTAATATATACCCTGATCAAGTTGAGGGATTCAAAACCGAAGGAAGAATCATCACCTTCCTAATCTCATCTTTCATACACTGCACAAACAAAACATCTCAACGCAGCAGGAGATGTACCGAGGATAGCCTCCTGATACTTTGATACTGAAACCGCCCAAAGTATCAAGAGGATTCATCATTCGCGAAACCGTATCCAATTTGTCATACCATGAAATTAAATGCACGAAAGTAAACATGTAAAACTTTCGTATATACATAATATAAAAAGCTGACGTGATGTCGAATAGTCCCCATCAAGTTTTTCATATGTGGTATCCCACAAAATACAATTTTGAAAACTATGCAATGCAGTTCAAAACAACTCAGTATAAAACCCCTACCTCGATGACAGTCTCTCCTTTTCTCTGAAGGAGCAGTAACTTCGAGCACCGGCTCAAAGTCCTCGAACTCGTCATAGCCTAAAAATATGCCAAACATGGGAATTTAAATAAAAAAACGCCAAGACAATGAGTGGAAGGGTCCTATACCAGGAATAGGAGCTCAACCAAAGTGTAGGTGACTTATCTAATAACTTCGAAAAAAATCCTCAATCTTTATCTAACAATATTCTTTAAACTCAAAATCCAACTTTAAACACCCAAACAATTTCTAAATCCAAAATCTCATTTCCCTAACATTGATAGATTCCACTTCAACAAATACAGAACAAGTTCGTTTCTTTTGTTCATAGATTTCCAACGTCTACTAATGCTCAACAAATTCTAATTAGCAACAAGTATACAAACAGTAACTGATTCAACTTATAAATCACGAATCTGTCTCTCAACATATACCCAAACAGAATACTCCTTAAATTCACAAAAAGAATCCCAAAACAAAATTGTAAACCAACTATCTCATCAGCGGGAACCAAACCAACAATGTCAAAAATTGACCAAGATTCATCTATTAAAATCGCAACATAATAGTGAGTATTTTATCAACATTCTTCCATTAAACAACTACCCACTATCCAAGCAAGAACCATGCCAAAATCAGGGACCAAATCATCATCCTCACAAACCCATTGTAAATCAATAGCAAGACAAAATGAATGTTGGTATCCACTATGTAACATTGCAGCAAAACAAGCATATTATCAATCTTTTCTCATCCAAAACAAAACAAAAGTCCAAACAGAACAATGACATCGTATTTATCAGTTGAAAAAAGTGGCAATCTATCCAACAGCAAAACTCAAAATAAAATCCCTCAATGAATCAAAAATTGAACAAAATGTTCTGCATTACTCACCAAAAACTGAGAATCGGCGGAAGAAATGGAGTTCCTCGGTTCAGCTATTCATCGTCCAGACCACTCGGCCTCGTTGGAGCTGCTACCATCGCCCAAAGCCTGAGCCTTGTGCGCTGCTTGGGAATGCTCGGTCTGGCTGCGTGACCACCTGCAGTCAACAATGCTCACACAAACTTAAACTTTTGCTGCCAGAATTGTCCAACAACATAACTCTTATGATGCAACCAAGAAAATGCAAACAACATACAATCATTTCTTACCTTTAAATTCCTTGAAGAAGTTGAGAGATAACAAGCTACCTAGGAATTCTTCTTCTCTAATTTGCTTCCTCTTTCTTGTTAAAGTCTTCTCTTTCACATAAGCATATTTCTTCTTCCTGTCACCCCTCTCTTCACTCTTTCACTGTCACGGTTTTTCTTCTCTTCTCCCTTACTTTTCCACCATTTCCTCTTCTTTTCCTAACAAAAGAGTGCTAAGTACAAAATCCTTGGCCATCAAGTATGAAGTGTCATCCCCTCAGCAAAGAATTGTTGAGTCATTCATTCATATCCTAGCTTAAATCGTGAAATGTCATCTAAAATCAGGTGACTTTTCACGTTCCTAATCGACCACCTCTCTAAATCTGGTCGGCCGCAAACCTACCCAAGACTAAACTTTCACATTCTATCACAATTCCAATCAACTGAAAATCCATATTTGGGTGACCACAAATCAACCCGAGGCTCACTAATTCTAATTTGTCACAAATGTGGTCGACCACAAATCCACATTTGGTCAACTATACATCTACCCGAAAGGCCCCATTTTTCAATTATCCATAATCCGGTCAATCAAACCACCAAAACTGGTCGACCACGCCCCAGTCTATTTGTCAAAAATTTGAGAATTCTTATTCTTCTAAGACCATAAACCACAATCTAACCATATTAACATTAAAATCATTTAATACAATTCCAATAATCATCAAATATTATTATCACTTAACCTTATGCTTAATATGATAAGAATTTGAGGTATTACAGCTATCCAATGATCTAATTGTGGATTGACTAGAACCGACTAGCTATCCAATGATCTAATCACTTCCTTCATGGAATTGGTGCGGGTGGTCGTTGGAGTTGAAGTCAGATGGTGATTTCTGTTGGTCGATTGAGTGGTGTTATCGCTGGATTGGGTTTCATGTTGTTGGTAGACTGAGAATGTGGGTTGCACTTCTCAATGGAAGTTGTGTGTCCCTTGACCAAGAAATTTGGTTTTCCTATGGCTTGCTTCCAACCTCTGCATTGACCTTGCCGTATTTTTCAAAAGGTCTGTGTCATATTTGGAAAATTTAAGATCCTAGTTGTGGAGGTTGTTTCTTGCGAGGGTGGTTCGCGTGTTGGTAACCTCGTGAATGGCGCTTTGTTTCGCTTGTTTCTATTAGAACCGTTATGTTGTGACAGGTGGTGTTGTCTCCTGGGCTCTGTTTATTTCCTGCCAAAGCCTGTCCTTTCTCCATGTGGATCATGTGTGTTTTCCTTAGAGAAGTGGACTTTCCTGGCTATTCGGTTGGCCTTGTCGCTTGTCCTTGTAGTTTTGTACTGCTGTTATTATGCTGTCAGCTGTTGTTCGCTGGGCATCTCTTGTTGTCAATTTTGCGTTCATGTTCTAGAACTAGGCACCTTGCGTTTTCTTTTTTACTTTTCTATTTTACATGTGCCTAGTTGCTTTTGTAGTTCACACTGTTGTTTTGAAGTTGCTGTTCGTTGATCCCCCAGTGTTCTTGTGTGAATTTCTTGTTCAGGAGTTAGCCCTTTTCTGTTCTAGTCTTACCTTTCGATTTTGACTAGGGTTCCTTTGTTTTCATGGATGCTAGTTTCGAAGTTAGAATTGCGGTGTTTCGTCTGAAATCTTGCCTTGATTCTCTAGAATTATGTGCTGGGTAGCAGTAGATGTCTAGAGTTGTGTTAGAATTCATGGATTTTTTAGGCATGTTGGCTGTCAGGTCCATATTAAGGGCATTTTCCTTGTTTGACTCATTGTTGTCCGTGTGGGACTTGATGTGTGTCAGGTCCGTGTTGGATGTTTGTGTCCAGGTGCGCTTGTGTCTATGTGCTAGTTGTTGTGTGGACCATATCGACAGTTCCTGACTGGTGTCGCATTGGGTAGTCTATTTTCATGTGTCAGACACTTCGTTTTGGTAGTGTTCTGATGACTCAGAGAATAGTGGTTACCCAGGAATCCATGAGATTTGGTTTTTGTTGAATGTTAAGGTCACCTTGTCGATTTGGCTTTGATGAGAAGTCATATTCCTTGTTTCGATAGAAATCTTTTGCTAATTGCAAGTTTCAAAACCCTCTCTCATTGGGCTTCGTGCTTAAACGACAAGAAGCCAGTGAGTGTTGTGTAGTTGTGATCTCGGTTTAAAGTATTGCTCAAGCATAGAAAGCGTTTTGACGGACACTCTAAACCCAGGTCCAACCGATGTCTTTTCATCTTCTGATTCCAGACGTGTTCTAGGTCAGGGAATTTGTTTAGTCACATCACGGGTGTTGCGGGGTCTCCACATCAGTTCGTTGTTGTGTGAGCCAGTTTAGCCGGTTAAACGCCCTAGTTCGCTTTCCGCTAGGACGTGTGGATATTTTTGCTGGAGACTGCTTCGTCTGTCGATTGATCCATCTGGTTGCCCCTTTTGTTTCTGCTCGGGTGACCCTTCCTTGCCTTGTTGGTTTGTCAGCTCATAGTGAACTTTGCTCGTTTTACGATGGTTCCTTCATAGTCGGTTTCGAACACGCTCTTGAATTTTCGTCCTACTCTAGGCTTCAGGTAGCCCTTGGAGTATGAATCATGTTTTTCTAGGGAGATTCTCTTGGTTCGTGTGCTTTGGGTATCACACTAAGTAGAGAGCTTCATAGAATTTGTGGTTTTGGGTTTCTTTTAAAATTTGGGACGAAATTTCTTTTAAGGTGGTTAAGATGTAAAATATGAGATTTTTAAATTTTCACATGTGAATTTTTCACGAATTTTTTGTCAAATGTAGAAGAGTTGACCTGTTTGGTTGCTTAATGGCCATGTGTGTGTTTTTTTGTAAAATGACCAAATTCTGTTTTTCTGAATAGGAATTTATTTTGGGAATGTTTGTAGTAAATTATTTTGACTAATGAATTATTTTCGGTTGGTGTTTAAATGAGTCGGATTTAATCTGGGTAATGTGAATTATAATATATGGTTTTAATACATTATATATGTATATATATTATGTAATTTATTTCATTAGAATTATATATTTATATAGAAGAAGAAGAAGAAGAAAATGATGGATTCTTGTTCTTTTTCTTCTTCGACTGTGATAATGGACCGAGAGAGAGAGACGTTGAGGGAGGGAGTGTTGACCGAGTCAAACCATTGACTCCGAGGAACGAACAACGGCGACCGATGAATCTATCTAGAAACATTGCGCGAGGGAGGTCGATCAACGGTTGTAGCGGAGAAACTTGGCCCTATCTCGGCCGAGTTGGTTTCGAGACTTCGGGGGACAATGTGTTTCCGTCCAAGGGTCCTCTGAGGGTCTCTGGCAAGGTCAAGTTGAGGGGCGGCTTCCCCTTCTCTAATTGAGGTAAGAAGCACAGTAAACTTCTTAGGTCTCTCGGCCAATTTGGAAATTTTAGGATTTTGTTGTGATTTCTATTTTGAATGGAATGTCGAGGGCTTGTCCCTGTTTTTGAATGATTAGGTTGTTGGATAAAATCTTGTTCTGATTTTATTTGGATGGGGAACGAGGTAATGTTGTTTCTGCCCTCAGTTCTTCTGCTGTTTTGCTGGAGAGTGCCGAAGTGATTTTCTGCTTTATTGTTGCTTGTTCTCCGTAATTGTGTTTCTACTTTGGTTGATAAGGTTGGATGAAATGTTGGGGTCTGAGAGTAGCTATTCTGGCCCTGTCAATTTACAATTGTATGGAATGAAATTGTTTTGGGTTTGTTTTGATGAAAGTGCAGAATGCCATGATTTATTGAATTCCGTTTAATTTTTATAATGAATTTGGATTCCTAATTCTGTTGAAGCGTTGTTATGTTGTTGACTGAGAAGATTGGGAATTTTGTTAGGATTTCTAGTTTCGATTTTTGGGTTAGGGCTCGTGATTGTCCCTAGAAACTGTCTTGGATTTTAGTCTTGTTTATGACTTGTCTGTTATCCATGTTATGTTTGTGGGGTGTTGGCATCGACCTTATTGTAGGTCCTAGAGGTGTCATATGTTTCAAATTTTTGCTTACGACAATGCGTGGAGCTGGTTTGTTAGTAAGTCTATCGTTGTCGCCATCGATGTAGGAATATTTATACTTTCTGCACTGCATTTGCATCATGTTTTTCAAACTACTATTTTATGGCATATCACACTTGAAAACCCGACGGGGACTGTTCCATAGCACGTCAGTTTTTACGTATATGTATGTTTTCTCTCGTTTACATTTCGTACATGGTTTATTCTTGATATTTTGCCGTATTGATGATGTAATATCTGTGCATGTGTTGGAATGATGAATCCTCTTGATGCTTTAAGTAATCTAGTGCTAAGGCATCACGAGGCT
This sequence comes from Begonia loranthoides, assembly GCA_022433065.1. NCBI lineage: Eukaryota > Viridiplantae > Streptophyta > Magnoliopsida > Cucurbitales > Begoniaceae > Begonia > Begonia loranthoides. The sequence goes on along the minus strand of CM039484.1, from coordinate 13,174,694 downwards.
ATCCGGTGGCATCATCTACTGCGAGAAGATGAGTTATATGATATGTACATTGGGAGGATGAATCCTCTTGATGCTTTAGGCACTCTAGCACTAAAGCATCACGAGGCTATCCCATGAAATGTTCTACTGCGAGAAGATTTGTTATGTACATTGGAAGGACAAATCCTCTTAATACTTTAGGCACTCTAGCGCTAAAGCATCACAAGGCTATCCCCTTGCAATCTTCTACTGCGTGAAGATTGGTCGTTTACGTGAGAAATGGTGATGGTAATTCATGACATTTTTTCAGGTTTCGAGGCTTGGAAGTGGAAAAAGAGGATGGGGCATTGGTGACATGTCCTCAAGTTGTAAGTGCTGAAAGTTAATAATGGAAATAGGATGGGAGGGTGATGACACCTCCTTGGGTTGCAATTCCCTAAACTTGGCGAAGGTATTTGTCACACGGAGTTAGCAGGTTTGTCAGTTGCGAAGATTAGCATATCCTAATACCATTCCAAACTAGTGGTAGCGTGATGGCTTGAGTTTGCTCGTCTGCAACCCTCGTCAATTTGGAACACAAAGGTATCTTAATGAGAAGCAGTATATCGTGAACAACTCATCCGTTGTTGCGATTATACGAGTTGGGTCATCGTGGAGCTTGCTCACCGACAACTTAGGTGACGTACCAGGTCTTCAAATCGCCATCATTGGTATTCTCTGTACAAGTTACATCGTCCCTGAGTTTCTCGCCGGCAACCTGGGTGATGTTCTGGATCTTCGGGTCACCATCACTCGTATTCTTTCCTACCTTATGAGGTGTTGCTATTGGCGTATAGCCACCATTCTGTGACATGTGCTGGGTGGTTACCCGAGTTGCGTTGTCGTTGAGCTAATCGCCAGCAACTTGGGTAATGCGCTAGACCTTCGGATCGTATCGGCGCTGGCTACAACCCGTCAGCACATTTGGGCGGTTACATGAGATGTGTCATCGTGGATCTTGCTCACCAACAACTTAGGTAATGCGCGGAATCTTCAAATTGTATCAGCACTGGCTATGGCCCGTCGACACATCAGAGAGATTATACCACCTCTCTATGATGGGTGATAGATGGGATCTTGAATGACCATCCTTTTTCACGGATGATGTTTTCATACAGAAAATGATGTGGTCATATTTGTGATTATAGCTTTCTATGTGTATACTGGATTTTCATAAAGCCATATCGAGGGCCATGGTCTAGATTTATAAAATGATAAAGAGGTTTTGGTAATTTAAAAATCCATGTACGGTAAATGAGAAGCATGAAATGGTTTTTAAAAGATAAAAAAAAATGGTTTTAGCATGCATTGCATTTAGTATAGATTTCTTTATTGAGTTTTTCACTCACGCCTTAGACTATATTTTTACTAAGGTTAGGATGTAGGTTTGGTGCACTGGTTGTGACGTGTGGCAGCAGGGCAAAGCTAGTGTTCCTTGATGGGTGTCGTGATCTCCCCATGGATGGGTGGAGGTTTGTCGATTCAATCCCTATGTTCCTGGTATGTTGGGATTTTAGCTTGGTGTTGTTTGATTTAATTCCTACACAATACTTCCTTTATTTACATTATCATGTCTTTAGTTGATCACTTTGTGGACCCCAACCCATGTGATTTGGATTCGGGCTTGATATTATTCCCATTAAGACTTCCATATAAAAATTCACGCCTTGGGCAGGGTAACCGGGTTCTTTTCAAGAATCGGGTCACCTGACCAGGCGGTTCTGTCTGGCTCGCCTCCGAATCATGACAAGTCTAGCTTTGAATGTTTCTACATTCTCATTCACTCCTCTTTTTCTCTTATAGATCCATTTGGCAAGACAGTGTGGGAGCGATCGGCATCATATCGACCACCCCATCAACCGAATCAACATGGAAATTGTTTTTCCAAAATTTATAACGACACCGGTCGACATGGATGTCGACCAAAAATTTTTGGTCGACATGCACAGTCGACTGGTTCCACTAATCATCACAACCGCTATGTAGATTACAGTATCGACTCATCCTAAGCAATCCGATTTTTACTTTATTTTCCAACTTTGCTCTTCTCTCTCTCCCACCTTCTATCTCGATTAATTAAATATATATTTATATTTATACATTCTCATTAATATTAATCCTTATGAGTTTATACCCCATTTTCCATAATTATCACATTAACGTGCCATACATTGTTATGGAACATGTTACCTTATAAAAATGTATATTCCCTAAAATTCTTTATATTACATTTATGGAGAAATTTATCTAGGTATTACAAATATTAGCTCTTTTCTACTGCGAGTTCTCTTAAACGATATGATCGAGTCATTTCCCTCAAGTTAACAGCGATTTTTACACTGTTTATTTTCTATAGCTGAGTGTTTTATTTGTTGACAAAAATTGTTTAGTAATTAACTTGTTATTGATCTCATATTTTAGTGGTTGTTTTGTTAATTTCCCTATATGTAAACTTATAAAGAATGAACTAAGTGGTGATGTAACTAAAACCCCGAGAATTCATTTAGAAACCCTAAAGTTTAAAAAAAAAACATATTTGAAGGACTCTTTTCTATTAAAATTCCAAGGTACGTACATATATTATAGTTTCAGTTTTTTTACTCAAATATAGTTTTGTTTTGATTTTATGAATGACAAAATGATGTAATCTAACTTCTCAAATTCTAGTATATATATGCCACCCTATGGTTCATTCTCATTCCTTATCCATTTTTATTCATTTGAGTATTTTTTTTTATTTTTCAAAGCAAAATAAAGAATCATATATATGTTTTTTAAAAAATATAAAATGCAATTTAGACCTTAATGTTTAGAATCATTTACATATTATATTTTAATTTTTTCAACAAATCAAACTTCTACTTTCAACTACTAGCAATTTGGACATTGTCGTCAAGTTATCCATTAAATTCAGGAAAATGACAAATCAACCATCGTACTTTGCACTCAATGACAAGTCAACCACTAAACTATTTTCACTAATAAGTTAACCACTAAACTATGAGAAAAAGTCGCCACAAACATCGTTGTCACGTTTGCTGTTAAACAATTAAATTTTGTTCTGCGGCGGAACGCTATTTAAGAAATAGGAAAATTTCCTTATTTTTTCCAGAAGAAAAGAATGAATGAAAATTTCATTCTTTTCTTCCAGAGAAAAAAACGAAATTTTTCTTCATTTCTCTTGGATTCTTTTATTTTCTCTTGGAGAAAAGAATGAATGTTTCTTTATTTTCTTCAGGAGAAAAGAAGGTATGAAAATTTTCTTCTTTTCTCTAGGAGAAAAAAATGAAATTGTCCTTCTTTCCTCTTGAGAAAAGAAGGAATGAAAATTTCCTTCTTTTTTTGCGGGGAAAGAAGAAAAATCTAGAGAAAATAAGGAAAAATCATTTTTTTCTTCTTCAGAAAGAAGAAAGAAAAGAAAGAAATTTTCTTATAAGGAGTCAAGAAAATTTTTCTTAGAATGAATCACGATGATCCGCCGAGGATCATTATCAATCCGTCGTGTTGTGTTCTGTCATTGTGTGTAAAATTGTGTGTTGTGTTCTGTAATTGTGAAGTAAGGAGGAAAAAGTAACAAACTTTATATCAAATTGGTATCAGAGCATACCTTCTATGACTAACCGGAAGGGAGAAGGGACGTTACTGATAGTGAATGAACAAGTGGGTGACGAAGAAATGGAATCTGTCTGTGAAGAATTGGCTAGTTTGAAAAAAAGCATGGTGGCAATATTAGGCAGATTGGAGGATTTGTCTGTATGCAATGACATTCCAATTGGGTCTTTTCCAGATTACCACAAGATGCAAGAATCAGATGAAGCCAAGTGCTCTAATGCAGCCTTTATGGGTAACAACGAACCAGAACGGAGGAAATGGCTGAAAAAGAGTAACCGGATGGAGGTCCATACCCGTAGACTAGAAATGCCAATTTTTGACCGTGGCGATCCCGATGAATGGGTTTATAAAGTGGAGCGATTCTTCTCCTTGAATCGCATGTCTGAAGCCGAAAAGCTTGAAGCCGTGGCTAGCTGTTTGGAAGGTGAAGCCCTCGCCTGGTTTCACTGGGAAGACTGTCGGCGGCCTTTCTGGTCATGGTCGGACTTCAACCTCCAGTTGTTTGAGTGATTTCGCTCGACTCTGGAAGGTTCCTTGGAGGAACGTTTCTTAGCTTTGCGTCAAGATTCTTCGGTGAGGGAGTACAGGAAGGAGTTTGAGCGACTTGCTTCTTCTCTGTCAAATGTTCCATAAGCTATTCTTGAAGCCCAGTTTCTCAATGGTTTATGTGCTGAACTTAGGGCCGAGCTGCATGTTCTTAAGCCAACAGGATTGGGCCGCATCAGGCTCACAACCGAAAGAATTGAAGATAAAATGAATTTGTTAAATTCATTCTGACGACCGCCAACTAAAACTCGGTTTTCTTATAGCCCATCAAGCAGCGGGACAAGGGTAATAAATAATATTGGGCGAATTGAGCTTCCGACAAAGCAACCGGTTTTTCCTAAGTTTGACAAGCCTTTCAAGAAGCTTACGGATGCTGAATTACAAGATGGAAGGGCAAAAGGATTGTGTTTCCGTTGTGACAAAAAATTTAGTATTGGCCATCGATGTAAAGCGAAGGAATTACAAATTTTAATTTGTCAAGATGAGGAGGAAATTGATGATTTTATTGAAAACCAAAATAAAGAAGACACGGATCAGGCGGCGGTGGAGTTATCAGCCAATTCTGTTGTGGGATTCATGTCTCCACGAACCGTGAAAATGAAAGGTGACTTACGAGGCCATGAAGTAATTATTTTAATTGATAGTGGAGCCACCCATAATTTTGTGAGCTTTGAATTAGTATCTAAATTGGATATTGCCACTGATAAAATTAAATGATACGGGGTTATGACGTGCACGGGAATTACTATTAAAGGTGATGTTGTATGTCGCAAATTATTATTATTGGTACAAGGCATGCAAATAGTTGCTGATTTCTTACCATTGGATTTGGGTAGTTCCGATATTATTTTGGGCATGCAATGGTTGACAACTTTGAGGGATATTCAAACTAATTGTTAACAGCTTAGCATGAAATTTGAATATGACACTCAAAAAAGGGAATTGATTGGGGATCCAATGCTATGTAAGACACAAGTTTCTTTCAAATCTCTACTTAAAGCACTTACCTGTGATGGAATGGGTTTGTTCATTGAATTAGAGTCGGTTGACACGAATGTCAATTCTCCTATGACCGATAATTTGGAGCTTCAAAATCTTCTATCACAGTTTGCAATGGTTTTTACATTACCGCTTGGTTTACCTCCTCAATGAGTCAAAGATCATGCTATTGTGCTTCAAGAGGGGACAAATCCAGTAAATGTTAGGCCATACCGATATCCTCAGATTCAAAAGGATGAAATTGAAAAATTAGTGGGCGAAATGTTACAAGCGGGCATTATTCAACCTAGTGATAGTCCTTTCTCGAGTCCAGTATTACTTGTTAAAAAAAAGATGGTAGCTGGCGTTTTTGTGTTGACTATCGAGCTTAAAATAAGGTCACGGTTACTAATAAATTTCCGATTCCAATCATCGATAAACTTCTTGAAGAGTTACATGGATCTAAGGTATTTTCCAAATTAGATCTCAAATCGAGGTATCATCAAATCCGAGTTCACCAAGAAGATATTCACATAATGGCATTTAGAACACATGAGGGGCACTATGAATTTTTAGTTATGCCATTTAGTCTTACCAATGCACCGTCAACTTTCCAAGGCCTTATGAACGATGTCTTCCGCCAATTTCTGCGTAAGTTTGTGTTGGTTTTCTTTGATGATATATTGGTCTATAGTCGTTCGATGGAAGAACATTTGATTCATTTGCACCAAGTTCTGGAGACACTCAGGCAACACCAATTATTTGCTAATCAGTCAAAATGTTTATTTGCTCGGGAGCAACTTGAATATTTGGGCCATATGATTTCTGGTGCAGGAGTTTCTGTTGATCAAACCAAAATTGCAGCTATGATTAATTGGCCAATACCTGGCAATGTGAAAGAGCTCCGAGGATTTTTAGGTTTGACAGGCTATTACTGTAAATTTGTTGAGCATTATGGTCAGATTGCACGTCCATTAATAGATTTATTAAAGAAAGATAAATTTCTTTGGTCACCACTAGCTGAAAATGCTTTTAGACAACTCAAACAAGCAATGACCACGGTACCTGTTTTGGCACTTTCGGATTTTACGAAGCCTTTTGTTATTGAAACCGATGCGTCAGGACATGGATTGGGGCAGTATTACTGCAAGACCATCGACCTATTGCGTTTTATAGTCATGTTTTATCTCCTCGAGTTCAACAAAAATCTATTTATGAACGGGAACTAATGGCTATAGTGTTTGCAGTTAAAAAATGGCTACCTTATATTTTGGGCAAACAATTTGTGGTTCGTACGGATCAGAGGAGACTTAAATTTTTGTTGGAACAAAGAGATATTAATCCAGAGCATCAAAAATGGATTATTAAACTTCTTGGGTATGACTTTGAAATTCAATATCGACCGGGATACTATCACGCCGTCCTGATGTGACTTTTATGGGTATTACAGCTTCTATGGTTTCTCTTCCTTGGGATCAAATTGATCAAGAAATTGTAAAAAGTCTACATATGGGTGCTATTAAGGCGAAACTACTTCAAAAGTTGGATCCTCCCATGGGTTATCATTTGATTGATAATCACTTGTTCTACAACAATCGTGTGGCGCTTGTTAAAGGTTCGCTTTTAATTCCTTTACTATTGCAAGAATTTCATGTTGGTTCAGTGGGTGGACATGCAGGTATTGCTAAAACTTTTCAACGTTTATCTGCTGAATTCTTTTGGTTGGGTATGCATAGAGATATCCGTGATTTCGTATCATCTTGCCCTACTTGTCAGCAAACAAAATATTTAGCAATGTCTCCAACAGAACTTTTACAACCTCTTCCAATACCGAATCAAGTGTGGGAAGATATTTTCATGGATTTTATTGAAGGATTACCTCGTTCTGAAGGCTTTGATACTATTTTTGTGGTAGTCGATAGACTCAACAAGTATGCACATTTTTTACCTTTATGCCATTCATTTACAGCTACAATTGTCGTAGATGTCCTTGTTACATAAATTGTTCGGCTCCATGGTATTCCTTCTTCCATTGTTTCTGATCGTGATAAGATTTATATGAGTCATTTTTGGAAGGAACTCTTTAAAGCTCAGGGTACTTCTTTGCAACATAGTACAACTTATCACCCTCAATCAGATGGAAAAACTGAAGTTGTCAACCGCTGTTTAGAGACTTATCTTCGTTGCTTTGCTAATAGTCAACCTAAGCGTTGGCGTCATTGGCTTCCTTGGTCAGAATATTGGTATAACACTTCGTTTCATACAGCTGCACAGACTACACCTTTTCAAATTGTATATGGTTGAACACCTCCTCCATTGGTTCGTTATGGCTTGGGTTCTACACATGTGGCCTCTGTTGAACATCTTTTAGAGGAGCGCGATGGGATTCTTGATGAATTGAAGTTACAATTGACAAAAGCACAGATTCTAATGAAAGCTTCAGCTGATTCCAAACGCCGAGATGTTAATTTTGACATTGGCGATTTAGTTTATCTCAAATTACAACCTTATCGCCATAAATCTGTGGCTAAGCGACGAAATGAAAAATTACGTCCTCGTTTTTATGGCCCTTATCCTATTGAAGCTAAATTTGGTCAGGTGGCTTATCGGCTTACTCTTCCGACTACTACAAGTATCCATCCAGTATTTCATGTTTCTCAGCTTAAAAAGGCCATTGGTGCTTTCATTGCTACTACTGATATTCCACCTCAATTATCTTCTGATTTGGAGCTTCTGGTTGAACCGCTTCATGTGCTTGATGTGCGCCAAACTGCTATCGGTGGTAAAGAGTTCTTAGAAGTTCTCATTGAATGGAAGGGTCTGCCTAAAGAAGATGCAATATGGGAATCTTTTCTTACCATTCAACATCAGTTTCCTACCTTTCACCTTGAGGACAAGGTGCCTGATTGGGCGGGGGGTAATGTTAGAAAAGAGAGGCTTCCTATTAATAGTTGGTATAATAGGCGTAACAAAAAATAAGAATTATTGGCATTATTGTGTAGAAGTTATTAAAAGTTAATTAGCGGTGTTTTAGTAATATATGTTAAGTGTTTAAACAATAAAAGGAAGGGGAAGTTAGGGGATCGGTTACAAAAGAATTCAAGTGTGAGGAAAGGGATGTTGGAAAGGGATTTGCAGAACCTTTTGTTCTGCAAAGGTTGTGTAAACTTGTGGGAATTTCTATAATTGTAGTGTAAAATTGTGTGTTGTGTTTTGTAATTGTGAAGTAAGGAGGAAAAAGTAACAGACTTCATATCAGATTCTTATGATTATAAACCACACAGATAAAATGTTTGACTACGGTTTGCCTTTAAACATTATAGCCATATATTATTAAACATGATTAATAAAAAAAATTAGACAACTCACGTTATGTTTTTTTTGTAGAATTATTACTTGGTTCTCCTTCTAGAAGTTAAAATCTGAGTGCCATTTGAGGCTTCATAGTTATATGAAGATTTTATGAGTTTACAAATTTTATCTTCCTCTTACTTCTACGAACTGAAAATCTAAATGAATTGTCTTTATTATGAATGCATTCCCAAGAGACAAGGTTATTTATTCCTGTTAAGTTGTGCTTACAGGTTGCTGTTAGAGTATCAATGTTGAGCCCTGGAATCATCTATGAGCCTAATGCACCTCGTGAACCAATCTCATTTTGGTATTGGTTAGTTATTTTTTGTCTTTTTTTTTTTTTTTTTTTTTTGTGAAACTGGCCTTTACAATGCTATAATTTTATTCCTAAGTTTTATCTTTTGTCAAGTTTATCAAACTTCTTCCATTCAGCAAGATAGTGACTTGTGAATTATTAATTGTACAAAATCTACCAATAATATATATTCTTGATATATTTGGATCAAATGGCTCACTAGAAATGGTTGGAAAAGAACAAAAGAAGACATCATTTTAGAGGTGACATGCTCAAATTGCAGATTTTGATTCTGAGCTATCTATTTTGCAGAGTTTGTCAGGTTTCTGCATGTGTTTGGCATTCTTGTTTGGCAGTAGTTTTACTCATACAAAACTTGCTATGATCAATCCCTCATGTTTTCTTTACTTCCACATCCATAAATAAATTTCTGATAGTCATTTTTCTGCATATATGATATGCTATTGATATGATCGGGGGACCTTTATTTTTGTTTGATGCTTTTAATGTGTGATAAAATACAAAAATATTTGTTATTTTTTCAAATCTCTTTCAATCATTGGAGATACAACTTATACAGGCTAAATACATCAAAACTGAAAAACTAAAATATAGGAAATTACTTAACAAATTAATCCTAAATTGTAGGAAACAACTCTACTACTTCAAATGATGAGCTTTAAATCTACACTCCCCCTCAAGCTAGGTTGTACAAGTTGTACATGTCAAGTTTGCTAGCCATCTCTTTAAAGTTGATCTTTCGGAGAGCCTTTGTGAGTGTGTTTGCAGTTTGTTAACATGTGGGAATGTATTGTAGTTGAATTGTGCCGTTATGGATTTTTTTTTTATATGAAGTGTCTGTCAATCTCAATGTGCTTTGTTTTATCATGGTGCACTGGATTTTTGGCTATGCTGATAGTTGCGTGATTATCACAATACATTGTAAATGATTTTTCACTTGTTAGATCAAGTTCACTTAATAACCTTTGAATCCAAATTCCTTCGTAAATCCCACGGGCTAGAGCTCTGAATTTTGCATCTGTACTACTTCTAGAAACCACATCTTGCTTCTACTCCTCCGTGTTACTAAGTTTCTCATGATGTAAGTGCAATATCCTGTTGTCGATCTTCTGTTGTTAATGTCTCATGCCCAATCAGCATCTGAAAAAACTTTTATATCCTTATCATGATTCTTTTTTAATAGGATTCTATTTCCAGATGCCTTCTTCAAGTACTTGAGAATTCTATAGACTGCTTCCATATGTTCCTTGGTTGGATTGTTTATAAATTGACTAATTGTACTTACAGCGAAACCAGTATCTTAACTGGTGTGAGAAAGGTATATTAGTCATCCAACGAGTTGCTGGTATCTTCCCCTGTCTATTGGTGTACCTTCTGTGATTTGTCCGAGTTTCTTATAAGAATCCATAGGAGTATCAGCAGGTTTGCATCCTAACATTCTTGTCTCTTTTAACAGATCCAATGTATATTTCCTCTGTTAAATAAAAATTCTATCTTTTGATCGAGCAAATTCAATTCCAAGAAAGTATTTCATATTTCCTAGGTCCTTAATTTCAAATTCTCGAGCTATAAGACCCTTTTTAATTCCACCAATTCTTCTTTGAAATCTCCTGTGAGTATCATGTTGTCAACATAGACAATTAATACAGGCACTTTCTTTTTAGGACCAAACTTTACAAAGAGAGTATGATCGTCTTGACATTGAGTTTATCCGTGCATTGCCATAGTTTTGGAAAATTTATCAAATGACGCTCTAGGAGATTTTAAACCATATAATGATTTCTGCAGTTTACATACTTTGGTGTTGTCCATAGATTTACCAATTCCTGGAAGGATCTCCATGTATACTTCATCTTCTAAGTTGCCATTGAGGAAAGCATTCTTTACGTCAAACTGAAATAATGGCTAATCATGATTAGCAGCTAGCGAAAGTAGAATCCTTATTATGTTGAGTTTAGTCACTCGTGCAAAAGTTTCTTCATAATCAATGCCACATGATTGGGTAAATCCTTTGGCGACCAAACGTGCTTTTAGGTTCTAAATTTCTCCATTAGCTTGGTATTTAACATTAAATATCCATTTATATCCTATTGGTCTCTTTCCTTGTTGTAAATTTGTAATTGTCCATGTCTTGTTCTTTTCTAGAGACTGCCTTCTTCCAACCCAGATGTCAAAGGGTTTCGTTAATTAAATTAGGCACTTGTACAGTGTCAATTGAAGAGAGATCTCTATATGGTCATAAGAAGTTTTTGTATGTCACAAAATTACCAATCGGATACGTCGTGCGGGATAGGACTCCTTTTCGTATAGCAATTGGGATATCTACATCAATTACACGTGGAACCATGTTATACATATCTGTATGAACTTCTAGAGATGATGGAGTTGGATCTGAGTTATGAGCAGTGTGTCGAGGTGTTGTTTACTCTATTCTCATCAAGTCTATTTCATATTGAGTAGACTCTCAGTGGCTGAGTAAGAAGAGAAGGTGGATATGGATTTGAAAGAGGTTGAGGGTCTATAGGTTGGACCGATCTTGTAACGCCCCAATAAATTACAACTATTTTTCCTTATTATTTTTTTTAAATCCGTCATATAAAATTTTTCGTTTAATTTATTCAACTTCTGAAATTCATTAGGAAGAAAACACATCAGAATGAACCATACGGAATAAGAAATGAGATTTCAAAACATAGTTTCCAAGTGTTTTAACAAAAGTCCTCGATTACAAAACAATTGTAATATTTCAAAATAGTAATAATCCCAATATACCAAAATACCACACACTATATGAGCCACACCCGACATGTCAAATCGGCTGATAACACGATGGGTCATCCTGAAATGCCTCCTCCTCAACTGGAATGTCATCATCATTATAAACGTCACCTACATTACGTGGAAAACAATGAGCTAAAGCCCAACAAGAATCAGAATTTAAATCAATGCAGATGACATGTATGATCACACAATGCATTACAGAAGAGAACTGTATCTCTTCTGGAAGTTCAGGCGAAATACTCCCTAGGGTCACGTGGCTGAACCATTTCATTCCAATGAGAAGATATATCCATCGGATGCGTTCCACAATCCAGTATTCTCACTTTTGTTTGAAGACGTAGGGGATTTCAAAATGGGGGAAGTCTGAACTCTAGATTCCATGTAGCTAACTGTTATCTCACTACTCCTTACGTGGGAGTATCCTACCATATGGAATGTCACCAAATCACCCGAACCCTCACACGCCTATTTACGTATATTAGGTATGACACACAACATGTAAACAATTTCATAATTCCTAAGCTGATGCATGAATGCCACAATATATACAAAGAGCACACAACAATATACATATAAAAGAGACAATATATATATATATGCATATTAAGAATACCAACTGGAAACATGACATAATTTAGAGAACTATAAGCTAAAGTAAATACATTTCAAACTTTAAGAACTAACTAGGTCACATGACGACAGGGCACTATTATCAAACTATTTCAGATATGAAACTAAGTATATCATGTATAGAATTAGGCAAGGGGATTTCCTATTGTCCATTCCACACTTCACAGCAGAAATTTCCTTTTATCACAATAGTTGAACATTTCTATCTCGATTTACGGTTCACAGCAATTATACACAAACATTCATTTAACAGTGGGTTACGCCTCATAACACAACAACAATCAACGTATATTCAACAGCAAGACATCACTTTGCAGTAGAGAAGTGTAAGGAGGTTTAATACTTTACAATCATAACCAAAACCGATAGTTTAACCAAACATGTAGCAGTTCACAAATTCCGGCAAAGTTAATCAAAGACTTAACAATCCAAAACAATCCAAACCCGTAATGTAGTGCCTCCTCTCTCCAACTACACATTTTGAATTCTTACCTTAGCTTTCCAGTAGCTTAACCAAGCAAAAATAATAGCCAATGTATTTCTACTGTCCTTCCAATCCTTCAATAGTTCCTTCACGAGGCAACACTAAAATAAATTCCAATACTCATAACCAACTTACCCTAACTATTGAAGGTCAACCATTAAATCAATAATCACTTCTTACCTTCAGGATGGACAGACTTCACAGAGCCCCTTGGAGCAACACACTAATCGTCCAACAATCACACCACTTCACACTCTCAACAATTTATGTAACAATGACCTCCCCAGCAAAGGTTACTCCCTAACACCACAAAACTCCAATTATCAAACTAGGACTCACCTCATATAGGCAGAAGGGAGGGGAAAAAGGTAGCTGCGGGAGATAAGCTGCAGAAGGGAAATGCTGACATTGCCCAATTCAAGGAGGAGATGTCCAATGGCACATCACCACGTGGAGAAGCTTCCACACCACAGGGAGAGACTGCATGTCGCAGCAGGAGAATAGTGGAAAGAGATTTCGTTGTGACAGACACGAAATCGGAAGAAAGAGAGAATATAAATGGGTTTCTCATATTTTTTTGACTTTTCGAACGAGATAAGTCATCCAAAATCGATTTCAGACGAGACAAACGTGTCTAAAATGTACCAAAAATTTGTGCAAATTCATTTCCTCCTCTTCCGCGCCCGATTTTGAACGAGAAAGACGCGTCCGAAATGTCCCAAAAATTGTACAGATTCATTTCATCCTCGTCCGCGCCGTCTGGACTTCGTCCGAAAACCCACTAGTACACATTTTTCCTTAACTTTCACACATGCATTAATTTTCAACATTAACCATATATTTTTCAAGCATAATTTAACACGTATTATCAAGCAACATGACAGGATATGCATATATATTAATTATCCAAATTAATACATGAACAAAACAGGAAAAAATATTTTTGGGTTATTACGTCCTACCCACCTTACAAAAATTGTCCCCAAAATTTTGCTAAACAAATAATTCTGGATATTTTGCCAGCATATCATCTCTTCTTTTCCACGTGGCCTCTTCATTGTTAATCTGATTGTGCCATAATAGTTTCACAAGGGGGACGTTTTTCTTGCGTAGCCTCTTTACACTGGTGTTTAAGATTCTGAGTGGTTTCTCTTCATAACTCAGATTAGATACGCACTCTGATTTGCTTTTGAGGTCTCATGTGAATAGTCTTGTCCATACATTTATGTAACATCGACACATGAAAAATATTATGCACCTCTGACATAGCTTCTGGTAGGAGTAACCGATACGTCACATTGCTGATTCTCTCAGTGATCTCAAAAGGGCTAACATAACACGGATTGAGTTTTCCTTTGAGCTCAAACCGCATAACAGCCTTGAATAGTGATAGTTTCAAATAGACCCGATCCCCAACATTGAACTCCAAGTCTCGATGACGATTATCGGCATACCCTTTCTGATGACTTTGAGCGGCTTGCATTCGTTGTTGGACAACGGCCACAATTGCAGCAGTCTCTTGTATCATATCAGGTCCATAATACATATCTTCACCTACTTCACTCCCGTAAAGAGGGGACCTACATTTCCTGTCGTAGAGCGCTTCATAAGGTGTTATACCAATAGTTGCCTAAAAGCTATTGTTGTAGACAAATTCCGCTAACGAGAGAATCTTTTCCCATCCTACCTGATATTCTAAAACGCAGGCACGTAACATATCTTCTAATGTTTGAATCATCCATTCACTCTGTCCATCAGTTTGCGGGTGGAAAGCAGTGCTAAACTTCAGCTCTGTGTCCATAGCTTTGTTCAAACTTTTCCAGAACATCAATGTAAACCGTGGATCCCGATCAGATACAATGGATACAGGAACCTCATAAAGTCGAACAATTTCTTTAACATATAATTTCGCAAACTGGTCCATTTTGTATGTCATATGTATCGGTAAGAAATGGGCAACCTTCGTTAGTCTGTTAAAAATCACTCATATCGCATCGTATCCCTTTGTAGTCCTTGGTAGTCCGGTAACAAAATCCATAGTAACATGCTCCCATTTCCACTCGAGTATAGGCAGCGGTTTAAGCATCCCATCAGGTTGTTGGTGCTCGGCTTTCACTTGTTGGCATATGTCACAATGAGTAACATAGTAAGCAATATCGAACTTCATCCTTAGCCAATAATAATGTTTCTTCATATCTATGTACATCTTGTTACATTCTAGGTGGATAGAAAAGCTAGAAGAATGCGCTTCTTTCATTATTGCTATCTGTAATAGTGTCTCGAGTACACACCAACTGTCCTTAACTTTATAATCCAGTCGACAGATAAAGAATATACCTGGAACTCTGAGAGAGTTATATCAAGTTTGAAATCTTCACATAGAGCATCCGTCGCTTGAACTTCTTTAATCCTCTCCAATATTGTAGGCTTAAGTGTCAAGCCCATAAAACATCTGTTAATTGTTCAAGAACTAATTGCACATCTAACTCTTTCATATCTTTCTTCAATCTGACGGGCATTTCCTTGGATAATATACTCATCAAGGCAACCTTCTGGCTCAAAGCATCCGCCACAACATTTGCCTTCCCAGGATTGTACTTAATTTCATAATCATAATCTTTCACAAATTCTAGTCAGCATCGCTGACGCATATTTAGTTTCTTCTACATAAAAATATACTTTAAACTCTTATGATCTGTGAAGATCTCACATCGTTACTCGTAGAGATAGTGCCTCCAAATCTTTAATGTAAAGACCACAGCAGCGAGCTTGAGGTCATGAGTAGAATAATTAATTTTGTGCAGCTTAAGTTGTCTTGAAGCATAGGCAATCACCTTCCCGTTCTGCATTAAAACTCCACCAAATCCACATCTGGATGCATCATAATATAAATAGAAATTTCCGCCTTCCACAGGTAAAGCCAATACTGGTGCGGACGTTAGCCGATGCTTCAATTCTTAGAAACTTTCTTTACATTTATCAGACCTCCAAAGCCTCACATTTTTCCTAGTTAAACTGGTGAGAGGCATAGCACCCATTAATGAATCGTCAGTAATAACCAGTCCATCCGAGGAAACTCCGAACATCGCTCACGTTCTTTGGTTGTACCCATTCAACAATTGCTTGAACCTTCGCATGATCCATCGCAATACCCTCTTTTGAAACAACGTGGCTAAGGAAACTGACCTCCTTCAACTAGAACTCACACTTGGAGAACTTTGCGTAGAGTTGGTGTTGATTCATAATAGATAGAGCGATTCTCAAATGCTCAATATGTTCTTCCTCCGATTTAGAGTAAACCAGAATATCGTCAATAAAGACGATAATGAATTTATCCAGATAATTCCTGAATATGTGATTCATTAAATCCATAAAAGCTGCAAGGGCAGTGGTCAACCCAAAAGACATTACGAGAAATTTGTAGTGTCCATATCTGGTCTGAAACGCCGTCTTTGGTACATCTTCCTGCTTAAATCTTAATTGATAGTACCCCGAACGCAAATCAATCTTCACAGTGTAGTTGATCAAACAGATCATCAATTCGAGGTAAGAGATATCTATTCTTAATGGTCACCTTGTTCAGCTCAGAATAATCCACGCACATTTGTAACGATCCGTCCTTCTTTTTCACAAATAAGACAGGAGCTCTCTAGGGTGAGAAGCTCAGACGAATGAACCCCTTGGTGATCAACTCTTCAAGCTGAATCTTTAATTCACATAGTTCGGCGGGCGCCATTCTGTACGAATTTTTCGAAATCGGTCCCATACCAGGATGCATGTCTATAACAAACTCAATCTTCCTAGCAGGGGTAACCCAGGAAGATCATCTAGAAAAACCTCCGGAAAGTCACGAACCACCATTACATCCTCGACTTTTGCTTCCAGCCTTACCATAGTGTTTAGAACATTTACGAGAAATCCCTCACATCTGTGTTCCATCAACTAGGGGTGTGCAGAACCGAACCGGTACTGAAGAACGGGACCGAAATCGGTGGTTTCGGTACCGGTTCGGTCCAGATATAGCTAGTACCAGACCAATTTAACCGATCAGGTCCTCGGTCCTTGGTACCGTAGAACCGGTACAGAGTAGAACCGTAATTTGTAATGTAAATTACAATTACATTTGTCATTTACATTAACATTACTTTAGATTTCAATTTAGGGCACGTTTCCCCTTTCTCTCTGCAAACGGCAACTCTCTCTCAAATCTCGATCTCGACTTCTCCAGCTCCCTGAATCAGTGAATCCCTCCTCCCCTGGTCGTCACTCGTCAGCCTCTCAGTCTCACCAGTCACCGTCTCACCCTCGACGACCGACGATGTCCGAGCTCCGACTCCCCTCCGTAGTCTGGTACCGAGAGACGAAGCCAGTCCTGACTCTCGTCTCCCCTCCGGTGCCGACCTAGAGTCCTGAATCCTAGTCCCAAACTGTCCCTTCCAGGCTTCCATTCCAACTTCTGTCGCCAGCTTCAGTTCAGACCCTTCGGAGTTCAGCTTCCGTCGCCACTTCTAGCTCGGTCAGACGGTCACCGCCACTGGTTAGCACTTATTTCTACTCTGTTATGTTTTGCTAGTGATTTAATTTATGTGATTTTTGCTGAATCAATTGATGAATATGAATTAAATCTGTTAGTACTCTGTTGATGAATGAATCTGTCTGTTTTTCCTGTGATAGTAATTTATAGGGACTGTTGAATCAAAATATCAAATGTTGATGGCTTCTATTCTGATAGTGATACTGTGATAGTGATTTATGTTATGTTCTCATTGTTTAGATAGATAGTTTCTGGCTTTCTGCAGTATTTTTTGCAGTGGTTAATGTGTTCTATAGGTCTATAGTGATTTCTGCAATATCAAATGTTAATGTCTGTTTTTCCTTTTTATTTGATTTGTTGGATGTTATATACCATGTTCTTGTGTGATACGAAGCTAAGCTATCACTGCAAAAGGTTTGTCGTGTTTGTGCAAGCTGGTTTCTGTAGGTGATTGCAAGTCTCGTCAGCTGCAGCTTAAATTAGGACTTACAGAAGGCGACTTGCCATTGAATGTTTGATTCTTCCATTTTAATTGTTCACCGAGATATATCAGATGTTAATTTTGATTGTTCTAATAGAAAGCCTTTTCAAGGGTTATTTAGGTTTTTATTTTATTTTATTTTTTTATAATTTTTAATTATAATTTTTTTATAAAAAAATTTGGTGCAAACCGGTACCGAACCGGCACCGGTACCGAATGAACCGGTTTGGTACTGGTCCAGTACAAGACTCCAATGGGACCGATACCGGTTTTGAATTTTCAAAACCAGTACCGACTGGTCCGGTACCAGTTCACTATGGAACTGGACCAGACCGTGAACACCCCTATCATCAACTGATCCGCCTTTAGTGCAAAAATAATTGCTAATTTGTCATTCTCCTTAATTCCTTGAAAAACGTGCGGTTCACCATCAAGAGGATGAAAACAAACCTCTTGCCTTGCACAATTAATAACGGTATGGTTCAAAGTTAACCAATCCATGCCGAATATAATGTCGAATCCCTTTATATTCATGACAATTAGATTTGCACGAAATTCCCAGCCATTGATATGGACTGCATAATCTTCAAGAATACCATTAGCAGCCAAATATTGGACAGAAGGTATGAGTACTCGATACCCGTTCTTAGGGATACCGAGTGTACAACTTGCCTTTGTACATAATTGTGTTGAGATAAAAGAATGTGTGACCCCGTATCAAATAAATAATACGCGGTCACATTATTAATATAGGTTGTACCTAAGGTGTTCAGAAGATCATTTATTTAAACACAAAATTTTCTAAGATTATGGGGGATCACATTAGTATCATAAGAGATATATGCATAGATATTGGGTAACAAATATGTACCTGATATGACCGCCGATGGCTCTTTCTCTTCATTATATTACCCTTGCAATGAAAAAACCCGTGGAGCAACACCGCCATCCAAAATTGGGCAGCTTCTTGCTATGTGCCTAGGCTTTCCACATTTAAAACATCCATTAGTATTCACTCTGCAGGGTCCCAGGTGATTCTTCCAACATATGGGGCACGATTTGGATACAACAACAGTTGCTTCGACTACAGAGCGCTTATCACGCCCCTGCTGTACATCAGATCCAGGTGGCCTTTTTATGCCACGGTTCCCTGGTGGAGTCCCACGCTGCTAAAAACTTTGATTGTTCCTTCTAACACGCTGATTAAATTCTCATTGCCTAGTAGCAGTTGCTTCCACATCCTCAGCATCCAACGCCCTGACCACAATTTGTGAGTAAGGAACACCCTGAATGCCAGTCATCTGTACAACTCACAAAATCTCTATATTCAATCCTTGTACAAAATATTGCACTTTGAATCCATTATCATCGACCAGGTGTGGAGCAAACCTTGATAGTGCTTCAAACTTTTAGATATACTCAGACACAGTCCTAGTCTGACCCAGCCGCATAAACTCTGTAAAGTTCTAATTCTGAACTGTAAAGCTGAAATATTTTTCATTGAATAATTCCTTGAAACCCTCCCATGTGAGAGTTTGTATCTCCAGTGTCATCTTTATTGTATCCCACCAAAACTGTGCTTCATGGGTCAGTAGGTAAATGACACATTTCACCTTTTCACTTTCTTGAATGTCGGCGTAACCAAACATCTTCTCAATTGAACGTATTCATGTCTCAGCTGCAGTGATATCCAAAATATTACCTTCCAAATTTGGTGGTTTGAGTCACAAAAACCGCTCCCAACTGGCCTCTACAGGTACTATAGTGGCACAGAGATTCCCGTTACTGTTGTCATCCTCATGCCCATTGCCATTATCGCGTTCCACAAGTCTCTCTATAACTTGGGCCTGTTGTGCCATGAATTGAGCCAGTCGCTCAACTACTTCTGCTATGCGGTTAAGAGTTTCATCTTGCTCATTAGGTACTGATATGTTATTCCTTGCTCTTCGGGCCATTTTAATATTTTCTATACATTTTTAATCAAGGACTAATAAGTTATTAGGCATAGTAAAAATTTGAAGTTAGAACTTTACTTACAGAAGGAGGATTATTCCATGACGATCCTTGTGTTATCAACAGTCTACAGAACCGAGTTTGACCTAGTTGTGCTCTGATACCAACTGTAACCCCCGATAAATTAAAACTATTTTTCCTTATTAATTTTTTTTTAAAATACATCATATAAAATTTTTCGTTTAATTTATTCAACTTCTGAAATTCATTAGGAAGAAAACACACCAGAGTGAACCATACGGAATAAGAAATGAGATTTCAAAACATAGTTTCCAAGTGTTTTAACAAAAGTCTCTGATTACAAAACAATTGTAATATTTCAAAATAGTAGTAATCCCAATATACCAAAATACCACACACTATATGAGCCACACCCGACAAGTCAAATCGGCTGATAACACGAGGGGATGTCCTGGAATGCCTCCTCCTCAACTGTAATGTCATCATCATTATAAACATCACCTACATTATGGGGAAAATAATAAGCCTAAAGCCCAACAAGAATCAGAATTTAAATTTAATGCAAACGACATGCATGATTATACAATGCATTACAGAAGAGAACGTATCTCTTCTAGAAGATAAGGTGGAATACTCCCTAGGGTCATGTGGCTGAACCATTTCACTCCGATGACGAGATATATCCATCGGGGGTTTTCCACAAGCCGGTATTCTCACTTTTGTTTGAAGACGTTGGAGATTTCAGAACGGGGGAAGTGTGAACCCTAGATTCCACGTAGGTAACTCCTATCTCACTGCTCCCTACGTGGGAGTATCCTATTGTATGGAATGTCACCAAATCACCCGAACCCTTACACACCCATTTACGTATATTAGGTATGACACACATGTAAACAATTTCATAATTCTTAAGGTGATGCATAAATGCCACAATATATACAGAGAGCACACAACAATATATGTATAAAAGAGACACAATATATATATATATATATGCATTTTCAGAATACCAACTGGAAACATGACATAATTTAGAGAACTATAAACTAAAGTAAATACATTTCAAACTTAAAGAATTAATTAGGTCACATGATGACAGGGCACTATTATCAAACAATTTCAGATATGAAACTAAGTATATCATGCATAGAATTAGGCAAGGGGATTTCTTATTGTCCATTCCACACTTAACAGCAAAAATTTCCTTTTATCACAATAGTTCAACATTTCTATCTCGATTTATGGTTCACATCAATTATACACCAACATTCATTTAACAGTGGGTTACGCCTCATGACACAACAACAATCAACGTATATTCAACAGCAGGACATCACTTTGCAACAGAGAAGTGTAAGGCAATTTAATACTTTGCAATCATAACCAAAACTAACAGTTTAACCAAACATGTAGCAATTCACAAATTCCAGCAAAGTTAATCAAAGACTTAACAATCCAAAACAATCCAAACCCGTAATGTAGCACCTCCTCTGGCCAACTACACATTCTGAATTCTTATCTTAGCTTTCCAGCAACTTAATCAAGCAAAAACAGCAGCCAATGTATTTCTGATGTCCTTCTAATCCCTCAATAGTTCCTTCACGAGGCAACACTAAAATAAATTACAATACTAATAACCAACTAAGCCTAACTATTGAATGTCAAACATTAAATCAATAATCGCTTCTTACCTTCACGGTGAACAGACTTCCCAGAGCCCCTTGGAGCAACACACTAATCGTCCAACAATCACACCACTCCACACTCTCCACAATTTTTGTAACAATGACCTCCCCAGCAAAGGTTACTCCCCAACACCACAAAACTCTAATTATCAAAGTAGGACTCACCTGATATATGCGGAAGGGAGACGAAAAAGGTAGTTGCATGAGATAAGCAACAGAAGGGAAATGCTGACATTGCCCAATTCAAGGAGGAGAGGTCCAATGGCACATCACCACAGAGAGAGAGTGGACGTTGCAGCAGGAGAATAGTGAAGAGAGATTTCGTTGTGGCAGACACGAAATCGAAAGAAAGAGAAAGAATATAAATGGGTTTCTCAGATTTTTTTGACTTTTCGGACAAGATAAGTTGTCCAAAATCGATTTCGGACGAGACAAACGCATCCGAAATGTCTCAAAAATTTGTACAGATTCATTTCCTCCTCATCTGCATCATCTGAGCCAGATTTCGAATGAGAAAGACGCGTTTGAAATGTCTCCAAAAATTGTACAGATTCATTTTATCCTCGTCCGCACCCGATTTCGGACAAGAAAGACGCGTCCAAAATGTCTCCAAAAATTGTACAGATTCATTTCATCCTCGTCCGTGCCGTCTGGACTTCGTCAGAAAACCCACCAGTACACATTTTTCCTTAAATTTCACACATGCATTAATTTTCAACATTAACCCTATATTTTTCAAGCATAATTTAACGCATATCATCACGCAACATGACAGGATATGCATATATATTAATTATCCAAATTAATACATCAACAAAATGGGGAAAATATTTTTGGGTTATTACAGATCTCAAGGGAACCAAATGCTGGAATTCCTCAAGTGTCTCCTCCTAAATTTCAGTTTTGGAATAGAATGGTTGATGATAAAAAAAATGTAACATCCATGGAATGATAGTTTTTTTTTTTTTTTTTTTTTGTGGGTGAGTAACATTTATAGCCTTTTTGGTTGGATGACTACCCAATGAATATGCACTTGAGAGCTTTGGGATCCAATTTACTATGGTGTTGAGAATGACTATGCACAAAAACTATACAACCAAACACTTTAACACAGAGATGTGAGGTTAGTAATTTGGTATGTGGAAAACATTTATGAAGAACTTGACATGGAGTGTTGAATTAAACGACCTGGGATGGCAAACAATTGATTCAATATGTAGCGGTTAAAACTACTTCCCCCATAGAAATTTGGGAACAGAGGTAGAGAACAAAAGACAGCGTGCGACCTCAAGAAGATGACGGTTTTTTCGTTTGTCAATCCCATTTTGTTGTGAGGTGTCAACACAAGAGCTGATGTGAACAATATCGAGATGATTGAGTTAGGAGTTCAAGGTGTTTTTATAGTATTCAAGGGCATTATCGGTTTTGAGTATTTGGATTTTGGTGTCGAATTGGGTGAGGGTCATATTATAGAAGTTTTCAAATATTTGTCCAACTTTTGATTTTTCTTTCATAAGAAATAACCATGTTAAATGAGTATGATCATCAATGAACGACACAAACCACCGAGCACCATTGATATTTGGAATTCTTGATTGACCCCACATATCACTATGAATTAATGTGAAAGGAAGAGACGGATTGTAAGGAACACGAGGATATGAAACACGAATATGTTTTACAAGTTGACATATTTCACAAACAAAAAAATTTGACTTTTTACTGATGAATAGATAAGGAAATAATTTTTCTAAATACACAAAATTTTGATGACCAAGACGATAATGCCATAACATGACATTAATATTGTTATTGACAGAGGAACTACAATGACCTAGATTTGAAAGAAATGAACCTAGAGAAAGAAATTGAGTGACAACCAAACTTTGAGCTTCAGGAAATTTATTTAAATGAAGAAGATAGAGTCCATAACACATCTTAGCACTATCAATCATCATCCCCAATGTCACATCCTAAAATTCACAAATGTTAGCACAAAATTTAGTAACACAATTTAAGTCACATGTTATTTTGCTAATGGAAATCAAATTAACATTCAAATTAGAAACATGGAGAAGTGAGGTAAGAAGAAGTGTCAGTGTGAATTGAATAGAACCTTTCCCAAGGATTTTAGCAATTGAACCATCGGCTGTACAAATTGAAGAATTCCACGGCTGGGACAGTAATTATGAAGTAAAGATGCATTTCACGTCATGTGATTAGATGCCCCTGAGTCAATAATCTAAGGACTTGAAGAATTAGAATGAGCAGTAAAAGCGGAAGATGTAGTACCATGTTGTGCTAGTAAACCAGTGTCCGTGAGTTGTTCTGAGGGAGATGCTGATAATTTTATGGAAACTTGTTGAATGACAGCAAGTTGTTCTTTGGTGAAGGTGTTTTTCTCAGTTGGTGTAGATTCATGAATTACTTTCTTGGACTTCCAATCTGTTGGTTTTCCATGTAGTTTCCAGCATGTTTTGCAAGTGTGCCCAGGACGACGACAATGATCACACTAAGGACAACCGTGCTTTGGTTGAGAAGAACAAGAATTGTGAGAAATCCCACGTGCAACCAAGGTAGAACTATCCAAGTTTGGTTTTTCTGTGGGGTTGAGCATTATCTTGGTCTGACTCTTTTCTTGACGAACAGCTGAAAAAGCTTCACAAATACTTTGAAGGGGTTTAATACTCATAATATGAGAACAAGCTTGATCAAAGATCATTATTAAGTCTGTGAAGAAATTTAAAAGTAGATTTTTGATCGATAATGCTGCGATGGAGATTGGCATCGGTAGGGCAAGAACAACTATACTTCGAACATATCTAGATGAACCCAATAACGGGTAAGTGCATTGAAGTATTGAGTAATTGAACAATCAACTTGACGAAGATCATGTAGAGCAGATTCAATCTGGAATAATTCAGCTGTGTTGTCCATGCTAGAATGTCTCATGGACGACATCCCATATTTCCTTTGTTGGCCCATATAGAAGAAAAGTCTCACCAATCTCAGTTGACATAGAATTCACAAGCCAAGACATAACCATGTGATTTTTAGCTTTCCATACATGGGGTCAGAGTAGCCCTTGTTAGGTGGTCATCTTTGCCCTTGCCGAAAATGAACATCATCACAAATTGTGACCACTGAAGATAATTTTCCCCATTTAATTTATGATTGGTGACGAGAGAAGATGAGTGATCACGGGTCCCTGAGAAGAAAGAGTTGGACGACGTTATAGAAGACGATGAAGCGGCCATGCAGAACGCTTTTAAACGACAAGAAGGCGGCGACCGAGAGAGAGAGAGAGAGAGAGTCGAGGCTTCGATGGGAAAAATCAGCGACTGAGAGAGAATATTGGTGACCGAGAGAGAGAGAGAGATATAGAGAGAGTCGGGGCTACGATTGAACGAAAATCTGTGACTGATAAGGAGCTAGGCGGGACTACAGTAGCTTGAACGAAAGAAAGAAACAGGAAGGATTTGAGGTTGACGATGGTAGAACGACATCAAACTTCCTGCTCTGATACCATGGGAGAAAATACAAAAATATTTGTTATTTTTCATACCCTTTTCGGCCATTGGAGATACAACTTATATAGGCTAAATACATCAAAATTGAAAAATTAAAATATAGAAAACTACTTTACAATTTAATCCTAAATTGTAGGAAACAGCTCAACTACTTCAACTGATGAGCTTTAAATCTACGTAATGTGTTTGCAAAAAGTGCACGACCAATTGCAAAAGATGAATGTGGACTATTGTACATCAGAACATAGATAGTTTTCATGTTTTATAAGCTCCAATTCCTTCAAAGCTGATGTTCTATTTTCACATGTTTAATTTATTTTTCTTTAAGTAGGGTTATTAATACGTGGATATAATATGCAGCTCCAAAGTGCATACGCCATTGTAAAATTAAGAAAAACTGGATATTTGAAGCAAATAGTTTACAAAGAGGCAGTGAATTTATACAAGGAGGCAGTGAACAATGTATTTAGCCACATGATGAAAAGTATTCTATGTCAAACTAAGGGCGAAAAGGATATGTTCTCAGGTTGCCTATGATGCATTATTATGTAACTATATTATCGACATATACATTTAGTCTCTTATGGTACTCCGACATAGTAATGAGTGTAAACCGCATCTATCTATATGCTGAATTTATGCGTAGATTTTTCCAGCTTTACAATGTCAAAAAAAGTTCTACTTTCTTATTTATATGAACATTCTCTCAAAATTCCTCATTCAGATTTCTCTGTTTCTAAAAGAAGTTGTGGCTACAATGAATAATAACCCCTTTTTTGCATTTTAAGAAAAGAAATGGAGTTGCAAGCTTTTTATCCAAAAAGTTGTATGGTTCTCTTGCTATTAACTTGGTATTTTTTTTTTGTTATAATTGTTTCCTGCAATCTGACTCTTTTCCTTTTCCTTAAGATAGACACTCTTATAGGGGACGGTGACAAAACCTTACTGAGAAAAGCTGTAACAGAGAATATGTACTCAGTACGTGTATCCTCTCTTTTTTTTTGTTACTGCTGAAAAAGTTGCAATGTTTGGTTTCTAAGTGCTCCCTTCTCGCTTCAAGGTTTTTTCAATTGATAATTCATATACCTTTCTATGGGCTCTATTTTTTGTTCCATTGCAGGCACTAAAGAATGAAATCAAGCAAAGAGAATCCAAGTGGAGTAGAGTTTACTGGGAAATGATTGAACCGATTGTAAAGATTCGAACATTGCGAGCTAGATTGGCAAGTATTTGTCTTGATTTATTTATGTGTTTAACCAATTTAAGCACTAAATTATATTGAGATAAAAGATCTATAGACTGCATTGGGTTGAAGAGAACATGTGGTGCTGTTGCTTAAGGAGCCATCATCTTTTAATTTCCTTCTTTTTTTCCTTGATGAAGCTTCTGACCAATACATTTGGACGTCAAAGCTAGTCAACTTTATTTGATGCTAAATGAAACTATAGAATTTGGTTTTCAAAAGTTTAGGTAGCCGTGAGCAAAGGAGAAGAATCTGATTAAATTTTGTCCTCTTGTTTACTTCCTGGGCATTATGAGGATGAGGAATGAACAGAGATGGAAGCTCTAGGCATTTTTCGTACAATCCCAATTTATCTCTGGAATTGTGGCATATTATTCACTTATGCTTAAATGGCCATTCTTGAGTCTCTATGTCCACAGGATATGCTAAGCCATATGAAATAAATTATGCGGTTCTTCCTATTAGTTTTTAGATAATTTTGTTGTTTGTGTGCATATATATTCACAAACGCATGAATTTTCTCCTCTTTCTTTTTAAATAATTTAAGATTGTAAGCATACCTTATTTTCCTTATATATGCAGATTGGTGTTGACAAAAATGACCTGAATAGGGTCTTCATACAGCTAACACTTGAGTTTCTAGCACAGCAGGTAGCAACAGTTATTCCGCTAGTTTCTGTTTTCTGTCGTTTCACTAGGATTGTATATCTAATTTTCATCTACATTCAATGCCAGGTTTCTGTTGATTATTAAAAAAGGAGCAAGAGTCCTAGACTTTATCTTTGCAAGGAAAATCATTCTTTTTTTGAACAAATGTAATCTACTTAAAAACAATCAATTTAAGAACTGATATTAATTGTTCAAACTTCTAAAATATCATATAAAAACATGTACTTTGTGTTCTCGGCAAATTCTTGTCCTTATTCTTCAGAAAATTACAGCGTATATATCTCAGTGCTTGGACGCTATTTTATAGTAAATTTTTAGTGGGAGTATGTGGGTTCAAACAGAAGCAGGACTGAATAAGGATGCTTGAGCTTTTGGTCGTTGTTCCTCCAACATTGGCATTTTGTTTTATGTTTTTAAATGGGATCCAACTTTGTGATTCTTTGCATCTATGTTATACCTCCTAATTAATTGTGATGCTCACCGTGTTTTCTTTCCAGGTCCTAATTCGAGATATCTGGGTATTTGATAAATCTCTCCTTCATTCTGGCTGGTTTTGGCGTCTCTGTCGGAGAATTCCCCTCTAATGGTAGCTTTTCTTACCACATCTACCATAAAGATGACCCACAAATGTTAGTATCCTATTTCATATAATATACTGTTTTCACTGCATTTTAGTGAGTCGTTAGATGTTTCCCTTTATATGGATTCAATTGTTCCCACCGGCCGGGGATATTAAAAAAAAGGAAAAATGACAAATTAACCATCGTGGTTTGCGATTAATGATAAGTCAATCACTATCCTTTAATTTTTAACAAATTAACCACTGACGTATGGAAAAATGACAAATCCAACATCGCTGTCACGTTTGTCGTTTACAAGCTGACAGGGCACCGCGGCGGTTCGTAGACAACACGCGCAGCACCGTGGTTTTCAAAGAAAAGGATGCCAAATTTGGCCTAGATGCCGCGGTCTCTTGGGAAGCCACAACGATGTCCTGGGACGCCGCGACAGCTTCCTGGGACACCGCGGCGCCGTGGTTTTCTAAAAAAAGAATGCCAAATTTGGCCTTGGACGCCGCGGTCTCTTGGGATGCCACCGCGGCGTCTGGACCTCAGCTTCGAATTGTATAAGTAGCTAGTGAACTCCTTTAGATATTCTCAGACATTTTGTTAGCGATTAGCGAACCCTAGAGAATTCCGAGAGTTGAAGAGAATGACATTTTGGCAAATTTGAAGAATTTGTTGAAAACAAATGATGTTTTTGAGTGATGAAGAATCTGTTATTAACTGTCAACTTGAAGTGGAGCCCACAACCACATCTTTGGTCAATTAGAATGAGGTACGTGGAATTGGAACTGAAGCTGCAATTGTGTTGCATTCTGTCTCAACAACTCTACACGAGGAGGACGATGAGGAACTCCATTCATTATGTCAATCCACTAGTGATGAAGACATTGACATGGTCGAGAGTAGGCTGAGATGCCCACCACAAGCACAATACACCTTTGCTGGTATAGGTCTTGGCAAAAAGTACAGTTCATTGAAAAAAATTAGAGAAGAAATTGTCGATGAAGCATTGAAGAATGGGTACGAGATAAAATTCACCCACAATGACGTTCATCAGTTGAGGGCTGCCTGCTAGGAAGGATGCACGTGGCGACTGCACGCCTAAAAAATGCAATTGAAATGACGTTTCAAATAAAGTTCTACAACGACGTTCACACTTGCTCCAGAAAGATGGAAAGCCGTCATGCCACTATCAAATGGGTGGCAACGCATTACTTAGACAAATTTTAAAGTCAAGCCGACTGAGACCTTTCTTCCATAATTGAGACAGTCAGGAAGGATTTTAACATCAACATCACATCTAGCCTTGCTAGAAGGGCAAGAAATTCGGCCAAAAAAATTAACGAAAGGGATGACAATGAGCAATACAAACTCATATGGTCCTATGCCGAGGAGATTCGGAGGTCGAATCCTGGAAGTTCACTACGTGTTGACCTTGACATGAGTGTATTTAAAAGGATGTACATGTGCTTGGATGCATGTAAGAGGGCTGTGTGGAACTGTGGTAGACCGATTCTTTGTTTAGATGGTTGTCACTTGAAGGGAGCGATTCCGGGCCAGCTACTCACGCTGTCACCATTGACGGGAATGATAGAATGTATCTGGTTGTTGTAGCAGTGGTTAAAGCTAAAAATAGGGCTTCGTGGAGCTGGTTTCTTGAATTGTTGCTCGACGATCTAAACGCCCAATTTAGCAATTGGTGGACTATCATTTTTGACCGACAAAGGTACGGTTGATTGCTTTTGCCTTCTGTGTTTATGTTATGTATTTTGTACCAATGTCTGACTCATATTATGAATCTTTGCAAGGGCTAGTGTCAGCTGTTAGAGAGGTGGCAGGGCAAGCAGACCATCGGTTTTGCATCCGACACCTATATGGCAATTTTCAAAAACAATTTAAAGGCATGCTGTTAAAGGATGCAATGTGGGCTGCATCTAGAGCAACAATTGTGAGGCAGTTTGAGAGAGAGATGACCAAGTTATTTTTGCTTGACCCAACGACCCAGAACTATCTACGAGGAATAAATGTGATATGTTGGGCCAAACATGCCTTCTGCTCCATCCTAAAGTGCGACATAAGCCTCAATAACCTGAGCAAGTCCTTCAACGTCAGCATCCTACCAGCCCGGGATAAACCGATTCTAAATATATTCGAGATCCTTCGAAAGGGCATTATGAGTAGGATTGTGAAAAAAATGAAAAGATGGCTCACTCGACGGACCTTTTGTGTCCAATGATCAGCAACCGGCTTGCCAAACTACAATTTGCCAGTTGAAATTGGAGCCCCCCATTTGCAGGAGCTGCCCAGTTTGAGGTCAGTAATGGTAACGAATAGTACTCTGTCGATTTGGACATTGTACTTGTACCTGTTACCGGTGGCAATTGACCGGCATCCCGTGCGTTCATACAGTCCTGAGGAATTTGATCACCGGGAAACATACATGGCAATGTACTCTCACTTTGTCTGTCCCGTCAATGGACCAATAAAGTGGCCTCCAGTGCCGAATCTTGATCCAATTATCCCACTGCCATTTAAAAGGCTTCCAGGAAGGCCGCACAACCGTAGAATATGGGATGTGGACAAGGCCCCAAGCAGGACAGTGCTATCCATAAGACATTTGAACGTCACTTGTGGCCGGTGTGGAGGTGTAGGGGTGTGGGGCACAATTCCCACACCTGCAAAGGTGGAGGCGAGTCTAGTGGAAGGGCTAGCAGAGGCGACAAAGAGAGAGGCAGAGCCAGAGGCAAAGCTGACAAAGGAAGGTCAAAGGGCACATTTATGTAGGGGTGTGCAGGACCGGCCCGGTACCGGAAAACCGGACCGGAACCGGTTCAACGGTACCGGGATTGGTCCTTGAAAATGCCGGACCGGACCGGATCCGGTCCGGTACTGTCGGGACCGGTTCTACAACCGGTCCGGTACCGGGTCACGGTACCATGGAACCGGACCGGTTGTAGAACCGGTTTATGTAGCTTAATTAGAATTTTAATTTTAAAAAAACTATTACAAAAACTATTACATTATATTTTAAAAACTATTACAAAAACTATTACATTATATTACAAGAACTACTACAAAAACTATTACATTATATTTAATTTTAATTTTTAATTTTAAAAAAACTATTACATTATATTATTTTTAATATTTAAAAAATTAGAAAACTAAACCGGTCCCGGACCGGAACCGGTACCGGAAATCCCGGTCCAGAACCGGACCGGAACCGGTTCTGACCGGTTCCAGTACCGGTCTTCACACAATTGGCACCGGACCGGCCGGTCCGGGACCGGATCGGTCAGAACCGGACCGGACCGGTCCCATGCACACCCCTACATTTATGGGTTTCAGAGTCCCCAAGACAGCCCCTAAGATAATTCCTTCCATAGTCCTTGATACAGTCCTCGAGCAAGTATATGAGACAGTTCCCGACAGAGTTCCTGAGACGCAGGTCAGCCCATTATCATTATCACATTTACGTTTTAAAGTGATATTTGAACTATGCTAATTTCATTTGCAATGTGTTCTGCAGGAGTCTGATGCGCAAGGTCTACAAACACAAACGTACACAAATGTGGACCTTAACCTTCCATGATACATTCGTTTCATAAATTAGGTTTGATATATATGTGATTGTACTGTACGCGATTTTTGTAAATTTTGAATTGATAAATAAATATGAATTGGTTTCATACATTTGAATGGATAAATTTGAATTTGTTTTGTTTAAGAAATTTGAATTCATATATTGGTTCCATACATTTGGTTGTGGAGTCTGCATGGAATTTGATTACAGATCCAATGACAAGTCGCAGCTGTTTGTGTGCTAATTGTTGCACTGAATTCACCCAAGTTTTGCCATACACTTTTATTTAATTATGTACTTAATTTAGGTTATACATGATTTACTTTTCACATTGTCTCATCCCAATTTATAAAAATTTTGTCGAAGTCTTCATTGTTTCTTTACTCCCCCAAAGCTATTCTCATACATCTTGCACAAAATCCCAAAGCAGTTCCAGTATCATCTAAACATATCATTCATCTAGTAAATGTAAACTACACATATCATCCAAACATATCATTTGCAAAGTAAATATAAAGTACACATAAATTACAATGCAAATGTTAACAAATTCAACTAACATAAATTACAACAACGTAAATGTAAACAAATGAAAACAAATTGTACATAAACAGAAAATCTTATGCCGCCTTCTTCTTTCTTGTTTGTTTTGGCCGCAAATCATTGACTGCAAAAGATAATTTCTTGTCAATGAATACTTTTTGTCCTATCTCGAACAACGGACCCTCATACTCAAAGGTTGCAGGGTCGTGCTCGTGAAATTGCTCCAGAATTGTGCATTGTTGCATCACCCTCATCCCCACATTCGTACACCGCAAGATGTCGTACGGGCTGTAATGCGAAGGGAATAATTAAGAATTACGCGGAAAGCAATATTAAGAATTTACACAAGGAAAAATACATACTACTCTTTGTTAGTGGGAGCTACGATCATGGATATTGCTTCCGACATCAATTGTTGGTTAGTATATTGAGTGTGCAGGTCGACAGAGGACATAAAACAATTATGCTTCGGATGTGTCTGCAGGGTAAACAACGAATACGTTATATCAGTAAACATGAACGACAATTCGAAGAAGCTAGATGGTTATTTACGTGAATCCACCCTAAGTTTGGATGAGTACGAAGATAAAATCTTATTCATTAACATACAAACAAGGATTCTCACTGTATCTAGCATCCCAACTTGCTCAGGGATGATGAGATTAGTGACGACGTAATCATTGTGGATCACCTTTCCCCCAAGAACTATGCACATCTCTATGTTCTTCCTAGTATTTGCTTGGACATACTTCTTGAACATGTCCATCAAATCCCAAGCCTACAACAAAAATGTCAAAACGCCTTCAGACTAACAAAGCATGAACATGAACGAACACACATATATAACCAAATGAAAGACATACCACGCACACAGTTCTAAGCAGCAGAAGCTCTGACTCATTGGTCTCCTGCACCTCGGTAGGCACGACTAGAGGAGTAGGTTGGTGGCTACCGGTGCTGCAAGTGAACAACATGTCATTACGTCAAATACAAATAAAGTAAATACTGGACTTTGCGTACAAAGTAAATAACTTACAAGCGGTATGTGACATCTGTAGCTTCAGAAGATGATGACGAGGCTGCTATACGAGCTGATCGTCTCTCACATCTCTCAAGTGCTGCCACCACCTTATGGTGCCTCTCTTATGCTTGCGTATGCCATTCTGCTGCTTGCATATGCCACTCTTGTGCTATGTGATGTCTCTCTTCTGCCAACTCCTCCCCTCTTCGTATTTGGACTTGTTGCATTTGTAGGTGGTCCTTCATCATTTGTATTCTGGTCATCGACATATGATGGAGCTCCTCCATCCTACTCATCTAGATGAACGTCTCCTCAAGCATTGAAGTAAAGTGAGATGACTGAGGAGGATGCAGTTTTTCATGTGAGGGGGCTGGCTGAATGTTGAGGCTCTGAGGGGGGTGGAGGTGCTGCCTGCTTCTTGGACTTGCGAACCCATTCCCCTCTAACGTGGGTGAACCTCATTCGGTCCACTTTAGCTTTGTTGTAGACATCAATGGTCGACTCTTTAATTCTTGGCTCTTTCTTCCGAGATGGGTACCCTATACTGCTCAATGATACTCTTGATGAGTCAGCTGTACGGGAGGTTCTTCGCTGTGTTGTTGAGCACCTCATTCATGTGGTTGAGGATGATAAATCCAATGTCCACCTTTTTCCTGGTGAACACCTTTTCCAGCATATGAAGATCCATACAGCTAATACATCCGAGGCCAAATCGTGTACGTCATGATCGTGTGGATCAATCGGGCTATGACATTCAACTCCTTGCCCTGTGGCTTTTTGTACTGGGCAACCTTGGGATCCCGGTACAACAATCTAAGCACCGCTAGCCCTTCTCCTCGGTTGACAAATGGTGGCTCCCGAGACACGTGATAATATTCATCGCTTGGCCCGTCCAGTATACATTCAAGCATAATATTTACATCATTGGGAGTGAACCTTAACTCCCATCCAAAAACGTACGTCCGCATCTCTAATGGCTCGGTGGACAGTCTCAAATTTGAGTAAAACAATCTTATAACTCTCTCACAGTAACTGCCCCTCATCCGGCACAACCCGATTAATCTAGCACCTTCAAGCAATTGTTTAATTCTCATTCCTACCAATGATTTCCAATCTATTATTTTCGAAACAATAATTGCACAGTGTTGAATATCATCTTCATACCGTGATTTTCAATTTGCGGTCTTGAATATTTTGGATGACCTTACCCCCGCTATCACTGGTTCGAACCGGACCTATGAGTCTCTGGTTTCTCCTTGTTCAAGCTCGGGTTCAGCTTGCCTTTGCAAGTGTGCAATAGTTTCTCCATCCTCGGCGATGTCTTCGTGTTGAACTGCTGCGGGTTGCTCAACGACCACCGATGTGGGTTGCTCCTGATCCACCGCCGTGGTTTGCACAGCTTCCATGGTTGTCTTCCCACGCTTGAACGCCAATTTCTTTGCTCAGGAATACATTGTGATAAAAAATGGGCGAGAGTCTTCGGTGTTTGTTCGCCGTGAAAATGGGTCTCCGAGAGGATTCAATGTTTGTTCGCGGTGAAAATGGCTGAAAATGTCTAACCCTAGCATTTCGCGGTTATGTATACCGTTGATTCAAAGCGGGACGCCGTGGCGGCATCCCAAGAGATTGTGGCGTCTAGGCCAAATTTGACATTCTTTGAAAACCACGGCGTCACGGCGTGTTGTCTACGAACAGCCGCGTCGCCCTATTAGCTTGTTAACGGCAAACGTGACAGCGATATTGGATTTGTTATTTTTCCATACATCAGTGGTTAATTTGTTAGAAATTAAAGGATAATGGTTAACTTGTTAATGATCACAAACCACGATGGTTAATTTGTCATTTGACCCAAAAAAAACTTACGTTGGGAAAGACATCTTTTTTAGGCTTTGTTCATTTACTTAATAATTCTTATCCAATCCAACAAAATCCACCATTAAGAAATTCACAATCTGTATTAAAAAATTTATAGTAAAAATGAGGGAAAATGACAAATCAACCATCGTGGTTTGCGGTCAATGACAAGTCAACCACTATGGTTTTTTTTAACAAGTTAACTACTGAAGTATGGGAAAAAGACAAATTTAACATCGCTGTCACGTTTGCCGTTAACAAGCTGACAGGGCGCCGCAACGGTTCGTAGACAACACGCCGTGGTGCCCTAGTTTGTCGAGAAAAGAAGACCAAAATTGTCTTGGACGCCGCGGTGTCCTAGGACACCGCTGCGGTATGAGTTGTGAATAAAAGAAGGCAAGGAAGCTGCAATGTCCTAGACTAAGACACCGCTGCGGCGTCCCGTGGCGTCAAGTTTTAATCAGCATTATACATAGCCGCAAAAATGCTAGGGTTTGCCATTTTCACCCATTTTCACTGCGAACAAAGAGAGAATCCTCTCGGCAAACCATTTTCACCGCTAACAAACACTGAAAAATCTCGGCCATTTTCGATCAGAATGTATTCCCGAAAATTGAAATTGACATCCAAGCGTGGGAAGGCAACGGTGCAACCCGCGGCGGCAAACGATGAGCAACCCTAGGCGGCAAACGATGAGCAACCTACAGCGGCATACAATGAGCAACCTGCGGCTGTGCAACACGAAGACACCGCCTACCATGGAGAAACCGGTGCACAGTCGCAATGGGAAGGTGAAACCGAGCAACCTGAACTTGAGCTTGAAGAACAACAAGGACAAGCTGGAGGCTCAATTGTCCGGTTCAAACCCGTATGGTCCAAACTATTCAGGACAAGAAATTGTAAATCACGATATGAAGATGATATTCAACACCGTTCAATTATTGTTTCGAAAATAGTAGATTTGGACTCATTAACAGGAATGAGAATTAAACAACTGCTTGAAAATGCTGGATTAGTTAGGTTACGCCAACTGAGGGGCAATTATTGCGATAGAGTTATAAGATTGTTCTATGCAAATTTGAGACTGTCGACAGAGCCATTAGAGGTGCGGACATACGTTTTTGGACGGGAGTTGAGGTTCACTCCTAACAATGTAAACGTAATGCTTGGATGTGTACTGGACAAGCCAAGCGAGGAATATTATCCCGTGTCTCAGGACCCACCATTCGTCAAGCGAGGAGAAGGGTTAGCGGTGCTTAGATTGTTGCACCAAGATCCTGAGGTTGTGCAGTACAAAAAGCCGAAGAGCAAGGAGTTGAATGCCATAGCCTGATTGATCCACCTCATCATGACCTACACAATTTTGCCTCAGGAAAAAAAGGTGGACATTGGATTTATCATCCTCACCCACATGGATGAGGTGCTCAACAACCCTTTGAAGAACCTCCCGTACAACTGGCTCATCCACAGCATCATTGAGCACTATGGGGTACCCATCTTGGAGAAAGAGCCAAGAATTGTAGAGGAGGCTGTTCACATCTACAACAAAGATAAAGTAGACCGAATGAGGTTCACCTACGTTGGAGGGGAATGGCTCCGCAAGTCCAAGAAGTAGGCAACACCTCCACCCCCCTCAGAGCCTCAACATTAATCCCCCTCACATGAACAGCCGCCTCCTCCTCAGTCATATCACTTTACTCCGATGCTTGAGGAAACGTCCGCCTGGATGAGCAGGATGGAGGAGCTCCATTATATGTCCATGACCAGAATGCAAATGATGGAGGAGCACCTCCAAATGCAACAAGTCCAGATCCGAAAACGGGAGGAGCTCGCTGAAGAGAGGCATTGCATGACACAAGAGTGGAATCACATGGCACAATAGTGGCATCACATGGCATCTGCAAGCAGCACATCTCGCAGAAGAGAGGCATCGCATATCACAAGAGCGGCATATGCAAGCAGCAGATTGGCAAACGTGAGCAGAAGACAGGCACCGTGAGGTGGTGGCAGCACTTCAACGACGTGAGAGGCGATCGACCTGTATGGCGTCCGCGTCATCTTCCTCTGAAGCAACAGATGCCCCATACCGCTTGTAAGTGATTTACTTTATACGCAAAGTCTAGTATTTACTATATTTGTGTTTGACTTAATGACGTGTTGTTGATTTGCAGTACCGGTGTCGTAAGCAGCCAACCTACTCATTCAGCCATGCCTGCCAAGCCTGCTGAGGCTTCGCCCCTTAGAACTGTGCGCGTGGTACATCTTTCATTTGGTTATATATGTGTATTTGTTCATGTTTATGCTTTGTTACTCCGACAACATTTTGACATTTTTGTTGTAGGCTAATGATTTAATGACTATGTTCAAGAAGTATGCCCAAGCAAATACTCGGAAGAACATAGAGACGTGCGCAGTTCTTGAGGGAAAGTTGGAGGGCGATGATTACGTCGTCACTCATCTCATCTTCTTGGACCAAGTTAGGCTGTCAGATACGGTGGGAAACCTTGTCTGTATGTCAGTGAATAAGATTTTATCTTCGTACTTATCCTACCTTATATGCAGTGTAATTCGATCGACGATGCAGCCGTATTGGAGGAAAATGGTCTAATGTCATTAGGGTGGATTCACGTAAGTAACCATCTCGCTTATCCAGGTTGTTGTTCATGTTTACTGAGATCATCTAATGCGTTGTTTACCTTGCAGACCCACCCGAAACATGATTGTTTTATGTCCTCCATTGACTTGCACACTTAATACGCTTACCAGCGATTGATGCCATAATCAATCTCCATGATCGTAGCTCTCACTTACAAAGAGCGGTATGTATTTTCCCTTGTGTAAATTCTTAATATTGTTTTCCCCGTATTTTCCCTTATGGCAATTGTTCCCTTTGCATTGCAGCCCGTACGGTGTCTTAGGTGTACGAGTGAGGGGATGAGGGTGATGGGACAGTGCACTATTCCAAAACAATTTCACGAGCACGACGCAGCAACTTTTCAGTATGAGGGTCCGTTGTTCCATCCAGCTGAGCATGTATTCCTTGGCCTGCAATTATCTTTTGCGGTCAAGGATTTGCGGCCGAAACGGAACAGAAAGAAGAAGGCATAGGGCTTTCTGTTTATGTACACTTTGTTGTAATTTGTTTACATTGACTTTGTAATGTATGTTTAGTTGAATTTGTGTACATTTACGTTGTAAGTGCTTTGTCGTAATTTATGTTTAGTTTAATTTGTTTACATATACTGGATGATACTGGAACTGTCTTGGGATTTTTGTGCAGGATGTATGAGCATAGCTTTGGGGGAGTAAAGAAACAAGAGAGATTCTGGCAAAATTTCTATAAATTGGGGTGAGGATAAGTGAAAAGTAAATCCTGTATGACTTAAATTAAGTACATAATTAAACAAAAGTGTATAGAGAACCTACGGTGAATTCAGTCCAACAATTTCAATGGCTTCCATAAGCAAACCGCGGCGTTTTGCTCCAAATGCGCGGAGTATTGGTCACAAGCAGCGGCGGTTTGTGATCACGCCGCAGCGGGTTGTGAGCATGCCGCTGCGGCATTTGTGATCACACTGCGCGGTTTGTGAGCTTACAATCAGATTTCATGC
The DNA here is from genome assembly GCA_022433065.1 of Begonia loranthoides. Classification (NCBI taxonomy): domain Eukaryota; kingdom Viridiplantae; phylum Streptophyta; class Magnoliopsida; order Cucurbitales; family Begoniaceae; genus Begonia; species Begonia loranthoides. The sequence goes on along the minus strand of CM039484.1, from coordinate 13,136,681 downwards.
ACACTCGTGAGCCAAATGTATGGAAGCAATATTGGAATTCAAATTTTTGAAACGAAACAAATTGAAATTGATCAATTGAACTTGATGAAACCAAGTTAGATTTATCAATTCAAAATTTACAAATATCGCGTACAGTATAATGACATATATTTCAAACCTAATCTATTAAATGAATGTATCGCGGAAGGTTAAGGTCCACACACGTGTACGTTTGTGTTTGTGTTTGTGGACCTTGCGCATCCGACTCCTGCAAAACACATTACAAATGAAATTAGCATAGTTCAATTCAATTAACACTTGAAACGTAAACGTGGTAATGGGCTCACTTGCGTCCTAGGTACTCTGTTGGGAACTGTCTCAGGGCTAGGGCCGGAATTGTCTCGGGGGCTGTCTCGGGAACTCTGAATCCCGTAAATGTGCCTTCCGACCTTCCTCTGCCGCCTCTGCCTCTCGCGCTGCCGCTCCCTCTGCATCCCACTGCACTTGACTCGCCTCCACCATCGCAAGTGCTGGAATTGTGCCCCACACACCCACACCGACCACAAGTGACGTTCAGATGTCTTCTGGGGAGCACTGTCTGGCTTGGGGTCTCGTCCACATCCCGTATTCTACGTTTGCACAGCCTTCCTGGAAGCCTTTTAACTGGCGCTGTGATAATTGGATCAATATTCGTCACAAGAGGCCACTCGATTGGCTCATTCACGGGGCGGACAAAGTGGGAGTACATAGCCATGTACGTTTCCTGGTGATAACACGCATACGTAAATTCCTTAGGAGATCTCCTTGTGAAGTGAATGCACGGGACTGCATGGACACAGGGATGCCAGTCAACTCCCACCGGTAACAGGTACAAGTACGCTTGTCCAAATCGACAGAGTGCTGTTCGTTACCATTGTTGACCTCAAACTGGGTAGCTCCTGAAAACTGGGGGCTCCAATTTCGACCGGCAAGTTGTAGTTTGGCGAGCCGATTGCTGATCTTTGGACACAAAAGGTCCGTCGAGCAAGCCATCTTTTCATTTTTTTCACGATCCTACCCATAATGCCCTTTCGAATGATCTCGAACATACTTAGAATCGGTTTGTCCCGGGATGGTAGGATGCAAGCGTTGAAGAACTCGCTGAGGTTGTTGAGGCTTAAGTCGCATTTGGGGATGGAGCAGAAGGCATGTTTGGCCCAACATGTCACATCTATTTCTCGTAGATAGTTGTGGGTTACCTGTTCAAACAAAAATAACTTGGTTCAGCATGTCACATCGCATTTGGGGATGGAGCAGAAGGCATGTTTGGCCGAGCATGTCACATCTATTTCTCGTAGATAGTTGTGGGCCACCTGGTCAAGCAAAAATAACTTGGTCATCTCTCTCTCAAACTGCCTGACTGTTGTGGCTCTAGATGAGGCCAACATTGCATTCTTTAACAATCTGCCTTTAAATTTTTTTTAAAAATTGCCATACAGGTGTCGGATGCAAAACCGATGGTCTGCTTGCCTTGCCACCTCTCTGACAGCTGGCACTAGCCCCTACAAAGATTCATAATATGAGTAAAACATTGGTACACAATGCATAACACAAACACAGAAGGCAAAAGCAATCAACCACACCTTTTGTCGGTAAGAAATAATTGTCCACCCATTGCCACTCGGGGTGTTTAGATCGTTGAGCAATAATTCCAGAAACCAGCTCCACGAATTCCTATTTTCTGCTTCAACCACTGCTACAGTAACTGGATACATTCCATCATTCCCGTCAATGGTGACAGCGGTGAGCAGCTGGCCCGGAGTCACCCCCTTCAAGTGGCAACCATCTAAACAAAGAATCGGTCTACCACAGTTCCGCAGAGCTCGCTTGCATGCATCTAAGCACATGTACATCCTTTTAAATACACTCATGTCAAGGTCAACACGCAGTGAACTTCCAAGATTCGACCGCCGAATCTCCTTGGCATAGGACCATATGAGCTTGTATTGCTCATTGCCATCCCCTTCGTTAATTTTTTTAGTCACATTTCTTGCGCTTTTAGCAAGGCTGGGTGTGATGTTCACATTGAAGTCCTTCCTGACTGTCTCAATTATGGAAAATTGGTCCCAGTTGGCCTGACTTTTAAATCTGTCTAAGTAATGCGTTGCCATCCATTTTGCAGTGGCATGACGGCTTTCCATCTTTCTAGAGCAAGTGTGAACGTCGTTGTAGAACTTTATTTGAAACGTCATTTCACCTTGCATTTTTTAGGCGTGCAGCCGCCACAGACATCCTTCCTAGTAGACAGCCCTCAACCGATGAGCGTCACTATGGATGAATTTTATCTCGTACCCATTCTTTAATGCATCATCGACAATTTCTTCTCTAATTTTTTTCAATGAACTGTACTTTTTACCAAGTCTCATACCAACGAAGGTGCATTGTGCTTGTGGTGGCCTACTCTCGGCCATGTCAATGTCTTCGTCGCTAGTTGATTGACATAATGAACGGAGGTTATCATCATCCTCCTCGTGTAAAGTTGCTGAGACAGAATGCAACACAATTGTAGCTTCCTTTCCAATTCCACGTACCTCATTCTCATTGGCCAAAGAGGTGGCTGTGGGCCCCACTTCAAGTTGACGGTTAATAACAGATTCTTCAACACTGAAAGACGCTATTTGCTTTTCAACAAATCAACTTTGCCAAAATGTCGCTCTCTTCAGCTCTTAGAATTCTCTAGGGTTCGCTTATCGCTGACAAAATACCTGAGATTATCGCGAGCAGATCACTGGATACTTAAACAATTCGAAGCCAAGCGGCGTCCCAAAAAACCGCAGCGGTGTTCTGGGCCGCCGCTGTGGCGTCCTGGGACACCGCAGCGGTGTCTTGGTCTAGGACACCGCGGCTTACTTGCCTTCTTTTATTCACAACCCATGCCGCGGCGTCCAGGCCAATTTTGGCATTCTTTTCTCGACAAACTAGGGCGCCGTGGTGTGTTGTCTACAAACCCCTGCGATACGGATTTATCTTTTTTCCATACTTCAGTGGTTAACTTATTAAAAAAAACTATAGTGATTAACTTATTATTGATCGTAAGCGATGATAGTTGATTTGTCATTTTTCCTAAAAATAAAGTTGAAAGAAATGAAGTTAGTGTTGCAGGCGAAGAAGCATTTAAAATAATACAAGGGTAAATAAATGAAATAAAGAAAAGGAAAAGAAGAAAAGGAATTAGGTTAAAAGCGGGAGCAGCGAGCAAGGTCCGAGCTTCGGGCGACGGTAGCAGTTCAGACCGAGGGCATTCCGACAAGGCCGAGCATTCTGGACGACGAATAGCCAAACAGAGCAGCTGCATTTCCCATTCGTCCGACCCAGGTAATAATCCTTCGGTATTTTTCAGCGTCTCGGCCCGATCATTTTCGTTCCTGCTGCTCTGTGTTTCATTCTCAGTTTCGAGAATTTAGTCAGCTGTGAGTTCATGTTTTTTTTCTTTTACTATTCACTTGATTACCGGGAAAGTGCAGGAGGAGGGAGAGATTAGGCGTTCTAAATGTCTCTCTCCTTCATCCCAAAATAATACTGTGGAATTGGTATGAGAATTTGTATATTATGCTTGTTCATGGATCATTCATAATTTCTCGATTGGTTGCGTTAACTTGTGAGAAATGTTTTATGTGTCAAATAGATCAGTCCAATCTAATGAATATGAACATGAAGTAAATGATAGAAAGATTTCTACTTGCGTTCTTAGTTTAAAGTTTTAATCTAGTTCTGAAATGATGGTGCATTGAACAGAGAAATTGTAATGGTAAGGTTGTGTCTTTTAAATTTCAGGCATGGGAGCTCAAGAAGCTACTCTTGCGAAGTTTCAAATGGTAAATTTTTTGCTGAAACTTCGATAGAGTAGTTGCCATTTTGTTATTTGCTTCGTAATTTTAATCAGATGTTTATCTTTTACTATCCTACAATTTTAATATAATTTGTTTTGGACGTATGTGGTTTCTAAGTGGAGTTTCCAAAACACTTTCTCTTATTCAAATAAGAAGTACAATGCTCGTCCAATTACTTGTGGAGGTAGAATGATGCTCTGTTCTGTTATGGTAACTTTCTGTCCTGGATCAATGTAGTGCTGTTATCCTATTGTATTTCACCTGCATCTATTAAGTTTGAGCATATACACCTTGGTTTAATCCATCAAGCTTCTTTTTTCCTTTTTTTAGGCTGTTGAGTTATCAATTTTCTCAAATGACATTAGGTTTGTCACAACACATGCTAGAGCTCCTGCACAAGCCCGGATGATGGTGGGTTCACTAGTTATATCTATTTTTTTGTTCATTTCCACTCAATAGTGATTGCCTACTGTTAATATGTATGAACTATCTTTGAGTTAATTTCATTGATGAGAAAGAGATATAGTGATTTAAGATTCTTATGAATATAAATCACATAGATAAAATGTTTGATTATGGTTTGCCTTTAAACGTTATAGCCATATATTATTAAGCATGATTAATAAAAAAAACATTAGATAGCTCACGTTATGTTTTCTTTGTAGAATTATTATTTGGTTCTCCTTTTAGAAGTTAAAATCAGAGTGCCATTTGAGGCTTCTTAGCTATATGAAGGATTTTATGAGTTTACAAATTTTATCTTCCTCTTACTTCTATAAACTGAAAATCTAAATGAATTGTCTTGATCATGAATGCATTCCCAAGAGACAAGGTTATTTATTCCTATTAAGTTGTGCGTACAGGGTGCTGTTAAAGTATCAATGTTAAGCCCTGGAATCATCTATGAGCCTTATGCACCTCGCGAACCAATCTCATTATGGTATAGGTTAGTTATTTTTTGTCTTTTTTTTCTTTTTTCTTTTTTTTTTGTGAAACGGGCCTTTACAAGGCTATAATTATGTTCCTAAGTTTTATCTTTTGTCATGTTTATCAAACTTCTTCCATTCAGCAAGATAGTGACTTGTGAATTATTAATTGTACAAAATCTACCAATAATATATGTTTTTGATATATTTGGATCAGATGGTTCACTAGAAGTGGCTGGAAAAGAACAAAAGAAGACATCATTTTAGAGGTGACATGCTCAAATTGCAGATTTTGATTCTGAGCTATCTATTTTGCAGAGTTTGTCAGGTTTCTGCATGTGTTTGGCATTCTTGTTTGGCAGTAGTTTTTTCTCATACAAAACATGCTATGATCAATCCCTCATGTTTTCTTTACTTGCCCATTCATAATTAAATTTCTGATCGTCTTTTTTCTGCATATATGATATGCTATTGATATGATTGGGGGACCTTTATTTTTATTTGCTGCTTTTAATGTGTTTGTAAAAAGTGCATGATCCATTGCAAAAGATGAATGTGGACTATTGTAAGTCAGAACATTGATAGTTTTCATGTTTTATAAGCTCCAATTCCTTTGAAGCTGATATCCTATTTTCTCATGTTTAATTTATTTTTCTTTAAGTATTGTTTTTAATATGTGGATTTTATATGCAGCTCAAAAGTGCATACGCCATTGCAAAATTAAGAAAAACTGGATATTCGAAGCAAATATTTTACAAAGAGGCAGTGAATTTATACAAGGAGGTAGTGAACAATGTAGTAACCTTTTAAGTTTTGACTTAGTCACATGATGAGAAGTATTCTATGTCAAACTAAGGGCGATAAGGATATGTTCTCTGGTTGCCTACTCAAATTAGAGATGCATTATTACGTAACTATATTACCAACATATACATTTAGTCTCTTATGGTACTCTGACATAGTAATGAGTGTAAACCGCATCTATCTATATTCTGATATTTATGCATAGAATTTTCCAGCTTTACTATGTCAAAAAAAGTTCTATTTTCTTATTTATATGAACATTCTTTCAAAATTCCTCATTCAAATTTCTCTGTTTCTAAAAGAAGTTGTGGCTATAATGAATAATAACCCCTTTTTTGCATGGAAAAGTTGCATTTATTTTAAGAAAAGAAATGGAGTTGCAAGCTTTTTATCCAAAAAGTTGTAGGGTTCTCTTGCTATTCACTTGGTATTTTTATTTTTATTTTTGTTATAATTGTTTCTTGCAATATGAGTCTTTTCCTTTTCCTTTAGATAAACACTCTTATAGCAGATGGTGACAAAACCTTACTGAGAAAAGCTGTAACAGAGAATATGTACTCAGTACGTGTATCCTCTCTTTTTTTGTTGCTGCTGAAAAAGTTGCAATGTTTGGTTTCTAAGTGCTCTCTTCTCGCTTCAAGTTTTTTTCAATTGATAATTCGTATACCTTTTTGTGGGCTCAATTTTTTGTTCCATTGCAGGCACTAAAGAATGAAATCAAGCAAAGAGAATCCAAGTGGAGTAGAATTTACTGGGAAATGATTGAACCAATTGTAAAGATTCGAACGTTGCGAGCTAGATTGGCAAGTATTTGTCTTCATTTATTTATGTGTTTAACCTATTTAAGCTCTAAATTATATTGAGATAAAAGATCTATAGACTGCATTGGTTTGAAGAGAACATGGCGTGCTGTTGCTTAAGGAGCCATCATCTTTTAATTTCCTTCTTTTTTTCCTGAATGAAGCTTCTGACCAATACATTTGAACGTCAAAGCTAGTCAACTTTATTTGATGCTAATGGGACTATAGAATTTGGTTTTCAAAAGTTGTGGTAACTGTGAGCAAAGGAGAAGAATCTGATTAAATTTTGTCCTCTTGTTTACTTCCTGGGCATTATGAGGATGAGGAATGAACAGAGATGGAAGCTCTAGGCATTTTCCTACAATGCCAATTTATCTCTTGAATTGTGGCATGTTATTCACTTATGCTTAAATGGCCATTCTTGAGTCTCTATGTCCACAGGATATGCTAAGCCATATGAAATAAATTATGCAGTTCTTCCCATTAGTTTTTAGATAATTTTATGGTTTGTGTGCATATATATTCACAAATGCACGAATTTTCTCCTCTTTCTTTTTAAATAATTTAAGATTATAAGCATGCCTTATTTTCCTTATATATGCAGATTGGTGTTGATAAAAATGACCTGAATAGGGTCTTCATACAGCTAACACTTGAGTTTCTAGCAAAGCAGGTAGCAACAGTTGTTCCTCTAGTTTCTGTTTTCTGTCGTTTCTCTAGGATTGTACATCTAATTTTCATCTACATTCAATGCCAGGTTTCTTTTGATTATTAAAAAAGTAGCAAGAGTCCTAGACTTTATCTTTGCATGGAAAATCATACTTTTTTTGAACAAATGTAACCTACTAAAAAACAATCAATTTAAGAACTGATATAATTGTTCAAACTTCTAAAATATCATATAGAAACATGTATTTTGTGTTCTCGGCAAATTCTTGTTCTTATTCTTCAGAAAATTACAGTGTATCTGTCTCAGTGCTTGGACGCTATTTTATAGTAAATTTTTAGTGGGAGTATGCGGGTTCAAAAAGAAGCATGACCGAATAAGGATGCCTGAGCTTTTGGTGGTCGTTGGCTCAGAATTTTGTTCTTTCTTTTGTTTGTAATATATATCAACTCATGAAGATTTGTATGGCAGAAGTTTGAAGCATACGATTGCAAAGGAGTTGTTGTTGCCGGAGACAAGTCTAAAGAGGTAAAATACTTCATACATTTGTCTATTTCTGTAGAAACACTGTACTGATATACTCGTCTCCCAAAAAAATTGATTGTAGTTATATTTGGATTCTGGCAATACTAAATTGTTCTGCAGATTTAAATTCATTAATCTCTGGGTCTTGGACTGGTTAACTCCTAACAAATGAAAACTAAACCCTTTTTGAGGTCTCCTCCCCCTTTTTGTCACCTGTCTTTTGTGTGTCTACTCGTTTGTGATGTGGAACTAAGTATTCACATTCTTACTCTTCCTACATCTTAGCTTATTGTTGTTGGATCTGCTAGTTTCTGTGTTCACTGTAATTAAACTACTTCTAAAAGGAGTTACGATTACTCTATTTAACAATTGAATCTCTTTCAAATAATTTGTAGTTGGCAAGAGACTAATATTGGATGTATAAGAATTCTTCAATTGAGACAGAGAATAATGAATTCTTGATTTTCCCTACCGTTCTGAATTTATTGCTAACTTATTGGTTTGACCTTCAGCAAAATTCGTCAGTATGCGTGGAGAATAGTCTTAGCCTCCCAAGAGCCTCAATGGTTGAATAAACAAAAATAAAAACAAGTAAAAGATGGAAATGAAAAGACTAGTTGAACCTTTTTTAAGATGTCTGGTTGGTGGGACATGTTATTCCTTTTAGAGTCAGTTTATTCTTGCATATTACATGATTTAAGCAGCGATGATAGTTGGAAAAGCATGCACCAACATTGGCATTTTGTTTTATGTTTTTAAATGGGATCCAACTTTGTGATTCTTTGCACCTATGTTATACCTCCTAATTAATTGTGATGCTGACCGTGTTTTCTTTCCAGGTCCTAGTTCGAGATATCTGGGTATTTGAGAAATCTCTCTTTCATTCTGGCTCGTTTTGGCGTCTCTGTGGGAGAATTCCCCTCTAATGGTAGCCTTTTTTTTTTACCACATCTACCATAAAGATGACCCACAAATGTTAGAATCCTATTTCATATAATATACTGTTTTTCACTTCATTTTAGTGAGTTGTTCGACATTTCCCTTTATATGGATTCAATTGTTACCACTCGCCTGGGAGATTAAAAAAAAAACCAAAAAAAACTTGCATCTGGGAAAGATTTTCCATGCCATCTTATTTAGGCTTTGTTCATTTACTTAATAATTCTTATCCAATCCAACAAAATCCACCATAAAAAAATTCACAATCTGTATTAAAAAATTTATAATGATGTCTCCTGTTTTCTTTTTTTGGGTTCCGTTAGTGATGTGTTCTTAAATGTGCAGGATGTATTACTTTTGTCAGACGCAAAAAATGGACGATAAGAACGAGGTGCATAATAATCATGGATGAAAACTCAGCTATGGTCAGTTCTTACAAACCTTGGCATTTTGGCATCATATTTGTTTTAATTAAAAGTAGTTTCTAATATTCTTGGCCGATCCATGAACTGAAATAAATAAACGAACTCTGACTATTGTCTGCTTACTACTATTGATTCCATGGTAATGAAGGGGGTTTGGTACATTCACGAGAAATTGATGATTGAAATGTGAGGAGGATTGAGAAGTGTTATTTGAATTTCTTCTTTTCCTGATATTTTTTGCGTTGTAATTTGGAAAGTAAACTCCTCTGAAAGAAATACTCTACTGGCTTTGCTTTACCACAAAGAATGCTCCAGAAACTTGAAGTCACTGGGGAGGTATGTTTTCCAAATTTTCAAGCAAAGCTATCTAGTTTTGTTCCAAGCTCATTTACTTGTGTGTGGAATTTCATTGAGCAAAGCAAAACTACTCTCTCTCTCTCTCTCTCTCTCTCTCTCTCTCAAAATCTCTCATCTCTCTCCACATTGCAAGGCATCCTGAAAAAGTGCCAAATGGATGGAAGAGAAGCCCAACCCCACCAGCCTCTGAAACTCTGCCAATTCTTGTACACCTTTTTCATGAAATTCTTTGCCAGAAAAACTCTCAGAGCTGTTGCTTTGAGTCCTACATCTAACGACTGGACAGATCTGCCTATATTTGACTCCTCGCCCCCCCGGATTACCTCTACAGCTCGCCAGACAGAGCCATTTGCGACCTTGGAACAAATCAATGGATGCCAAAACTCATACCCATATTCCTCTTCATTCTCCATTACTGATCATGGAGCGGGTGGAAAGGGGTCATCTCTCGCAGATAACATTGGAGATGCTATCACAGGGATTGCAACTAATGGGTCTGCTCGGGAGAAAGACAGAGAAGAAGAGGAAGAGGCAAAGGCCCCAAAGAAAATGGTGAGTATTAATGAAAATGTAGAGGACATAAACTCCATAATGAAGCAGAGGAGAAAAAGTAAATCGAAAATGGCAGACTCGTTTGGGCACCAACAAGAACAAGATCATCAGCCCAGGCGTCTAAGGTCGATTCTCAGAGTGGGTTCTGGTCTAAATGAGACTTCACAGTCTATTCTTTCCTAAATTTATGCTTGGATTAACACCATCCTTAGTGTTAATGCAAACTTCATGTATGGTTCGAAATTATAATTAAAGATGAAACTGGTGGCGAGAAACTCGATGAATGTTATAGAACATTAGAGACATAATCATAGACATTATGCTTTTATATCCATGATTAATATTTTTGTTTTTGCGATGCTTGATATTGAAATTCTTTTATTTTTTATTCTTGACATTCAACAATATTAGTATCTATCACGACCAAATAGTCTAATCTCAACATAATCAAACTCTAAAAGAAAATCTGCACAAAAAGAAGAAAGTGTAGGTGACGACACTAATGTCTTCTTCTATTCTGTCCAGCCCCATAGACGAGCTCTGCTCTCCCACATTCCAAATTGACAGACAGCTCTTTCTCTTGCTCCTCCCTCTGCACTTGGCTGCTTCTCTTTGGAAATTTTTTTGGCTTCTTCGGTCACTTTTCTTGTGTTTCTTGCACGTTGCTGTCAGTAGCTGGCTATGAATGTTTCGACAAATTATTGTGAATAGCTTATGGTTGTCATTGAATTCATAAGAAACTGTGCAAACTAAAAAGTTCATGTGATATAATTTTCTTCGTGGGATCTCATATACTTGAATACCATAAGACGGCCATGCCACCTTCTACATCATCTTCTCTGTGATAGGTGGTGGGAGACGCACAAGACGCAGAAGGTGAAGCTCTCTAATAAGTTCCGCCATTAATTCCATCCTTTGTCTACCTTCTTTGCCCAATACAGGGGAATTAAGGACTGTTTGAGCCCTTAAATTTTCCACATTTTGAGAAATCTAAATGAACATCCATTGAAACCACACCACAAAATCTACTATTTCCTTGAGATTCCATATTCTCAAGAACATTTGAAGGATCATCAGAAAGATTCCTTCTTCTTAAAAAGGAGTCGCAACAGACTCAGTAGTGGAAATCAAAATATTCATGTACGACTATTTATGTAGGACTCGAGAACGGATTGAGGACTTGTTTGGGAACTGTTCTTTATAATATTTTCTGCTTTTCCAGTCCTAATATTACATTCTACTCATATCAGAATCAAACAATAATGTCAAGATTTTAGCAAATAAAAAGATGAATTTCACTTCCGCCCAACGAAACAGTGAATGTGTTGATGTATTCAAACATATAGCGCTCTAACATAGAGCTCAAAGTAAATAGAAAACTAAAATCTTACCCGAAGAGTGTTAGGATAAATAAAATAGTGTTGCAATAACGTGGATAATACTAATCAGGATAATTTTAAGAAAAACTACATGACAATTTCCTTAGACAGAATAACATTTCTAAGTTCTTAAAAAAGACTGGAGGGGTTACAAATGGTCCCACTTAAAATCAATTTTCTTTTGACAAAGTTTATTACACTATTGAATAAGCAGTATGAAAAATGATAGCATACACGATCCAAAAGAATAATATGAGAAAGTTTTTCCCACATCATTAAGATATTACATTCAAGAAGTAAGAAAAATAATAGAAAAAATAGACACCAAGAATTCTACATACAAACCCAAATTGAGAAAAACCATAGAACTGAGTCTAGAAAGATTTCATTATGAAAAATAGGATTTACAATATTATTTTAGAAACCAAAATTCTAGAGAATATTCACTAAGAGAAAATCACCACTATTATATTTCACAATGTGTACAAAAACATCTCACCTATCTGCGGAAACATTAGTGTTCGCGGAAGTGATGTGTCTGCGAAAGAAATGAATACGTGGCGAGCAGTTATTGGCGTTAATGTGGAAAAGAATGTGTCCACAGAAAGGAACATATCAGCGGAAGAGAATGTGTTCGCAAAATGGACGACGTTGTATTATAAAGATAGCATGCTGTGGTGAATAGTGAAGTTGCAGAAAGGAATGCATCTGTGAAAAGGAATATGTTTGCGGAAAGAAACATGTTCGTAGAATGGACAATGTCGTATTATAAAGATGGTGTGCCACGGTGAACAGTGAATTTGTAGAAAGGAACGTGTCTGCAGAATAGACAACGTCGTATTCTGATAAGGAACGTATCTGCGAAAGGCAATGCGTCTATGGCAGATAAGTAAAAGTAAGAAAATGTCTTTGTTTGGGTTGAGTATCCGTTGATGACAAGGATCTGCGAAAAGAAACACGTCCGCAACAGATAAGTATAAAGAGAGAAACATCGTCGTTTGGGTTGAGTAAACCACTACAAATATTAATCTCCTATTTAAGTTAGAATTGATTTCATACATTTATAACAAAAATGTTATGAAAATCAAAATATTTTGTCACCATAGCTCAACATTTGGCACAATGACATTAACTCAAATTTGACATAATCCATTTTAAAAATTATTTTCAAAAATTACTTTATGTTTGTTAATTAATTGAATAATCAATAATTAAATTATTCCATCTAATGGAAAATAATAAACTTATTATTGAATGTATTAAATAATTAATTCATATTTAATTATTTAATTTTTTTTTGTTCATTTTTCTATTATTTGAATAATGATAGAAGGTGACGAAGGGATCGATGGACCTATAGTTTTAAGTTCCAATAATATTTTGTTAATTGATATAAAGTCTTTATATTAATTAACATAATTATTAACTCTAAAGTAATTCCACAAAATACTTATAGTTGCACTCTAAAAAACTATAGAGTATATTTACTCAAAGTAATGTCTATTAATATAGTCATTACATATGTATTAACCCTCCATTTAGATTTGTAATAGAACTAGGTTTATAATCCGTTAACCTCTCATATGACATCTTTATCTTTGACTACCATTGGTTCTTGATTGAATAATTAATTCAAAACGATTATGAATTGCACGTTAATTATTTAATCCTTAAACTAACAAACAAGAGAATCTATATAAATGAATTTCATTGTACCGATATTAACATTCCCAACTATTTATTTTAATTCACTCATAATATACAAGGTATATGAATCGTATATTGTACAAAACTTTACCGAGTAAATGAAAGAATAAATTAAAATGAAATAGAAGTTTGTTAAATACAACGAATTAAGATCATACATATATGACAATCATTATAATAAAATTAATTGTTCTATATTTAACATAAATGGTCATAACAATATAATTTTATCTAGCCCAATCTTATATAATCATATTATATAAAACATATTTATCTTATGTCACCACATATATAGTCGGGATATGACTATACATTCTTAATGAAATAAACTATATTTATGACTATAAACTATTTGAAGTTTTCATACTTCCAATATAAGTCACAGACTTATTTTGGTTATTACTCTTTATATTTTATCCCACATATATGCAATATATATGTTAATATAAAGTTTGTATAAATAACCAAGAAATTTTCTATGGATTTTATAAAACATAATCTAAAAGGTTAACATAATATCAATCAATATAAATTTATTCATATATTACAAAATTGTTCTATTACATTTGCTTGTTGGGCACATTACTCCTAACAATCTCCCATTTGCCCTAAAGCAAATGAGACATGTCTCTAATCTCTAAGCCCTCCAGATGTTCCTTAAAATATTTTGCAGGTAACTTCTTGGTGAAGGGATCAACAAGATTCTCAGTTGATGGAACCTTCAAAATAGTTAGGTCTCCACGCTGCCCTATATCTCTTATCACATGATATTTTCTCTCTATATGCTTTGTTGTTTGTGACTTCTAGATTCTTTAGCATTCACCACTGCTCCATTATTGTCACAATATAGAGATAATGACTTATCCATATCCAGAACTACTTCCAAATCACTAAAGAATTTTCTAAGTCATACAACTTCTTTTGCTGCTTCACAAGCAGCAATGTATTCTACTTCCATAGTGGAGTCTGAAACACCATCTTGTTTTACACTTCGCCAAACTATGGCTCCACCTCCAGGGGTGAAGATTGATCTAGATATCTATTTTTGACCATTTGTATCAGTTTGAAAATTAGAATCTGCATATCCAATAGAATCAAATCCCTACCAGAATATACTAGCATATAGTTTCTCGTTCTCTGTAGATACTTGAGAATATGTTTGATTGCTATCCAATGATCTAATCTTGGATTTGATTGGAACCGACCAACTATCACTACTACATAACATATGTCGGGCCTCGTGCACAACATAGCATACATCAAGCTCCTAACAGCTCATGCGTAGGGGTAACATCTCATATCTTCTTCCTTTTGAGGTGTGTCAGGACATTGTTTTTTTTTAGAAAGAATAACTCCATGTCTAGAAGGTAAATAGCCTTTCTTGGAGTTTTGCATTGAATATTTGACAACCATTTTGTCAATATAAAATGCCTGAGACAAAGCTAACATTCTATTTTTGCGATCTCTTATTAGACGAATCTCAAAAATATAGCTTGCATTTCCTAAATATTTCATTTGGAATTTCTTAGCTAGCCATGCTTTTATATCTGATAATAATTCTACATTATTATCAATAAGTAGAATATCATCAACATACAGAATTAAGAAGACCAACGCTTGTCATTGATGAGCTTCTATACACAAGACTCATCAAGGCATTGTGTGAACCTGTAAGATTTGATTGCTTCATCAAATCTCATACACTATAACCTAGATGTTTGCTTGAGTCCATAAATAGACCTATTTAACTTACAAATCTTTGTTTTACATCTTTATCTATGAAACTCTCTGGTTGCTCCATATAAATGGTTTCATCAAGATGACCATTTAGAAAAGCTGTCTTGACATCTATCTGCCAAATCTCATAATCATAATGAGTGGCAATGGAGAGCAATATACAAATGGACTTAAGCATAGCTATAGGAGAGAAAGTCTCTTCATAATCTACCCATTCCCTTTGGGTATAATCCTTAGCTACAAGTCTAGCTTTGAATGTCTCTATATTCTCATCCTTTTTCTCTTATAGTTCCATTTACACCCTATAGGTTTCACCCCTTCAGGTAGATCTAAAAGACCCCAAACAGAGTTAGAATACATTGATTGCATCTCAAGTTTCATAGCTTCAAGTCATGCTTCTTTGTCAGTATCTTTCATGCACATTTAAATGAAAATGGATCATCTTTTCCACCACTATCAGTGATAGCAACTTGTGCTTCACCACCTACATGTCTATATCGAGCTAGTGGTCATACTACCCTCTCACTGCGTCTAGATGACATGATGATCTGACTAGAAGGAGTAATCTTCTGAGTACTATGTGGAATAAAAACTTTTGTTTTTTCTGATCTGATCTCATCAGCATGAATCTCCTCCAAAGTAGTCCTGCTTTGAGGTTTGAAGTTTGCCATATAGTCATACTTAAGAAATTTTGGCATTTGTCGATACAAATACCTTGTTATCTTGAGGGCTATAGAACAAATCTCCTGTTATGCCTTTTGCATACCCAACAAACATACAAACCTCGGATTGAGGTTCTAATTTTCCAATCTTTCCTACCAGCACATGTGCTGGACACCTCCATATGCGAAAGTGTCTCAAACTAGGTTTGTGACAACTCCACAACTCTACAGGTGTCTTAGGAATGGACTTAGATGGGACCACATTAAAATGTAAGTCGTTGTCTATATGGCATAACACCAAAATGATTTGAAAGTGCAGAGTAACTCATCATGGATCAAACCATGTTAAGTAAAGTATTATTTCTCCTATCAGCAGCACCATTTTGCAGAAGAGTGCCCGATGTTCTTAGTTGAGATATATCATGTTCTAACAGATAATTCTTGAATTCATTATCAAGGTATTCACCTCTTCATTCTGATCAAAGACACTTGATTGACTTATCTAATTGTTTTTCAGCTTCAGCTTTAAACTCTTTAAACTTTCTGATTTAAACTGAATTAGATAAGTATAACCATATCTTGAATAATCATCAACAAAAGTGATAAGATTTGAATATATGAGTTCAAGTGGCTATTGAGCCCTTCCACCCTTTGTAAAGAAAAATCTCTTGGTCATTTTTCTCTCTAGACAAGATTCACAGATAGTTAAAGATTCAACATTTAGATCTTTTAAAGGACCATCTTTTACAAGTCTATCAATTATATCTAGATTAATATAGATTTGACGAATGTGCAAAAGATATGTGTTATCATCATAAGAAATTTTAAATTTCTTGGATTTAGGCAATTCTACTTTGAAAATTTTAGTATTCAACAATGATTTATTGATGAACATTATTACATAAAGTCCACTTTCCATACAACCAGAACAAATATATAGTCCATTTCTAGAACTAATAACAATATTATTATTAAAAAAAAATTGAATTACATTGTTCAAATAAGTGAGAAACATAAATGAAATTTCTAGTAAACCCCAGTACAAAATAAACATTATTCAACAATAAAAATTTATTCTAAAAATATAATTTTGTTTCTCCTACTATTGAAGCTAAAACTAGAGCCCCATTGCCCACTCTCAGAGTGAACTCCCCATCTACTAGCTTCCGGTAGGAACTAAGCATCTATAAAGAACAACAAACATGATTAGTCGCACCTGAATCAACTATCCAAGGTGATAAATCATTCTCAACTCAACAAGATTCAATAAAAAGTAAATCAAATTCACATGTCTTCTTTTGTTTTAGCTCATCGAGATACTTTTTACAGTTTCTCTTCCAATGACTATCAGCTCCACAATGAAAACATTTTTCTTTGGGCTTTTTCTGGCTCGAGCTATTCTTGTTTCCCTCGCTAGTCTTGTTCATTTTATTGGGGTTGTTCTTCTTACCTCTTGCTGGATTTACTCTTGGACCTTTACCTTTTTCTGAAATTTCTTCCACTTCTTAAGGGAAGAGTGAGAAGAGGAGGTTTCAACAACATTTATTTCTCCCTTCTTCTCTACAGAAGAAATGGATTCATAGGTCGTAAGCTCATTGAGCAATTGAGTTATATCATAACCCAGTTTGTTCATGAAGTAGTTGCTCTTGAATTGTAAGAACTGTGGGCTCAACCTTTCTAAAATCATGCCCACTTGGGTAGCCTCATCAATACGGGTCCCATTAGTTTTAGCTTCATGAATCGTGCTAATCATCATCAACACATGCTTTCAAACGGAGGTACCGGCCTGCATTTTGCTATTCATGACTTTCTTGAGAGCTTCATGACATGCTTGTTCAGATGGTTTACCATACATGTTCTAAAGAGACTCCATTATCTCATAAGCAGTCTCTATGTTCTCAAAATTTTGTGTTGAAAACTTCTGTCATGGAAACGAGTAAATAACAACAAGCTTTATCGTTTACTCATTTCCATGTCTAGAACGGTTCTCTCTCCTCCTTCGTGGAATTTTCAGCAGGGACCTAAGGACATTTCTTAGTCATGACAAACTTCAAGTTTTCATGCACAAGAGTCATATTCGTGTTCTTTTTTCAATTGACGAAATTATCGCCAGTCAAATTTTCAGTTGCGACTAAATTAATCATGAAAGAAGACATTATGCAATAATGAATAAATAAATAAAGATTAATATTATGCTTAAAATTCATAAGGAATATGACAAGTAAAATGATGCATGAGCATGCTAAATCACTAAATAAAATGCAAATACCACTATTGCCTTGATACATAATATTTTTCCTTAGGGTAAAAATATTATTTATTAATAAATTATTCAAAATATCTCATATTTTCAAAATTTATGAACTATCGATTAGTTTTGGTCAAAATACGATTAAAACATTATATCACATTTTCATAAGTGTATACAACCGTTTCGGTTTTATAAAACTTAGCTTATAATTGCCGCCTTAAAGACGGTCAACTATAAAATACATTTTATAAAACCTATCTCTAAGAGACCAATCATGGTATTGATCTAAGTGAACACTCTCCTTGGGGAAGAAGATAACAAAGTTGTCTCAGAACACCGCTTAAATCTCATGTTGTTGTATCAACGATGGAGACCATAGAAAGTTACGTCTAACTCTCTACTCCCACTCATTATTTTGAATTATAGCGATTTTATAGAATATCACATATTCTATTAAATCTATATAAAAAATATTTAATCAAAATAAATTTATTTTATATAGATTATCAATTTTATAATCAAATTATAAAATTAATGATACTAAATAAACAATTTATTTAGTACTTACAAAATAATGTAAAAATTTTAACAATTAAAATTTTGCATTATTTTATTTTCTAACATGATTCATAAATATGAATTAATAGTTTTAATCTAATTAATACCATTTAATTTTTAACAAACTAATTTATTAAAAATAAATAAATAAAATATATGCTAAGAATCAATGTCAATGTGAGAAAACTAAATGATAATTAGGCTCTATATGCAAGTACTATATGATATGTGAATGCATGACAGTGATGAAACAACTTATATTAAACATAAAAATAAATGAAATAATGACAGGTTCGATTTGAGTATTTGATGTGATCCAGGGTCCAATGACTCGTGCCCGAGCCAAAAAACTTATTTCTTCCTTAACACATTCTTATTTTGCAGGTATGTCTAAATTATGGGATTTTATAGAAGAGACAAGTCATGAGGACAAGGAAAGACCCTTTCATATTGTTACTTGGTTCGACTCACCACCAATGGATTAGTTGACTTCTTTCTGACTTTGAGTTGCCTTAAGGTTGCGATATTTCTATAGTTATTTCTTTGTTTACTTGCAATTTTCTTGTTGTTTAAGAACTTATCTGGACGAGTCTTGATTTGTTGATTTTATTTGGTTGAATTTTTGTGTTTAGTGAGCTATTTTGAGAGGTGCGCGGTTTGCATGTAAACCGCGCCCTCATGCCCAATTTATGGCACATTAAGGGCATTTTGGTCATTGTTCCTTATTGTAAGACTCTTAGGGTTTTAAGCCCCCTTGTTGGAATGAGAACTCACTTTTGGAAGAAAAATCAAAAAACCCTTTTGTTGAGTGAGAGTGACGGCTCTTTGATTGCTTCTTGAGCAAGTTGGAAAGGTTGTTATTTCTTCCAATTCTTCATCTTGGTGAAGACTTTGTGGTGTGGAAATAGGAGAAGCATCAGAACCCTTGGAGAGTGTTTGATCTTCGATCAAGCCGAACCATCCCGTCCCTCTCACGGTAGGAGGATAAACGGACTCCATGGTTATTCTTGTTATTCCGTGTTATTCTTAAGGGGAACGATTATTCTAGTGGCTTGTTGATCATTCATACTGAGTCCCCTGCCCTACAATGGTATTCTTTATTGAGTGGTAATTGATTATTGTCGATTCTTTGAAGATTGTTAGTTGGCCGATAATCTGTCTAGAAATTTCTCTGCTTTGTTTAATGGATTGGTTACTTGATTCGAATAACTTGCTGCTGACCTATTGATCTGATTTTTGGCTGAGATATTATTCGTATTGTTGAGTTTCAACCCTCTAATTTTGGTGTTCATAGCCTGTATGCAAATTGAGTTCTAATCGTTTCATTTTTTAGAGGTAGGATCTGTTCGGGAGAAACCCTAACTTCGGGACTGCGTTGTTTTTGCCATATCTGGAGATTACGAGTGGTTTTTGCATTGAATTTGTGATATGATGTTCTTGAACGAGTTGATTTGTGCTCTCCAAATTTCAGCTAATTCTCACGTTTGGTTTGGGAGTTATTCTTGTTTGAAGATTGGTGGACGGAATATTATGGATTATTTGGCAGATTTCAATCAAGTGCTCTTCGAGCGACTTGGAGCACGTCAGTATTTCTAAAATTACATATAAACCCATAAAAAAATAAATAAAGTCTTGGTGGAGAAACCTTATCCAATGTGTACTTTGGCCTCCACATTTTTGCGTCATACGTCGTGGTGATAACAATTGCATACCATAGTCTCACTTCAAAATTTGTCTTCTTGTCCTTCTTTCTTTAATCTCCATCAATATTACATAAAGAGTATTTACCTAAGACAAATTGGGTTTACATCAAGATTAAAAATAAGAAATTTAAAAAATATTCCTAACCCAAATTGGCCACATGAAATTACGGTCATTATTCCAATCATGCATATATCCATACATTCAACATTCCAAATATATATATAGATTAAAAATGCATAAGCCAACTCATCATCACACATCATCATTTTCATAAAATCACATTATTAAATATATTATAACTACAACGAAGCTCTTATACCAATTCTTGGTTTTTAGGTTCCATTCCATGGCGGAATTACCGATGTTCATAACAATGGTAACGTGCGTAACCTATGTATCATGAAAAAATATTAACATGAACATAAAACAGATCGTTGTTATAATATATTAATAATAATATGTATTGAAAAATCTTATTTTTGATCTAATCTAAAGGATTATGAAACATACATTTGTAGCTTATTTCATACGAGTACAAAATTGGGAAGCTTTGATAATAATTTTTTCAACTTTTGAAACCTTCAATCTCCTCCATCATTCCTCCTCACCTCGAATAAACACGTGTGGGCATGATAACGCAACAAGATCACATTTAATTTATGATAGATCATATTCTCAACATATGTGACAATCTATTTGGATTTGGAGAATGTTTCTTTAAAGCCAACACGGAAGACTCACAGTAACATATTCAATGATCGTGTCTAAAGCATTGGAAGTGGAGGAGGTTGAATTGTAGGTTTCTAAACATATGAAAGCTAGAAGAAAGTTCTTAAGGGAAAATCGATCCCAACAAAAAAGGGAGGGCACGTTGATGCAAGAGGAGTAAAAAGACCCTTTAATGATGGAGAACAAGGGAATGGAAAGTGTGTCCAAGGAGGGCCAATTATTACTCATGACATTGTAGGGACAACTCAAGCCAGTTGACAAACTAAGGGGTGCCAAGGATCAACAATGGAGGAATGAGGTTAATGGTTAATTCCAAAATTGTGCACCTGAATTGTTTCCCTTGTAACTTTTTCTCCCAATATCCAATTGACACTAATTTGGAGGGAAGACACAATTAATAGAGTAGGATGGCTCTTCCAAAAATCACAATCCAAATCACTAAAATACGAAAGTTATGCTGATGGCAATAATATGCCTGAAAAGGCACCAAGAAGACAGTTTTGACACCCAAAAATGAATCCCCAATAACTTTCATCCCCGATATCCAAATGATGCAAAAATTGGTGGGGAAGTTCAAATAACATAATAGAAAGGTTCCTCCAAAAATTACAATCAAACACCCTAAAATGTGAAAGTTATGCTAACAGCAATGTGCTGTCCAAAAATGTGACAATGGAGACAGCTTCAGACACCAAATTGAAAGAAGCACAAAAGCTACGATTCGATTCCAAAAATCCCCAAAATTTGTACACTTGGTTATTATCCAGTAACCAACTAATCCCAAAATTGCAGCAGTCAAATTGCAACACAAAATTAAGAATAAAATCAAACCTACATCTTCCAAGAAATGGATAATCGGCCACTCTTGACTTCTATGGATTCCTTGTCCAAGGAACCACTCCACCTTGTTTTCACGCTTGTCCTCTCACAATAGATATCATCTCTGAAGAGATGATGAGAACTTAGCTAAGAATCTTAGTCCAAGACCAATCAAAGAAAATAGTAAGGCACTTTTGGTTCCAAGTTTTTGGGTATGAACCCTAGAAGGGAAGCCGAGTTTGAGAAGGAAACCTCCAAACAAAATGCAGCTGCAATTTTTTTTAAACTCAATTTCCTTTTTAGACAAACCTAAGGCAGCTTAAATACTTCCTTAAGGGTTGCCCTAAACAAAATTACAAAAATATCTTCAAGACAATAAAATCAAACTTGAGTGCTCGGCTAACACCCTAGCTGAGCACAACAAAACACCAAAGTTTTAACAAAAATAATTCTAATCAAAATTTATCCAAAAACCATTAATCTAGTAAAACATAAAGTAAATAAACATGTCATAATATTGGAGCAACATATCTTCAGCTTGAGATCCACTTTAAGCCACGGATTCCTCCATGTGATTCCCGGGTCCAAATTAATGGCCGATTGCTACAAGGATATTTTCAATTGAGGAGATGCTTTGGCCTTGTTTTAGTTTCATGGCTTGGTTCATAGCTCCATGTTTGTGGACTCTTTCACACATGTGTGGGCCAAAGAATAAACCCCTTAGTGCTTCACATAATTTCCCTTTGCCAAAGTAATTTGATAAACTTCCACTATGAATTTCATTCTCCATGATATGATAAAGTTTCAATCCAATTAACCACCAACAATGTCTTTGAGGAAAGCACAAATATTGAATCGGCATGTTAACATCAATCAAGAAGGCATTTTTGTTCATAATGAAAGACTCCTCGTGCTCATCCAGCATATAAATCCAAATTTTCAAAAATGGTTCACGTCATTTCAAAGTGGGAAAATAAATTACTAACAAAGTTGTACCTCCCTTAGATTGGATGGGCAAAAATCCATGTTTGAAATCCGCCAATGAAGAAGAAGTTGATTCACCATATTTGACTTGTTTGAAACTACTCCATACTACCATGATTATTAGATTGAGCATATCTTTGCAATTTGAAGGGATGTTTAGAACTTCTCTCATGGTGGCCAAGAGATAAGTGGTTGAAAGGTTCAATAAATGCCAAACATCAAACTCCATAACTAGCCTCGCCATTGAAACATCTTTGAACTTAGAATTTCTTTCCTCAGTCACAACATTAAAATTTTCTTTCTAAAACTCTAAGATATCACCAACATCAAAGGGCTCTCCAATCCAACCAATTCTTTATAGCCACATAATCAAATTATTTATTGGTACATACCTTGAGCACATAATTTTAGCTAGTTTGCTTGTTTCTCCACTATTGTAGACTAGCATATGAAGATTCGATTATGGTAATACCTTTAAGCCCAAGTCCTCATCCATATGCATGTAAACAAAGTTGATATATCTCCTTTCATTTGTGAACAAGGAAACTACTTTGTCCATGTTCCAACAATGGTCATAACAATTTTGCTCCCCTTGAGTTTTCTCTTCTTGGCATACGATAGTTAGAGGCCTTTCTATTGTCAAGAAAAAAGGTTCCTCTTGACCATGAGTTAACTCTTTAAACTTATTTTTGCTTCAAGGGTTTCTGTAAAGAGCTGCTCCACCATGTATGTTTCTTCCATTTGACACAAAATAAAATGCCCAGATAATTTTCATTTGTATTGTAAAATATTTTATTTAATGAATGAATATTTTATAAAAGAGAAAATGTCTCGTAATCATTAAATTGGGGTTTGGTGTCTTGTAAATAAGGGAAGAAATAAATTGGAAAATTATTAAGTGAAGAAAAACTTAGAATTACACTTTCAGTCGACTTGCGGTCGAGAAGCGTTTGAATCTGTCAAATTTATTTGACCTTTTGGTCGATATGCGGTCGATGAGCAGACGAATGCAGTCAAGAAGTGTTTGAATCTATCAAAATTGTTGGGCATTTTGGTCGACACGCGTTTAACGCTCAGACTCATTTCCTCGACAGAAAGCGCAATTCTGGAGAATAATTTGGGAATTCCGTCGACACGCGGTTGAGGCTCGGACACCTTCTCTTGACTGAAAAATCAACTTAAAGCAAGAATGTTGCTGTCATCAGACATAATCTCGTCCTTTTCTTCAAAAATTCTCCCAACAAATCCCCTTTGTTCTCTCTCTAGATGGCGGCGTATCCTCCCAGCATTAATGGACGCTGGAATTCTTTAGCCTATGATGGGCAAACATCCATCACCCACGTAGGTCTCTCCTCCTCCTCTCTCTCTCTCTATGGTTTATAAGTGAGGGCATGAACGATGTCCTAGAGCTCTGCAAATTTCTTGAGTGTAAGCTGCAGCTACTGGAAAGATTAAAGGGTCAGAGCTGCATGAGAATTGTGTGTCCCTGTGAGCTAGAGTGTGGGTGTGAGCTACTGACAAAAGATTTCATGAGTGTGGTTACTTGGTTCAAATCACCGTAGCAGCAAGCAAGGACTTCGACTCTGTAATCTTGAAGTAAGAATGGTGGTGTAGTTGGCTAGTGGAGGCCCTACATCATGGGTTTTGCTTATTGTTGAGCACTGATTTGGTATTAGCTTTCTGTTCTGATGGTTTGTTGCAAACTGTGAACAACCCTGTTATTTCTTTCGCTGATAATTGCTATTAAACAACCATTGAGAGAAACAAAAATTGTCATGATAAATGGATGAAGAAAATGGGAAGATTGTTACCTGTGATGTTACGAAATGAGTTATTATGTTGTTACTATCACGGTTGTTGGGTCATGAATGAGCTGCTGTTGTCTTTTTAGATCAATTCTAGAATGGAAAATCTGGATGGGAATTAAGTCATTTATTGTTTATGTTCCTATGTTGATGAAATGCCACTGCCATTGGTTGGAACTTGAGAGATTGATATATATACTGGTTAGATTACTCACTGTCTCTTTGATGGAAGAGCTGCTTAATATGGACTGTGTTGGTTTGTCCCTGGAAATTAAATGGAACAGATTGTGAGACTTATGTTTGGCCAAGAGGATCAAAAGTGAGCTGTTAATTTACATAAGCAGTATTGTTGTGCTGGAAATATATTGCCTGTATGTTGTGATTTATTCCCTGCTAATAATTAGTCGTCTCTTCTGTAGTCATTTTAATAATCATTTTTCAATATTGTGGATCCTTAGTTGTGTTGTTCCACAACTTGGATAAATGTCTCGTTTTCATAAATGTTTTCTCCTGTTAACAATCTCACAGTTTTATTAATAATATTCTTCGATAGAGTAAATTTCCTCACTTTGATATATGAATTGTACATTGCTATTGTGATGTTATGTTTCTAGATTTCATATATTATTGTGAACTGTATATATTGCATAACATACATGCATCACGTTTAGGGTTTATGAACTTGTTGACATGACATGCATAATAAATGTAATTAGGCGTGTGGGGGTTTGAAAGATTTGGTGACTGTCCATCGGTGGGGACACCATAGGATGTATCTCCTCATCGGAGTGACGGTTAACCATGTGGACTCTAGGGCTCATCATTGCTCTTGTACTGAAATCCCCAACATCACCAAACAAAAGAGAATGGTGACGGTCATGGTAGTGAGATCATAGGATCTATCCCCATGTAGGGGTGACGGATAGCTGCATGACCATAAGATGTATCCATTCTCTCAGGATAATGGAATGGATAGGTTCCTCCCAAATTTCATAAGCATAAGCAAGCATAACATGAGCATTTCATTTCATCCTTTTTCTTGTTGAGCGTTAGGATCATTGTTTTTCCCGTGATGTAGGTGAAGATGGTTGTGACGTACCGGTCAAGGAGGAGATATTTCAGGATGATCCCTTAGGTTTTCAGCCAAGTTGACCTCATGGTTGTGGCTCACTAGATGTTGGGTATTTTGGATAATTATCATCTTATTTTGAATTTAGTGAATGATCTGTAATTGTGGACTTTTGTTGGGAAACCTAAACCACGTTTTGAAATCTCATTATCTATTTCACTCAATTAACTCTGACGTGTTCTTAATTGAAATGAATTACTCTGGTTCATGCGTTTTAAATAAATTAAGCAAAAATTTTAGGTCACAAATGTTTAAATAAAGAAAAATAGTTTTAAATGGATGGGGCATTACACAAAACAATTCGGTTATGAAAAGTGGAGGGCTTTCCATCCTCCATGAGGTGTGTTTCCTCTAAGGCCGAGAGTGTCTTCCCTTGAGGAGGAGCTTCTTCCTCATCCACCTTTAACTTTGGTAACTCTTCATCAATAGAAAATCCTTCAAAACAAGATAAAACAAACAAAGAATGGTTAGAATTACATGGATAAAGCAACTCTTGATAACTGACATTAACTTCCTCCAACTCGGTTTCATCTCTAACAACTTCTTCAATAATTTCTTCCACTTCTTCTTGTGGACTTGGTGTTTGAAGAGTCTTAAGATGCTGGTCTTGCACCTCTTGTAGCTTTTGAGCTATGTCTTGCATCAAAGTTTTTATCTCATCAAATAGGCATTGACGACTAGACCCACGTCTCATCAACGAATGTTGCATGGATGCTTGCCTCTTTGCTTCTCAGTTTTGTGTAGAATATGCTACACCTCTTGGCATCATCTTAGCAATAGAAAAGCAACACAAACATAAAGAAAATATCAAGAAAGAAACAGGGAACTTGTTCTTTGATACCAATTGACGCACCACGAGTTGCCAATGATCAACAATGGAGGAAAGGGTTTAATGGTTAATTCCAAAACTGTGCACCTGAATTTTTTTTCCCTGTAACTTTCGTCCCCAAAATCCAATTGACACCAAATTTGGCGGGAAGACGCAATTAACAGAGTAAGACGACTCCTTCAAAATTCACAATAAAAATTGCTAAAATAGGGAAGTTATGTTGATGGCAATAATCTGACCAAAAAGGCACCAGGAAGACAGTTTCGACACCCAAAAATGAATCCCCAATAACTTTCACCCATGATATCCAAATGACACAAAAATTGGAGGGGAAGTTTAAAAAATAGAATAGAAATTTTTCTCCAAAAATCACAATCAAACTCGCTAAACTGTGGAAGTTATGCTAACGGCAATGTGCTGTCCAAAAGGTGCCAAAGGAGACAATTTTGGACACCAAATTGAAAAAGGCACAAAAGCTACGATTCAAGTTCAAAAATCCCCAAAATTTGTACACTCAATTCTTATCCAATAACGGACGAAATCCCAAAATTCTAGCAGTCAAATCACAACACAAAATTAAGAATAAAATCAAACCTACAAGTTGGACCTAGAAATGGATAATTGGCCACTCTTGACTTTTATGGTTTCCTTGTCCAAGGAACCACTCTACCTTGTTTTCATGCTGGTCCTCTAAACTCCCAATCTGGATATCGCCTTTGAAGAGCTAATGGAGAACTTAGCTAAGAACCTCACTCCATGACCAAGCAAAGAAAAGAGTGAGGCACTTTTGGTTCTAAGTTTTCTAGTATGAACCCTAGAAGAGGACGCCAAGTTTGAGAGGGAACCTCCAAACAAAATGCAGTTGCAATTTTTCTTAAACTCAATTTCCTTTTTAGAGAACCCTATGGAAGCTTAAATACCTTCTTAAGGGTTGCCCTAAACAAAATTACAAAAATATCCTCAAGACAATAAAAACCGACTTGAGTGAAGGCTAAAACCCTAGCCAAGCACAACAAAACACCAAAGTTTTAACAACAATAATTCATCCATGTGATTCTCGTGTCCAAATTGATGGCCGATTAGTGCAAGGATATTTTCTATTGAGGAGATGCTTTGGCCTTGTTTTAGCTTCATGGCTTGATTCATCATTAAGCCCCTCAAGTTCATCTTGACCGGCAAAATAAGGAGAGGAAAAGTGGTTAGTAGTCTCCTTGGCTCAAGCTCTAGCAACTAGGCCTTGTGGTGCATCAACAGTCAATGCCCAAAATATAAAAAGAACCATTTCAGAGAATGTAGAGCTGACATCGGTCAATGCTTTAAGTGTGGAAAAGTGGAACACATAGTCTGTAATACCCTGATTTTCCATTATATATTCAAATGAATAATCAATTGGGGTATAATTGGAATAGTCGAAGAATTTTTATGTAATACCCCAAAAATATTTCCCTGTTTAGTTGATGTATTTAATTTTGGATAATTAATATATATATATATATCATTTTGCATGATGACACGCGTTAATTTGTGTTAGGAAAATATGAGGTTGATACTTGGGAATAATTGAAGTGTGAAAATTTAATGAAAATTTTATAAACTGGTGAATTCGGACGCACGCGGATGACATGCAGATGGGATATCGCGTCCAAAAATGCGTTATGCATCATCCCTGAGTTTGGGACAATGCAGGATGAGACTTCACGTCCCCGAGTTTGGGATGCATGCGAACAAGTGCGGACGCCTACGGATGGGAAGATTTTGAATTTGTCCAATTTCTGGACAATTTTGGATGCACACAGACGAATGATAGGACTCATTCCTTCGTCCAAAAAAAATATTCGGACGAACGTGGATAATTACAGACGATTGCGGACACAAAGATTTTGAAACTGTTCAATTTCTGGACAGTTTTGGACGCACGCGGACGAATGGTGAGGAGGCTTTTCTTCGTCTAAAACAACTATTCGGACGAATGCGGATGAGGTACGGATGAGGCACGGATGATTCCCCTTGTCCGAAAGGTAAAATAAACCAAGAAACACATTTAAATCATACACTTTTTCTCCCTCATTCTCATTTCTCCCTTTGATTTCTCTCTCTCCTGCAACATGTCTCCTCTCCTCTGAAGACTTGGAAGCTTTCAATGTGGCTCCCTGGCAATGGACCTCATTCCCTTGGTGTGGGTGATCGTCACTTCCTCCTACACGTTTATCCTTTGCTCTCTCTCTCTCCCTTTATCTATAAGACGTGAATGTGGGGCTATGTCTAGAACTCGATCTTGCAAACCGTGATTGTGGTGTGAGGTGAGTGCTTGTGATAAGGAGTTTCATTTTCCTCCTATGTGAAAAGAGGGTCCCTGTGAGCTGGTGTTATTGGTGTGTTGGTGCTTGGATTTGTAAGGAGAGGTATCCCTGCTCTAGAGGATACAAACCTGTTGGGTGTGTAGACAAAGCTACTGCTACTGTGAAGGTCCTGGAACACTGGAGGTAAGAATTAGGATGTAGTTGCCTAGTGGAGGCCCAACATCATAGGATTTTTATTGTCTGTTATTTTCTACTTGTTGTGAAACTATACTGTGATTTGCTCTAGACTTTATGGTTGTTTAAATGTTGCTTCGATTAATATTGTGAAGAATTGTTTTGTTGATTTTGGATGATTTGATACTGCCATTTGTTGTTGGTTTGGGATACTGGATCATGTATTAGTTTTTTCCCTTGCTGTGAATCATTGTGTTGTTATTGACCTATTTTGGTCTTTGTTAAGTATAATATGATGGAGAGCTTGTTGTTATAACCGCGTGGTGTTAAGCAATGAGGATTTACTTGAAATAATAACCTGTGTATTATTGTTGGAAGTGAGACTTTGGTTGAGGAGAAATATGAGAAGTGTCCTGTTAATTTTGTTATGCAATGGTAATTAGCTAAAGATTAAAAAGGATAAAAAGGAAGTTATTAGCATTTTGTTCTTTTGGATCCTGCATCGGAAGCTATACTGCTAATGTTAGTTACCTCCTTATTTTGGTGAATTGCCGTTATCGTTAAAAGAATGCTGATGGAGAAATTTGAAGGCTGTTAATAGACACTGTCATTTTGTTAAGAAATTAGTCGTGAATATGTAGTCGGGATGCCCTAGGTGTTATGATGGATTACTTCCCTATGAACTCACAAGATATTCCCTATTAATAAATGGTAGAAGGTTTGGTAGTAGCTGCCTCTAGTTCCTTGTCAAACACACATGAGTTAACCCTTGAAGATTACACTGCTAGTGAATGTTTAGCTTAATCAATGATTCCTCTTTGTCTTTAAATTGCTCACCATGAATGGTTAGTATTGTTGTGTAATCTCTTCATATTATGTGAGTTATACTTGACATCCATGCATCATACTTAGGGTTTATGAAATTGTGAACATATTGCATGCCATACCTAATATATGTAAATAGGGGTGTGGGGGTTCAGGAGATCGGTGACTTTCCATCGGTAGGTTACTCCCACATAGGGAGCGGTGAGGTATGAGTTAGCTACATGGAATCTTGGGTTCATCCTTCACCCGTTCTGAAATCCCCAATGTCTTTAACAAGGAGTGTGGTATCGGCATGTGGAACACACCCGATGGATATACCTCCTTGTCGGAGTGACAGGTTAGGCCACATGACCCTGGGTGTATCTCACTCTTGGTTTCCAGGAGAGATACAGCTCTTTTCTATAATGTATTGTATGATCATGCATAACACTTGTATTGCATTTCATTCTGATTCTTGCTGGGCTTTAGACTCATTGTTTTCCCCATGATGTAGGTATATGCACGAAAATAGATTTGTACCAGTTGATGAAGGATTTGCACACACGGGTCTTGTGGCTGGCAGGGCTAAAAAGAGGTTAAGTAAAAACAAATGGTAGAAAGTTTTGTAATATAGTTAAGTTATGTTCTTAAACGAAAAGAATTTTATTACTTCCGCTGAAATTTATAAAAAGGTTTTAAGTAAAGAAAATTAATGATCGGGCTTTACGAAAGAAAAGTCTTCCAATGTTTTTATAAAAAGAAAAGTTTTAAATTTCACGATATTTTTAAAGGAAATAAAAATTGGGTCGTTACATAGCCAAAGAATTCCCGACTCTAGCAGGGGAGCAGAAGAAAGTAGTTCCAAAATTTTTCTCTCTGATCGAAGATGATGGCGACGAGCAGCTTGCTATGGTATCAAATACCACATTTATTAATAGCATAGCTGCTTATACTTTGTTTGATTTTAGAGCTACACTCATTTGTGGCTTCTATGTTTTATTCTAAGTGGAACTATTTATTTACTAATTGATTATGCTTATAGAGTAATATTACCATCAGGAGAATATTTAGATGCAGTAGGTGTCTTGAAAGAATGTGTTATTATTGTGAATAATCGACTTCTACAAGCCGATCGTATTTTGATCGATATGAAGTGATATGATGCAATTCTTGGCATAGACTGGTTATTTCAACACTTTACAACTATAAATTGTAGAAGAATAGTAATTTATTTCTAGTCTCCACACGACAAAGAATATTTTTTCATGGCACTAAGGATAAATGTAAGTCGTCAGTTAGTTCCACTATTAATGCACAACAACTACTTAAGGGTAGATGTATGGGTTTCTTGGCCAGTATAGTTGATACACATGTGATACAAGATGTAAGGCTTGAAGAAGTCCCTATTGTTCAACATTTTCTCGAAGTTTTCCTAGACAACTTACCAAGATTACTGCCTAACAAGGAAATTGATTTTGTAATTGACGTATATCATGACACTAAGCCTATGTCAAAGAATCTGTATAGGATGGTGCCCTTTGAATTGAGGGAGTTGAAAACAACTTGAAGAATTATTAAACAAAGGCTTTATACGCCTCAGTTTCTCCCCATAGGGTGCCCCTATTTTATTTGTTAAGAAGAAGGATAGTTCCATGTAGATATGTACAGACTACAGGGATTTGAACAAGGTGATCATGAAGAATAAGTATCCTTTGCCGAGGATCGATGATTTATTTGATCAACTCCAAGTGCATGTGTATTCTCAAATATTGATATACAATCCATATACTATCAATTGAAGATCAGAACTGATGATATTATAAAAACTACGTTTGGTACCAGATACAGACACTATGAGTTTATGGTCATGTCCTTTAGTTTAACTAATGCGCCCGTAGCTAGGACATTGTACCTCGATTCTTCGAGGTCTTGTGTAGCCATTCCCCTCCAACTTTGTTGACCCTCATTCGGTCCACTTTTAATCTGTTGTGGACGTCTGTGGCCTTCTCTTTGATTCTCGGCTCATCCTCTAAGATCGGTACCCCAGACTGCTCAACAATTCTCTGAATGAGCCAATTGAATGGCTGATGCACCACGAGGTTCAAGAATTCACAACAAGGCAAAGGGCTAATCGGCTAATACCAAAAACGGATGACTAAAATCATGCATAAAACTTATTTTTGTATGCTTTTTGAAAATCGCGATGCATGATGCTCATGAATGCATACAAGTTCTGAAAGCATAAATAAACATTCATTGAGTGATTCACAGAAACACGCTATAAAAACTGTGGACATGCTGTGAAAGCGGTAAACAATGAAACATGTTATTAATGATTATAGACATGCCCTAAAACATTAAACAACGAACATGCTATTAAAACTCTAGACATGCTTGAAAAGCTGTAAGCAACAAAACATGCATCTTCTATTCTTGCGATGTAGGGTCCAAGGACGAAAACACATGCATATCATTTACACATGCATATCATTTACCTCGACTGTTTAACGCGTTCACACTTAATTGCTATCTTTGTTCTTCTTAGTACCTTCACAATTTAGAAACATTTATTAATTAATAAAATAAATAATCAACTTATTAAATCTTAACATCTTTTCTATTCTAATTGCTCGTAACTTACTAAAATTGCAACAACCCGATCCTAAATTTTTCGTTAAATGATGTAATCAGAATTTGGAGGAAAGAATTGGCGTAATACATGTATTTACATCGCCTCTATACGCGTTAAGTTATGACTCATGACTTTGTAAAAATCAATTCGGATAAAAAATTAGCCACAAATGCAAAGGAATTGGATTTGTGAACCAATGGAATGCATACGGACGCCTTATCGAACGAGAAATATCATTCGCAAAACACATGGAACGTCACCCAAGCTTTGGGACGACTCGGGATGCGCTCTGGCATCCTAACCTCACTGTGCTAAGGTGTTGTGGATGCGGACGCGGATGCAAACGCAAACAGGACACGTGCACATCAAATCTGTCCAAGTCTGGGGACTTTCAGATGCTTCGGGATGATTGCGGATGAGTTGAGGCATCATCCGTTTTGCCTCTGTCCAATTCCTGGACACATTCGGACGATACATGCGGATGATGCAAACGGGAGAGAGCCCGTTCGAATTGAATCTGTTCGATTTAGAATCTATGTGGATGACTTATGCGGACGCCAAATGGTGTCCGAACCCCGACTGTGGATGGTACGGACGAGAGTAGGGACACCAGCTCTCATCGAAGACCTCAAGATTTTGCCTGTGAAAGTTGGTCTTGCGGACGAATGTGGACACAAAGATTTCTTCATCACCAGTCCGAATCATCGTTGTTTAGCGACAGGATAAATTAAAATTTGAATGAAAACAACGGGGGAACCAATCAAAACATAGCCTGCTCCTTCCTCTTGCCAGAGTACGAATGGTTCCCCCATGTGAGCTTATTTCTTCAACCCTTCGTCTCTTCTTTTTTGTTCTTCTTGGTGCTTGGAGAGTTTTGGTGAGGTTTCTACTTGGAGGGAGCTATTTGGAAGGAGAGCTACCGTGTTTGGAAAGAGGAAACACCAGTGAAGCTAAGGATATGGGTTGTCTTGGCCAGGTGGAGGCCCTACATCCAAGTAAAACGTGTGGGTGCGTTATGTGATTGACTTGATTGTTGTAGCTAGAATCTGTGAAAACTCTTAGATGAACTCTGTTGATTTCCCCTACAATATTTCTTACGGCCTTCATTCTTCACTTTGCATCTGCTTACTTTGTCAATACTTTCTATATACATTGCTGAAATATGAATAAGAATTGTGGCTGAATGAGAAAGATAATGAAGGCTAAAATGTGAATGTTAATGGAAGAGACGGATGACTTATGTTATAGCCATATTTTTATGCTTATCTACTCTGTGAAAAGGGAACAAAACACTGTACTAACCATGAGACCCCTTAGTTTATCTTGTTTTCTGCTGCTCCATTATCTTGTGAAACATGTGTTAGGTTCTAAATGTTGAGTAGTCGGTTGACTATCAAATGTATAGTTATGTAGCATGTGTTTGCCGTTTCGATTCATTTATTGTTGTTGGTGTTACAAACATTTGAAGAGGAAGACTGTTGTTATTTAGTTTTCGCCATTTCCGCTGCTGTTTTCACTATCGTTTAACGCTGATCTATCGTTCATTTTAGTGGATGTTAATAACGTGATTCACTGATATTTCATTGTTATGAGCTGCTGTAAATGCCTTAGCATAAAAACCTGTCCTGTTATTTGCCCGTTGGATGTTAAAAAGCATGTTTCATCGTTCTTTTAGTTGACATTACTCACTGCTATATTTTGTTTAGTCGATACTGAGTATGATTTTGTTGCCTAGTATTTTGTTGCCTAGTTCAAATGTTACCGCTGATCTGTCCAATATAGTCCCTATTATTCTTGGTCGTTAATAAAATCGTATCACTGCACTTTTTAGTTACTCATGTTTTCTGTTGTTTTAGTTGATAAAAAGCATGTTAAACGTTCATATTATCTGTTGTCATGCTACTCATATTCACTGTTGCCATTTTCGTTACGAAGTATGTTTCACCAATTGTTTGATTGATATTCGCTGCAGTTATTTGCAATTAAGAAGCATGTTAGTCATTTCGATTTGCATACCTAATCTCTGCTGTTTGTTAGCATACAAGAAGCACATCCGTAGTTTCATTCTGATTATTATTTACTACTGCTCAGTTTCGAGTATGAAGCATGTTTCCGCCATTTAGTTGATTAAGAAGTTGTTTTCGCTGCTCTGTCATGATGTTGTTCACTACTATAAATAAAATCGTTAGAGAAGCATTTTAATGTTAAAAAAATTCTGCTGTAATAGTCGATTTAAAACCTTGCTTAGATGTTCTAACTTTCGCTATTATATTCAATTAAAGCATGCTTAGTAATTTACGATTTTCACTGTTATACTCGATTTAAAACGTGTGTAGATGTGCATATTGTTGCTGCTCCATTATAGTCATTAAAAGCATGTTTAGTTCCCTTGTGTAGTTGATTAAAAAGCATGATAGGTGTTTGTATTTATCTTTCTATCACATAGTCCGTTAAAGACATGCTTATATGCTCATAATTCTTCTGTTGAATATTCAATCAAGAACATGGTTGGACGCTCATATAATCGGTTAAAAAACATGCTTGTTGTCCTAATTCAAAATTAGTTCATTTTTCTATGCCGTTTTTACCCTCACTATATAAAGCATGCTCTGTTCCTTGTTTTATTGGACGATTATTAGCATGACTAGTTCTACTTGTAATTATATGTTGTTTTGTTTCCATTATATGTAAGCATGCCCTAGCACTTGTTCTGTCTATTATTGTGAATTCCTTTGAAGTATTGTCCTTTACTTTTCATATATGTGTTATCTAGTTTGAAAGTGCTAGGCTGTATTCATGCTAATAGGAAACAAGTAGGGTGGGTACCCCCTCGGGGTGGTACCCACATGGATGAGTGAGGAAAAATGTTAAGAAAAAAGAATGTTCGGGATGGGTGGAATATGCCCATCACTGAAGAAACCCTCCGGCGGGATACGCCAGAAGGGAAGAAACCCTGAAGGCGGGATACGCCAGAAGGGGAGGAATCTTTAAGGCGGAATACGCCGAAAAGGGGGCAAATAGGGAGTTGGGGTAGATGGGTAGTTTGGATCTAGCCTAGTGGCTAGGATACACCCTCATCAAGTCGAGAAAGGGACTAGTATGCACACAGGAGGTTAGAAGCTAATCAAACTAGGCCATCTCAAATGACAACCTCCAATCTCCAGCTCGAAGTACGAGTAAAAAACCAAGAACCAATGAACATAACGGAAGAATTGGTTTGGGTGGCCCCCATACCAAAAAGGAATTATAGAGAGGCATATATAATTGTTTTCCCCCATTTCCTTACTGGGTGGTGTAGGTAAAGAAGTAATTCTCCAAAGAGCAAAGGAGGCTATTCCGGTGGAGCCTGTGGTGTATCCAAAGGAGATGCATCCCGAGTAGTAGCATCGCTTCAAGTAAGAAAGGAAGAGAGTATTTTGTAAGGGCTAATGTCAAGTTGTTTCACGAATGTTAATTTACCCTTTTAAATCCTTATTTGAGTAGTTATTTTGAGAAGTTACGTAGACTCCATTTTGGATGCCCAAACCCTTAATTTTAAATCAATGCTTAAGTAATGTTTTAATTACGTTTCCGCTAAATTTATTTAATTATGGTTTTTCTCCTCCAATTTAAGTAACTGTTTTAGCAAATTGGTGACGATCGAATTTTAGCACTTTGATATTTCTTAAGCAAAGATTTTAAAGGAAAAATTTAACATCGAAACTCGTTTTAGTAAATTTTAGCATACTTTTAAAAATGGTTAGAAATTCGGGTCGTTACAGTTTGTATCAGAGCAATACTACTACTCATGCGTTCTACCGTGGATAACCCAGACTCGACAAGTAATGCCCTCCTACTGTAAGTTTTCCCTTATGTTATTTAAATGCTTATTTAAATTAACTGTATCATAGCGTAGAAATGTGTAGAATTGTGATTAAGGAATATGTTCCCCTGAATGATTTATGCTTTCCTTTAAATAACTTTTCCCTTAAACTAAACTCATTTGTTACACTATAATATGAACACGTAGGAGATTAAAAATGGCAAGAAGAGGGAGAGGAAGCCTGCCTGGGGTGGGAGATGCACCCCGAGCACCCAATCGTCATGAGGATCATGGTTGGGACGAGACCCTAGAGCGCTTGGCAGCAATTATAGAGCAACAGTCACGGAAAATGGAGAGACAGAACCAGTTCATGGAGCAACAATCTCGATATATGGAGAGGTTCATGGGTAAGGACCACAGAAATGAAAATGGGAACCACCGAGACATGCAGTTACAGCTGGTCTAGAGGGGGGTAGGGTTGGAAAGATTCCAGAAACTTAAGCCGCCTTGCTTCATTGGCGATGTATCCGATATATCAGGGGCTGAGGAGTGGATACACTCCATGGAGGACAAGTTTTCCTATGCTGAGATCAGTGAGGCAGAGAAGGTTAAGTGCGTGGACTATTACTTGAGCCACGGAGACCGATTATGGTGGGATACAGTCAAAGCCTCCCGGGATGTAGCGGTCCTCACTTGGAATGATTTTAAGGAGTTGTTCAATGACAAGTACTTCAATCACACTGTCCGTACCCAAAAGGAGACAAAGTTTATGTGCCAGTTGGGAATTGTGGCGGAGTATGCCCAGCAATTTGAGGCCCTATCACACTACGCTCCACATATAGTGGCGGTCAAGGAGCATAAGGTGCAACACTTTGTGCGTGGATTGAGAACAGATATACAAGAGGGAGTTCTTGGGGCTGGCACCGAGGGTGTTGCCTACTCGAAGATGGTATCCAGGGCCTTAGCATTAGAGGGGGTCAAGTTCTCAACGGCCAGACAAAGAGAGGCCAATCAGAAAGTGTGGAAATCTAATCCTAGCCAGCAGTCAAGAAGTGGTCCTCCCACGACCCAAGGAGTCAAGCGCCCAGCTGAGGCCAAAATGCAGCAGAGGTTCGACAAAAAAGCCCATGATACCAGTGATCAACACTCCCCAACAAGACGCCTGTCCAAAATGTCAGAGAGTGCATAGGGGTGAATTCCTTGCGAGTTCAGAGAAATGTTTTTCCTGTGGGAAGCCAGGTCATATGGCCAGACAATGCTCAACCCAACTTGTAGCCCCATGAGTTTTCGCCCTGTACGGGACTGAGGATGATGACCAGCAGGCAGTAGTAGCAGGTACGCCCTATTTAATTGACGAAATTATATTTTTTTCCCTCTAGACAAAATAGGGATTTACCTTTGAGTAAATGACTTCCCAAATCCCCTCAGGAACAATATATATAAAAGAGTGTGAAGCTTATGTCTTGTTTGACTCGGGTGCTACACACTCGTTCATCTCCACTAAGTTCTGCGAGCAGGAGAACTGCTTCTATGGTTGTACAAACTATACGCATCGGGTATTACTGCCTTTCGGTGACCGACTGATTACAAATGGGATACTTAATGATTATGCAGTGGATATCAATGGCCGTTTATTTTGGGCCAATCTAATTATCATGGATCTGAAAGGCTACGACATCATAATTGGGATGGATTGGCTAGCAGCGCATCATTATTGACTATAAAAAGAAGGAGGTTTACTTCCATACTCTGGGTAGTGAGCGACACACCTTTCGTGGGACTAAAGAGAAAGGAAAGTTTGCTATTATCTCGGCACTCAAAGCAGACAAATTGCTAAGGAGCGGGTGTGACAGATTTCTGATCAATGTGTTTGACACTATGGTAGTTACTGAGGTCAAAGTGGAAGATGTTGTGATGGTGCGAGAATTCCTGAATGTCTTTCTCGACGATCTTCCCAGTCTGCCCCCAGACCGCAAAATCAAATTTGAGATCAACTTGCAGCCTGGTATGGATCCTATTTGTAAACATCTGTATCAGATGGCACCTGCCAAATTGCAAGAGTTGAAAGAACAATTGGAAGAATTGGTCGCCAAGGGATTTATTCATTCCAGCTTTTCTCTTTGGGGCGCACCAGTACTATTCGTCAAGAAGAAAGATGGGACCCTGAGGATGTGCAACGATTACCAGGAACTGAATAAGGTGACCATAAAAAATAAGTATCTGCTACCCAGGATTGACGATCTGTTTGACCAATTGGGCAGCGCTAGGGTATTCTCAAAGATTGATCTCCGATCAGGTTATTACCAGTTGAAGGTTAAGCCCAAGGATATACCCAAGACTGCGTTTCGCACACGTTATGGGCACTATGAATTCTAGGTGATGTCATTTGAGCTGACTAATGCCCCAACAGCCTTTATGGATTTGATGAACCGTGTCTTCTGAGACTTTCTGAACAAATTCATTATCGTCTTCATTGACGACATCTTAATTTATTCCCGATCAGAAGAGGAGCATTACGAACATCTATGAGCGTCCTTAACTATTCTCAGCCAACACCAGTTGTATGTAAAGTTTTCTAAGTATGAGTTATGGCTGAGCATGGTTGGTTTTCTGGGCCATGTTATTTCTGCAAAAGGTATATCAGTAGACTGGGTTAAGATTCAGGCAGTACTAAACTAGACACCACCAAAAAATATTGGGTAAGTAAGGAGTTTTTTGGTATTAGCCAATTATTACAGACGTTTTATTGATGGCTTTTCGAAGATCGCTCTACCGCTCACCGGCCTGACTAAGAAGAATGCCCGGTTCTGGTGGTCTAGCGAATGTGATAGCAGTTTTCAAGAAATGAAGTGTAGACTGACCACTGCCCTAGAATCGACTTTGCCCGCGGAGGATGGTGACTTCAGTATTTATTATGATGCATCAAAGAGGGTACTCGGTGGAGTTCTTATGCAGCATGGAAGAGTTATTGCCTATGCATCCCGATAGCTTAAGATTCATGAGCAGAATTACCCCACTCATGATTTGCAACTCGCAGCTGTTGTCTTCACTCTCAAACTGTGGAGGCATTATTTATATGGGCAGTACTGTGAGATTTATTCAGATCATAAAAGCCTCAAGTACATCTTCACCCAGAAGGTATTAAATATACGTCAGCGGCAGTGGCTCGAATTTGTTAAGGACTATGACTGTGAGATTAAATACCACCCAGGGAAAGCTAATGTTGTTGCGGATGCTCTCAGCCGCAAGACTTTAGTGATGAGTCTTATATGCGATGGAATGTCCGCCGAACTTCAGAGAGACCTCCAGGGACTTGGGGTGCAGATGGTTCCAGCACCCTTGGACGTGGTATTGGCCAAGTTGACCTTGATGCCATCTATTATTGAATAGATCAAGGAGGCCCAACAAAATGATGAGGTATGCAAGGATTTTAAGTTGAAACCGACTCTTCTGAGGTATCAGAATCTCTCTACATCCGTGGATGGCATTGTTAAGTATAAGAACCGGTGGTATGTGACTGGTGATTCGACAGTGCGACTAAAGATCTTAAGAGAAGCTCACTCTTCCAACTTCTCTGTGCATCTCGGTTGTAACAAGATGTACTGAGACCTTAAAACTCATTACTATTGGCCCAACATGAAGTATGACATTACTGATTACGTGTCACAATGCCATATATGCTAGCGTGTTAAAGCCAAACATCAACGACCTGGCAGTTAGCTTCACCCATTGCCAATCCCTGAATGGAAATGGGAATATGTCACCATGGATTTTGTCACCTGCTTGACCAAGACAGCTAAAGGCTACGATACGATCTGGGTAATCATGGATTGGTTGACGAAAGTTGCACATTTCCTATCGGTATCTATGATATACAAGATGGGCCAGTTCGCCTATTTATATATGAAGGAGATAATGAGGCTACATGGCATTCCGATTTCAATTGAATCGGATCGGGACCCACGTTTTACTTTCGCATTCTGGAAGAGCTTGAGCAGAGCTATGGGCACAGAATTAAAATTCAGCACATCATTTCATCCTCAGACCGACAACCAAAGTGAGAGGACCATTCAGACACTCAAAGATATCTTGTGTGCCTGCGTTCTCGAATTTCACGTCGGGTGGAATAAAATTCTACCATTGGTCGAGTTCGCGTACAATAACAACTTCCAGGCCACTATAGGCATGACACCTTATGAAGCTCTATATGGGAGAAAATGCAGATCCTCCTTGTATTGGGACGAAGTTGGTGAAACTACACTCTATGGCCCCAAGATGGTACAGAAAAAGCTAAGTCTGTGGCCCTGATTAAGCAGAGAATGTTAGCAGCACAGAGTCGCCAAAAGAGTTTTGCAGATAACCGACGACGGGACTTGGAGTTCAACGAAGGGGAAAGTGTGTTATTGAAGGTGTCTCTTTTCAAGGGCATCGTGTGGTTTGGAAAGAGGGAAAAGCCAAACCCTAGATACATGGGACCTTATGTGATTATAAAGAGAGTGGGACCGGTCACATATCAGCTACAGTTGCCGAATTCCATGGCAGGTGTACACGACGTTTTCCACATATCTATGCTCAAGAAGTGTCTTGGTAACGCTGCCGTGTTGGCTCCTTCCGATGGTAATGTCGTGGTACAACCCAATTTAAGCTACAACGAGAAGCCTGTCCATATTCTTGACTCATGGATAAAGGAACTATGATGCAAACAGATTCTACTGGTCAAGGTCTTATGGCAGAATCACAGTAGCAAAGAAGCCACATGGGAAAAAGAAGACGATATGAGAGCTAACTACCCCGAGCTGTTTAGTAGCTAAATTTTCTGGACCAAAATTTTTGTAAGGGGGGTAGGATGTAACAACCTGATCCTAATTTTTTTTGTTAAACAATGTTATCAGACTTTGGAGGAAAGAATTGGAGTAATACATGTATTTACATCACCTCTATATGCATTAAGTTATGACTCATGACTTCGTAAAAATCAAATCAGATAAAAACTTGGTTGGAAATGTAAAGGAATTGGATTTTTGAACCATTGGGACACATACAGAAGCCTTTGTTGATAAGAAATGTTGTTCGCAAAACACATGGAACGTCGCCCAAGCTTTGGGAGGACTTGGGCGCGCTCTGGCATCCTAACCTCACTGTGCTGAGATTTTGCAGACGCAGACGCAAATAGGACAGGTCCGCATCGAATCTGTCCAAGTCTGGGGACTTTCAGACGCTTCGGGATGACTGCGGAAGAGTCAAGGCATCGTCCATTTTGCCTCTGTCCAATTCCTAGACACATTTGGACGATACATGCGGATGATACGGACGCGGGAAAGACCATCCGAATTGAATCTGTTCGATTCAGAATCTATGCGGATGACTTATGCGAACGCTAAATGGCGTCCGAACCCTGACTGCGGATGGTACGGACGAGAGTAGGGATGCCAGTACTCGTCTGAGACCTCAGGATGTTGCCTGTGAAAGTTGGTCTTGCGGACGCAAAGATTTCGTCCTCACCAGTCCGAATCATCATTGTTCAACGACAGGATAAATTAAAATCTGAATGAAAACGACGGGGAACCAATCAAAACGCAGCCTGATGCTTCTCACTCCCACGATCCCGACCACAGAGATTGTCGCCTGCTCCTTCCTCCTGCCAGAGTATGAATGGTTCCCCCAGGTGAGCCTATTTCTTCAACTCTTCCTCTTTTCTTCGTTGTTCTTCCTGGTGCCTGGAGAGTTTTGGGGAGGTTTCTACTTGGAGGGAGCTATTTGGAAGGAGAGCTACCATGTCTGGAAAGAGGAAATGCCAGTGAAAGTAAGGATATGGGTTGTCTTGGCCAGGTTGAGGCCCTACACCCAAGTAAAACTTGTGGGTGCGTTATGTGATTGATTTGATTGTTGTAGCTAGAATCTGTGATAACTCTTAGATGAACTCTGTTGATTTTCCCTATAATATTTCTTACTGCCTTTATTCTTCACTTTGCATTTGCTTACTTTGTCAATACTTTCTATATACGTTGCTGAAATATGAATAAGAATTGTGGCTGAATGAGAATGATAATGAAGGCTGAAATGTGAATGTTAATGGAAGAGACGGATGACTTATGTTATAGCCATATTTTTATGCTCATCTACTATGTGAGAAGGGAACACAACACTCTACTAACGATGAGACCCCTTAGTTTATCTTGTTTTCTGCTGCTCCATTATCTTGTGAAACATGTGTTAGGTTCTAAATGTTGAGTAGTCGGTTGACTGTCAAATATATAGTAATGTAGCATGTGTTTGCCGTTTTGATTCATTTATTGTTGTTGGTGTTATAAACATTTGAAGAGCATGACTGTTGTTGTTTAGTTTTTGCCATTTCCGCTGCTATTTTTGCTATCGTTTACCGTTGATCTATCGTTCATTTTAGTGGATGTTAATAACATGATTTACCGCTATTTCGTTGTTACGAGCTGCTGTAAATGCCTTAGTGTAAAAAACCAGTCATGTTATTCGCCCGTTGGATGTTAAAAAGCATGTTTCATCATTCTTTTAGTTGACATTACTCGTTGCTATATTTTGTTTAGTCAATACTGAGTATGATTTCCTTGCCTAGTTCGAATGTTACCGCTGATCTGTCTAACATAGTCCCTATTATTCTTGGTCATTGATAAAACCGTATCACTGCACTTTTTAGTTACTCATGTTTTCTGTTGTTTTAGTTGATAAAAAGCATGTTAGACGTTCATATTATCTGCTGTCATGCTACTCATATTCACTGTTGCCATTGTCGTTATGAAGTATGTTTCACCGATTGTTTGATTGATATTCGCTGTAGCTATTTGCAATTAAGAAGCATGTTAGTCGTTTCGATTTGCATACATAATCGTTGCTGTTTATTTGCATACAAGAAGCACGTCTCGTAGTTTCATTCTGATTATCATTTACTACTGCTCAGTTTCGAGTAAGAAGCACGTTTCCGCCATTTAGTTGATTAAGAAGTTGTTTTGCTGCTCTGTCATGATGTTGTTCACTGCTATAAATAAAATTGTTAGAGAAGGATTTTAATGTTAAAAAAATTCTGCTGTGATAGTCGATTTAAAACCTTGCTTAGATGTTCTAACTTTCTCCTGTTATATTCAATTAAAGCATGGTTAGTAATTTACGATTTTTGCTGTTATACTTGATTTAAAACGTGGGTAGATGTGCATATTTCTGCTACTCCATTATAGTCATTAAAAGCATGTTTAGTTCCCTTGTGTAGCTGATTAAAAAGCATGATAGATGTTCGTATTTATCTTTTTATCACATAGTTGGTTAAAGACATGCTTATATGCTTGTAATTCTTCTGTTGAATATTCAATCAAGATTATGGTTGGACGCTCATATAATTGGTTAAAAAGCATGCTTGTTGTCCTAATTCAAAATTAGTTCATTTTCCTATGTTGTTTTTACCCTCACTATATAAAGC
This sequence comes from Begonia loranthoides, assembly GCA_022433065.1. Classification (NCBI taxonomy): domain Eukaryota; kingdom Viridiplantae; phylum Streptophyta; class Magnoliopsida; order Cucurbitales; family Begoniaceae; genus Begonia; species Begonia loranthoides. The sequence continues at coordinate 13,093,389 of CM039484.1, read as the reverse complement.
ATGCTCTGTTCCTTATTTTATTGGACGATTATTAGCATGACTAGTTCTACTTGTAATTATCTGTTGTTTTGTTTCCGTTATATGTAAGCATGCCCTAGCACTTGTTCTATCTATTATTGTGAATTCCTTTGAAGCATTGTCCTTTACTTTTCATATATGTGTTATCTAGTTTGAAAGTGCTAGGCTGTATTCATGCTAATAGGAACCAAGTTGGGGGGGGTGTGTTACCGCCTCGGGGTGGTACCCATATGCAAGAGTGAGGAAAAGTGCTAAGAAAAAGGAATGTTTGGGATGGGTGGGATACACTCATCATCGAAGAAACCCTCCGACGGGATATGCCAGAAGGGAAGAAACTCTAAAGGCGGGATACACCAGAAGGGGAGGAACCTTTAAGGCAGGCTACGCCGAAAAGGGGACGAATAGGGAGTTAGGGTAGATGGGTAGTTTGGATATAGATGGCGGCTAGGATACACCCTCACCATGTCAGGAAAGGGACTAGCATGCACACAGGAGGTTAGAAGCCAATTAAACTAGGCCATCTCAAAGGACAACCTCCAATTTCTAGCTCGAAGTACGAGTAAAAAACCAAGAACCAATGAACGTAAAGGAAGAATTGGTTTGGGTGGCCCCTATACCAAAAAGGAATTAAAGAGAGGCATATATAATTGTTTTCCCCAATTTTCTTATTGGGCAAAAGCTCATGTCCTTACTTATGGTGTAAGTAACGAAGTAATTTTCCCATGAGCAGAGGAGGCCATTCCAGTGCAGCCTGTGGCATATCCAAAGGAGATTCATCCCGAGTAGTAACATGGCTTCGAGTAAGAAAGGAAGAGAGTATTTTGTAAGGGCTAACGTCAAGTTGTGTTACGAACGTTAATTTACCCTTTTAAAATCCTATTTGAGTAGTTATTTTGAGAAGTTACATAGACTCCGTTTTGGAAGCTCAAACCCTTAATTTTAAATCAATGCTTAAGTAATGTTTTAATTACGTTTCCGCTAAATTTATTTAATTATGGTTTTTGTCCTCCGATTTAAGTAACTGTTTTAGCAAGTTGGTGAGGATCGGATTTTAGCACTCTGATATTCCTTAAGCAAAGATTTTAAAGGAAAAATTTAACATAGAAACTCGTTTTAGTAAAGTTTAGCATACTTTTAAAACGGTTAGAAATCTAGGTCGTTACAAAAATCTTCTAATTAGAACCGTTTTCTTAATTGCTACTTAGCTTAATAATCCTCACATTCATTGCCAATTACGTCTTCGTCCAATTTATATCTCAAAACTAAACCAATAGAGGATATTACCAAAGCTGTAACTTATTAGGTTTATTTCCAAACACATAACACTTCCAACATCCAATTTCCAACAACATAACACTTCTACACCTATTAAGATCCAACAACAGATTAATGATTCAATCTTAACAGCCAAACATAGCAGTGACCAGAACTGACCAACAATTAACCAGAGATTTAATAACAACTTCATCACTGTAAACCTATTTAACAACTTATTCCTCGGCAGAATTCACTTCCAGAACCAAGCTATAGATCACAACATACTCATTATCAAAGCAGAACAGTTCATCAAAATCTCCAAAATATCAACCCAACAGATCATTTATCCAATCCACAAGGCATTAATTATCAATAGATTATCAACCAAAACATTACCCTAAAAATGACCCATAAGCAGAAGTTCTTCTTACCACAAACAAAGAGTAGTTCCCACAAAATCACCTGCTCACAGGAGCTCACTCCTCAACTCTAGGGTCACTAGCACCCAATACAGAGAACTTAACCAAATTAGCAGAGCATTACCAGTTGCATCAAACATTTGCTTAGTAATTCCTACGTCCAATAATATGTCATAAATAACTATTCTTACATGCTTCAAGCTATTAATTAACAGAGAAGGAATTGATTACCAAAAGGAGCTAGGGAAGCTCAAGCTCCATCGGAGACTTCAAGGTAGGGAGTTCTCACAGTACACTTCACAAAATCCACACCCACACCTCATGTTTCACATCACGAACTCACCCTTCACTCAACATGGCATTCATAGAACACCAAGCTCAAGGGGATTCTCACTCACGGAACACTCACCATTTTTCTCCAGAGAATTCACTCTCTCTCGTTCGCAGGAGAAGATAACGACTGAAGGAGAGCAGCAAGGGCTTAAGGTGTGGAGCTTACCTAATCGGATGGAGGACCATAATTCGGTGTGGAGAGAGCATGGACCAGGCATGGGCTTGTCCTTTCGTGTCGCCAGAGTGGAAATTAAATGTCAAAATGACAAGGAATGTATTATTTAAAACCCTAATTTTTGTAAATCTGGGTACTTTCGGACGAGGGTTTGCATCCTGGCCTCGTCCACGTGCGTCCGAAAGTCACTATTCTACAGGCAGATTTGAACATTCGGATGAAGGATGGCGTCCTAACCTTCATCTGTACTAATCTAAATTTGTCATTCGGATGTAGGAAGAAGTCTACATCTAACGTCCGCGTGCGTCAAAAAATGTCCATAAATTGGACATATTCAAACTCATCACGTCCATAAGCGTTCGCGCTCATCTGCATGTGTCTGAAATGTCCTAAAAATCAAAACAGGGTCAAATTTCTTGCGATCGCTACCGTCTGTGTGCGTTCGTAATCGTCTGAATTCTCACATTGAAGGGAGAATTGGGATGCAAAATCATGTCCTGCATCATCCCAAACTCGGGGACGATGTTCAGTGTGCATCTGGTTGCTGATCGTCGTCCGCATGCATCCGAAACCCCAATACACTGATTTTTCCTTGGCTTCCTAAACTTCCCAAACACACATTTTCCATCAAATTTCCTTACTTTAATTAACCCATAATACTTACCCCATTTAAACATGTCCTACTTTAACGCATACCTTCATGCAACACAACATATAAATTAATCAAACAATTAAATTACATTGCGTGCACGGGGAAAATATTAATCTAACGAATACGTCCTTGGTAATATCCCGATAATTATCCAATTAATCCAAATATCCCAAAATTATTTTCCAATTATCCTCATTAAATTTTGATATAAAAAGTCAGGGTATTATACGCTCCTTCATTTTTTGCATTAGGAGCAGCCTCATTTGATGGCGCTCCTCTATCTAGACAAGTCGGTCCTCCATCATGCGCATCCAGCTGGACATCTTCTCAGGCATCAAAGTAAAATGAAATGTCTGAGGAGGGGCTAGAGTCATCGGCTAGGGCGCATTATCCTCCATGTACTGCAGAGGTGATGTTGGAGGCTGTTCATCCCAAAGGGCTGGACGCTGTTTCTCTAAGGGGAATAGAGGTCGAGCCACTGAGGGGGTTGGAGGCCGTACAACTGGGGGGGGGGGGTGGCGGATTGCGGCTGGGACACTATAGCTTGTTTCTTTGGGGTGGGTTTGGATGGAGTCTTTCCTACCCATACCCCTTCCATTTTGCTGAGCCCCATTCAGTCCACTTTCAACTTGTTGTGGACGTCCGTGGCCTTCTCTTTGGTTCTCGACTCCTCCTTCGAGATCGGTACTCTGCAATCCTCAACAATCCGCTAAATGAGTCAATTAAAAGGCAAACTCTTCGACGGGTTGTTGAGCACCTCGTACATGTGACTCAAAATGACAAAGCCAATGTCCACTTTTTTCCTATTGAACACCTTCTCGAGCAGATAGAGATCCATGCAGCTAACATGGTCTTGATGTCCATCCCGAGGCAAAATAGTGTGCGTCATGATGATGTAGATCACTCGGGTTATGACATTCATGTCATTGAACTTTGGCATCTTGTACGCTGCGATCTTGGGATCACAGTGCAATAATCTAAGCATTGCTAACTTTTCTCCTCTTCTAATGAAAGGTGGTTCCCAAGACACGTGGTAGTAGTGCTCGCTTGGTTCTTTCGTCGAACATCCAAGCAGCACTTAAATATAGTTCGGAGTCAGCCTCAACTCCTGTCTAATCATGTAAGTCCAGACCTTTAATGATTGGGTGGACAGTTCCAAATTTGCATAAAACAATTTGACAATCCGCTCACAGTAACTTCCACCCAATTGGCACAAATCGGCTAAGCTAGCCCCCTCAAACAATTTTTCAATTTCCAACTCATACAATGACTTAAAGTCTACTCTTCTAGAAACAATAATTGAACGGTATTTAACATCAGCTTCATATTGTTCCTTCCCGTCGGTTGTCCTAAAGAGTGGGGAGTGAAAACCCACTATAATGGGTTGGAAATGGACTAATGCACATGTTGCCGGTTGTTGTTTAGGCTGAGGTTGAGGTTGATGTTGTTGTGCTTCAATTCCGCCAACAGGGGTAGCCACGAGTCCTCCAACTTCACCCCCAGTTGCTGCACCTTCTGCTACGGGTGCTCCACCTTGCACCACGGCAGAAACATTGTGGTGCAACTGACTGACAATGAGATCGATTGCAATCCAACTTCGTTCATGACCTAAGTCTATCATTTCTTTACATGGCCGCAGTTGAGTCCGCAACGGACCACCCTTTCGCTTGAGCGGCATTTTCTTTGTGCGGGAATCAATTGGTATTGATTAAATAGTGTGAAACGAAGGTTTGAGAGTACGAATGTTCACCGAGGATATCGTGGTTCACGATGAACTCACCGTAGTGGACAGGCGAGTCTTATATAGTAGGGCATAGGAATGCAGAACGACGCATGATTATCATAGGCAGATCATTATCAATCCACGATCTACGGCGGACCATAAATATAATAACATTATTTTCAAAAATAACGATCCACGGCGGAACAGTAGACGATCTGCTGTGGAACGAAGTCAATGCGTTTAATAGCAAACATGACAGTGATTTTTGCGCGAACCTTTTTTCATAGTTCAGTGGTTAATTTGTTAGCAAAAATAGTTTAGTGATTGACTTATCATTGATCATAAAATACGTTGGTTGCTTTGTTATTTTCCCTAAAATAAAGTTGAATACTAATATATTTAAATTCTAATTTTATATTATAATATAATTTGGATTTAAATGAACACATAAATTATGAAACAAATGGTAATTATTCCATGTAACTAGAACATGTAGCATTGTCTCATAATATAAATGCCCTCTTATCTTATATTTAAAAATCATTTATTTATAAAATTAATTTACTTTAAATAGTTTCAGTTAGAAACAATCAATGTTATCTTAAATGACAACAATCATACAAACTTAAAAGTAATTATAAAATAAGTAAATTGAAAAGACCCTAAGGTTGAAATGGAAACAAGTAATTTGACCCACATTCTCTTGAGATCTAATTGCCCGACCTTCGTTTATTCAATAGTTTAGAGTGCAATATATAAAATTATTTTAATTTTTAATTAGTGGTGTAGCCCAGTTTAATGATGAATCGAATTTGACGCAAATGACTATCAACTAGATATGATAGGTAATGTAAAAGTCCATTGAAATATAGTATGCATCAAATATATTGTCAAATCTAATCATCTTAGTACAAAACCAATCTATTTTCCTTTAAAATTAATTCAACCTACACAATCAATAACGAGCCAATGAATATATATCTAACTACATATAAAATAATAAATAAATTATATATATATAATCATACATAGCAAGTAGCCTCTCATCATATGACTTTTGATATACTGAATTAGATAAAAAAAATAAAATAAAATATGAACATCAATGATCATGGTCATGACTGATGTGAACACTAGCGGAAAAGAAATGACGTCTCAGTAATAAGATTTTTGTTTATATTGAAGTGATTCAACTTTTTCTTCTTGACTCAATTAAATATTGAAATAAAAAAAATTTGGAAAAGTTAACTAAAACAAATTTGATAATTTGAGGTCAGTGATAAGTCAAATCTAAAAGAAATTTAGCAAACAATTAAAATCTCGAACTATGATAAATGAATTAAGCAAATCTCGCAATCTTATTTTCCATAAAAAAAAAATATGCAGAGTCAAACGCTAGAATCACCTTTTCCGCTTTGTGTGGTCTTTTCTAGTCTTTGATATCATTTCCTAGTTTAAGAAGTTTGAAAAGAGATTTCGGAAGAGTATGGTCGCTCTAAGGAAGTTGAAAGGTTGCTCGGAAATCAATTGAGGGAAATTGTTTACCCTCGTAGCAGACATCCTTTCAGTTTATATAGACAGAGTGGAGGAACGTCTATTTTAAGTTGAGGGACATTTGTTGTGGGCTTAGAGATATCAGTTTTAAGCCGGGGACATCCGTCGTATGTAATGACCCGATTTTTTATTACCTTTAAAAATGCGTGAAATTTAAAACTTTTGTAAAATGACTAAAATCCTTATTAAAACCTCTTTAGATTAAATTAGAGTGCGTCACTAAAGCCGGACCGCTACTAACCATTTCGTTAGACTCGTTGCGAAAACCTTTACAAGTATTGGAAAACTATGGTTATAAAATCATTTATGAAAACATAGTGGAAGCATAAAACCTTTTACAGAAAAATCATTTATCAAACGTAACGGAAACAAACCATAGTTATAAAATTGTTTGTTAAATCATAGCGGAAGCATACAACGGAAAGCTTTATTTATAAGCGGAAGCATAAATCCTTTTAAAAGAAAATAATGAACTTATAGTTTTATATTTACAAAAACCTTATCTCTTTTACTTCCCTTAGCCTGGCCAGCCTCAAGTCCAGTGCGTGCAAATCCTTTATCCTTACTTCGTGATCTGTTCATCGTACCTATACCACAAGTAAGACGTGAGCTTAAAGGCTCAATAACGAATTGAGTTTATGCAATATGCTATGTCTCTCTTTAGTTTGTTTGGAATGGGTACCGCCCCAAATTATTCTTTTCATTAAGTTCGTTGGTTCTTTACTCGTACATCGAGCGGAAGATTGAAGGACCCATACGGAATGGTATAGTTTGATCGACTTCTAACCTCCTAGGTGCCACTAGTCCCGTTCCTGACTAGGTAGGGGTGTAGCCTAGATGCCAGGCTAGATCCAAACTACCCATTTGCCCCCTAACTTCCTATTTCTTTTCTTTTCTTTCATTCATTCTTTTAACATTTTCCTCACACAATGCATATGAGTACTACCCTCAAGATGGCACTCCCTATTGGTTTCTATTAGCATGATGCATGACTGACGTAATAATAACAATAATTGAATGACGTAACAATAACAATAATTGAATGGCGCATATAATTGAATGACAGAAATTGAAAGCACATCGAACATAAGGAAACTACAGCGAATAACACGAGGAAATTAAATAGTGAACATTAAGGAAATTAAATAGCGAATCATGAAGGAATAACAGAAATTAATCACACATAACATAACAATATACAACGAATTAAAACAACAAATGACATGCTTGAACTTACAGAACACAACAGTAAACAAAACAGAAATCAGAACATGCTATTAAAAGGAGATCATAAGTCAAATAACTATTCAAACAACTAAAACATGCTTCTCAGAAGTATAATGGTATTAAACAAAGATGGGCAACATAAATCGAGTCAATTAACGTGCTCACCTTTAGGTAGTTATTTTAGTCAATTAACATGCTCAAGAAAGATTTTGATTATTATTCTAACTAGCTATCCTAGTTAATTAACATGCTCAAGGAAGAAATTACGATTATTATTCTAGTTGATTAAACATGCTTTCATCCTAGTTAACTAATTATGCTCAAATTAGTGGAGTCTGGTTAATTAAACATGATTTTATTCTCTAATTACACATGCTCAGATTTAGGAAACTATAATTTACAATTAACACAATAACACAATTAAACGGAGCAACTATTTGAACGGTGAGGTATACATGCTTGAATGGTCAAGAAAGAAAAACAACGAATGTAGAAATAAACAACATGCTTAATTTGAACACAATTTATACGAACTAATAGTTTTACCATAATTTGATTCTAACTTAGTTCATAGTTAAGATTAATTCGAACACAATTTATACGAACTAATAGTTTTAGCATAATTTGATTCTAACTTAGTTCATTGTTAAGATTATAAACTTAGTTAATTAAACATGCTCAGATTAAGAGTCGTTGTTACAATTATTTATTTTAGTTCATTAAACACGCTCATGTTAGTGTTTATTGTTACCATTATTATTTAGTGCTTATTATTAGACATGCTCTAGTTAATCATTATTGTTACAAAGGTTATTCAAGTTAATTAGACATGCTCAGAATTAGAAAACTACAGCTTCTAAGAGATTTAAACTATAGAAATGATAGGGCAGTACATAAACAAGTAAGGTAATAAGCAACACATTCACATAGCAAAATCAACATAAGTAAAGGAAATCATAACTCATTCATGTTTAGCATTCTATACTAGAAGGCTTAACGTTAGGGGTTCTCACTCAAGCAGTAAACATTCCTCATTTCTCAATGAAAGTAAAGTATTGAAATATAGAAATGGAGTAAAGAAATTATAGAACTAACAACAAGAAATTAACAACAAATAAGAACTTAATACCACACACGCACACTACTTGTGGGTAGGGCCTCCACTGGCCAAGACTCTACCCGATTCCTTACTCTAAATGAAGAACTAACTCACGGATAGCAGAAAATCCCAGCTCACATCAGCAAACTCTCGCTTCAGCCTATAGAGTCTCTGACAGTACTCACGTAACACTTTGGGGAATCACACATACTAACACCAAGACAACATAACACTCACGAGCTCTAGAGGAAGCTTTCACTCACACCAGGAAATTTTTCTCTCTCACAGAACTCTCTCTCGCAAAGGGGAAGAAAACTGGATAGAAATGGTGAAGAAGGTTGGCTAAATTCAAAAGCCTTACCTGGAGAGGGAGACCAACATACACCTAATGGCAAGGGAAGGACGTGGTTGACGTGGTCTATGCATGGGGAGTCATCTCCAGTGTCTCCCTGAGTGCATATTCAATGGCTAAACGATAATAATTCTATTATTTTAAACCCTAATTTCTCGCAGTTCTGAGATGTTTTGGACGCGAGGAGTCTTCTAGCCCTCGTCTGCATCCGTCTAAAAAATATTATTCCTCAGGCAGAAATGCACTTCCTGACGAAGGATGGCGTCCTGCCTTCGTCCGCATTTGTCTAAATCCGTCATTCAGACAAAGGAAGTCGTCCACATTCTGCGTCTGCCATCGTCCTAAAGGGTCTAGTAATTGGATAGATTCAAATCTTCAGCGTCCGCACTCATCCGCAGTCATCCGTATGCGTCTAAAAGTGCCTAGCCACAGACGAATAAGGATGCAAAACCTCATCTTGCATCATCCCAAAGTACAGGAATGACATTCTATGCACATGCGGATGACATATCTCGTACCCATGTCGTCTGCATGCATCCGAATTCGTCCAGAATAGCTTTTTCTTCACATTTTCCTACTTAATTTTCATCCCATAATATTTTTTTCATAAATACACGTCACAATTTAACACGTATAGATACGCAATATAATATATTAATTATCCCAATGATTGATTACATTGCGTATATGGGGAAAACATTATCTGGGTGTTACATCGTAAGCTGAAGGACATCTGTTTTAAGTTGAGGGGGGACCATTGTTGGCTTAGGGACATTCGTTTAGGCGTGTGTCTTGCACGTGACTCCCTTCAACATAACATCCGCTAATGCCTTTAGTCCATCCTATCCATCCATTCTCATTGAGGGACGTCTGTCCCTTCATCCAATGGCTATGAACCTTCGTCTGCCAATACCTTTGGAGGATGGCTTTAGTCCATCTTGGTCATCCATCTTCATTGAGGGATGTCCATCCCCTTCATCCAACAACCATGAACCTTTGTCCACCAGCGTCCCTTCTCCAATCTTGGACATTTATCCTCATTGCAAGACGTTTGCCTCTTCATCCAAGGGCCACCAGGAACGTCCGTCTCCTCGTGGATCAGCCTTGGGCGTCCCTCATTGTTATCCTTGGACGTTCGTTGGAGGTCCATATGACGTCCTTAGTGTTTTCTAAACAGAAAATGTGGCTCGAGCTTTTGCCTCAGCGTTTGACAATAAAAAGGGGTCTGTGAGGTTTATCTTCTTCATTTTCCATAGTTCGACGTTTAGTTGTACACAAAATTTCTTTAAGGTTTGACTTGTCGCTATTCCAAATTATAGGATTTGTTTTGTTAATTTCCCAAAATTTTATTATACGTATTAATGAAATGAAGTGTTTTCAAAATCTAATGACTATTTTTATTGTCAAACTAACAAAATATACCAAACATTAAACAAATAGAACTAATAAAAGAGGATGATTGAGAAGCGTCCCAAACCTTAAGCCTATAGTCACAATGCCCACCCTTTTATTTAGAAAAAATAAAGAAGATCGCCCCTAATTCGATAGGTAGCTTGGTGATCCAAGATCTGTAGATCAGATCTTGGATACCACAAAATTGGGTGGGCAAGCCTAGGCCTAGACGCTCGTCGAATCTGGCCTCAGGCTCGCCCTAAGCCGTTTTTTAGTCAATTGTTAATCCAGTTCGATGATTAGATTGAGGCCTAGGCGTGGTCCAAAATCAAGGGGACCAAAACTAATAATTCTTGAAAAAGAGTTATTCCATCGCTTTATTTTATATTAACATTGTTCGAATTCGATGATGTAATAAATAAAATCCATATTTTTCTTATGAAATGCTACATAATGGTACAACATCATATTTGGATATATATAAAAATATGCTGTATGTATTTTAAGGTAAATGTTACGTGAAATTATATTTTATGGAGATTTATCTTGAAAAAAAATATTTAAATGTGAGTGAAGAAAGCTAAATATTATTAGAAGAAAATGAGGATTGTGAGTATTCAAAGAATAGGATTTAGGGGGCTTAAATTGAACTTTTCTCCTCTTTCACCAGTGAGTGGTGAGTTTCCTTTTTCTTTAGGTACCTCTTGGATTCGGAGTTTGTTCCAACAACTGTCACACGTGAGATCCTGATCGTCTTCTTCCCAGTGTTGTTGCCTACTGGGGCAAGGAAAGTGGATTGAAATAAGTGTGAAGATGAGTCATGCGAGGATTAATCAAGCACTGCTAAATAGTCGTCCAGTCCACAAGGAAAGAAAGAAGGAAGAAAGATCGATCGTCAACGCTTCCAACGTCTGTAGGAACTGCTGGAACTAGAGGACTTTGTAAGATGAGTGAGAAAGGAGTTTGTTTGAGAAAATATGGAGAAGAAACAAGAAGCAATAAAGAGAAGTTAGAAGAGAGAAGACTAGCATGAGAGATATACATAAGGATTTTAGATTTTTGAAAAAGAGAGGGAACTTTAGCTAAAACGTGAAGAGGAAACTGGATATAAAAAGAAGACATTTTGGGGAGAGAAGGAGAGATGGGGAGAGAGAAAAGAAGAGGAAAGTGAATGGAGAAGAATGAGATTCAGAGTACATTTGGAGGATGATTCATCCAATTGTAGAAAGTGGAAGAAAGCTGATACCAGCCCTTTATCTATCTTCATTTCCAGAGTTTAAATCGAAGCTCTTTACAGTAACATTCTGGTGACAACGAATGCTACAACAAAGAGCATCATAGCATCAAAGAGAATATCTTTTATATTTTTTCAGATTTTACAATATGTTATATTTGATTAACATGATTATTTTCTCTTTATTCATGGGATAAATATTGAGTGGTTGTAAGTAGAGAGTACTAGATTATATGAAATTAATTACTTATATTATATTTTGTTGCATAGAAACGTATGGTATTTCAAGATGTTTTCCATGATATTTTGTTCAGTGTGCAAAAGGCATAAATTAATATTGAAGTTTTTGTTTTCTTAATGGTAAATAGAAATTAAGACTTATATTAAATTGTGTGATTATATTATCTTCATATATGTTGTGTTGTTAATTTAAAATATTTACATATCATTTTATTTGAATCACATGACCAACTGAGAATTACACTTAAATGAATTCTTTATGCTATATATGTATCTTAAGTATGAAGAAATATTGTAGAAATTAATCAAGCAAATCTAGTAAGCCTTGCATGAAGGTGAAGATTTTTGGTCATCTAAACAGTTTTGTTGTAGCATTTCCATAGCATTCGTAGTAAATTTCATATAAGAAAGGAAATCAAATTTAAGTCATGTTTCTCTCACTTGATCTCCTTATTTGATTTATTTGTATTTTGTTTAATTATTTATCACCTTACCCAATTAATTTTTATCTTAAACTAACTTTGTTCTACTTAGATTCATATTTGATAAATTGTCCTCGTGGAATTGATACTTTCTTATCTTATATTACTTGATTGCGACATGTGCACTTATGTAGTGTTATAGTTTAGCACAACAAAGTCTCACCTATTATTACTTTAATATTAGACCAACCCAAGGTCTTACCCTTCTTGGACTGGCATGCCGACCTTGGCCGATTGATGAGGTTGAAGTCTTGGGTCGAATAGTTGTTGGACCGTATGCACACCTAAAGAGGGAGGGAGGGAGGAGGGGTGGGTGTGTTAGGTGAGATAACTTTTTTGTTCGATATTATTAATTTATCCCTAAGTGATTTATTACAAATATAAAAGCAAACAATAACAGTTTGTTCATGCGGTTTGGCAAACACTCCTACGTCTGCGCTCCAAGTTTCCCACTTGGAGATCTTTAATCATCCAACCTCCCCGGTTAGTGATGATTGAATTTCACAAACATCAATCAAGCCGTTACAATGACTATTCACAGGGCGTCACCCTTTTCTCTTTGACTATTCACGGGGCGTCACCCTTTTATCTCCTCTTCACAAGAGGTTGTGATGCACCAGCAGAAGGGATAAAGAAATAACTTGTAAAATATGTTGAAGAAATATGATGAAGTATTGTTGAAGTGTTGGTGAAGAGTCCTTTGATGTTGATCAACCGATGGGGAAGCAGCAGTACTAGCAGTCGATCAAGATGAAATAACATAGGCGGAGATCGACCAGTTCTTGAAGGATTTGGATTGACTGGACTTCGAGGTTGAGCAGAGGGTTGACCTCAAAAAAGGTAAAGGTAGTGGTGAACTGATGAAGGGATCGGTCGAGCAGGCGGTCGAGTTGATCAACCGGTTCCTCTATTTCCTTATTTAGCCGCAAAACTCACTTTTGGAAAGTCAACTTTGGAAGCCAATAACTCACACGTTTTAGAAGCTTTTGAGCTGAAATTTGGATCACGCCTTCTTGAATTAATAAAGAAAGAACTCTTTCAAGAATAATGGAAATAACCTTCAAGGAATAGGAAATATACTGAGAAGAATTTAAGTGGTTGGAAATAGCAAGTAAGGAGCTTGCAACTTCCGAATGGATGATTTGTTGATGGTGACGCCTCTTGATGGTTGGACACCACTTTACATAGCCTTCCTCCAAGGAATAGGGTTGCGGATGCTAGTAAGAGAACTCACTTAACTCCAAGTGAGCCCAATCTTGTGATGTTACTCACACAAGGATAACTTTGGATGTAACTTACCAAAGTGTTTGAAAAAGGAATCACTCCAATTTCGATAACTAAGCAAAATCTTTTTGTATGAAAAATGCCATGTCTAAAACATAAGCAATAGGGGCTTTATATTGCCAATTACAAAGCATAAAATAGGAAACAACAAAATAGAAACACACTAGGTATTTGGTCCTAATTGGTCGATTAGTAAACTATGAATTTAGTAACTTTCTAAAGCTATTATTTTAGTAACTCCTTGTTGGCTTTGGCTCCACAAAATGGTGACTTTTGGTAGCTAATCCTTGTTGGTGCTCGACCACTTGAATGGTTTCCATGTAGAGATTTCCTTAGTCTCCAAGCTTGCACACTTGGGCTTTCCATAATAATTGCTCTTTGTTCCATGGACTTTTGACATAGCAAACAAATTTCAAATTTAATGATCTAGCCCATTCTAGAAATCTTATAAAGTCAGCTACAATCTTCATGAAACATTTGTTTTGAAATGACATTGTTTCAAATGCCAAAATTCTCAAACACTTGTCGAAGATCAAAAAGTAGACAGTTTTGGAAAGTCTTTCCATTAATCTTCTATTGTTCTTGAACTTCCACCTATGTTTGACCTTGAATGACTCCATGATATTATTTGAAGCTTGATTAATGATAGAGTGGACTCATAGTCCATCGAGTTACAAGTTTAGGTACAAATGAAAGAAATAGAAATTACAATTTAGAACTTAACTCTCAAAGATATAATCTCAAGTTGAAGATTAAGAGAGTAAAGCCTATGCACTCATTTGGTTGAAGAGAATTCATGCAGAAATCTTGGCAACATTTCAGTATGATTCTCCCTTTCTTAATCTTCAATTCGGAGTGCCTCTATTTATAAAATCTTCCCAACCGGTAAACCACCCCTTTTTTGCTCGACCATCTCTTGACCATTGGAATGTTACCATTACGCTTTCTGTTAGATCGGTTGACTGCTTCCTCATCTCTAGTCGACCGCTTCTACACATCTCAGAAATTCGCTCGACACTGTCCATTTTTCGGTCAACCTATCTTCACACCCGGTTGACCGCTTCCACTGCTTCAGAAAATCAAAGCAATCTGTCTGATTTCCAGTCGACCTCCTTCATGCCTCTAGTTGGTCACTTTCTTTGTTGTTTTGCCTCTAATGCAAACTGGTCGACCGCCCTCTCAGCCTAAATCAACCTATACTCCATGTTTTACATATTTTGACTCTTCTAAGTCACAATAATCAACCTATAAGCTACATGGACTTAGATAAATATATTAGTAAACATTAATACTCATATTAAGGGCATTTCCAATGAAGAATAACTATAAACTAAATGATAATCAAGTTAAGCACATTGAAAACATAAACAACTTATTATTAACTTAAACATTCATCATCAAAACAAATAAGTCTAAGGACTATTAGGCTAACAATAATAACTTTTGATATTCTTAGTTATATAAAAAAAATGAAAAGTAAAGTACAATTTAGATCCTAACATATTGGATGTGAACAATTTTCATTTTACTATTAATTTTGTCGTTAAATCATTGATGCACAACACATACATTATTTTTATTCCAAACAAAGCCCCTAATTCATTTTTCCTAATTTTCTCTTTTCCAAAAAGCTCCACTACCTCATCTATTACACCCCGAAGCGTTAAACCCCTTTTTTCTTTTTCTTTTTTTTTTTAAACTATACGTTACTAAAAATTTGGTTCTTTGGAAAAACGTACTACAGAAGTTTTTAAGAAAACTTCTTTTGAAATTAGAGCTTAGTAAAAACCAACTTTTATTAAATATATTTTCGTACCTTTTAAAACCATGCAACGATTCTTATCAAACTCATTTAGAAATTAAACATAGTAAAACCCATCTTTAAAATAACAAAAAAAAATTCTTTAGATATTTCTATTTAAATCTAAGAAATAATAAACATAAGTCTTAACAAATAATTTACGTTATTAAAATTCATCTTTTCTTCAATTCTCACCCACGGGTCAACTTCGCTTCGACAACATTCTACCTTCACCCATGAGAATTCTTCTTCAACTACACTATCTACTTCTTTTATCATCATGTTTCTTAATCTCCATCATTACCTACATAACAAAGTTCACCATGAATCTAACGCTCAACAAGAGATGTATAACATAAAATGTGCAACATGTAATGTAATTGTGAAATGCAACACGTAACATGACTATTAGGTGTAACACTTAAAACCATGTCTTTTCAGTCAACAGTATTTACTTTTCTTTTCTTTCACCTTATAGTTCGATCGTATAGATTATTAGTCTAAGGGAGAGTGACACCATTAGGTCCACCTCATGCGAGATAGCCAACTCGAACCCTACCCATAACAATCCTTTACATTTACTCAGTTTGTCTTTCTTTCTTCATTATCTTTCTTAATGAAAACATTTTTTTATGAATGCATGTACGTAACATAATAACAGTCTACATGTAGGAATATATCAATGACAAGTCTTCAATCCATAGGCATCCTAATCAATAACATAAAAAGTAATCAAGCAGTAAACATATCCTCGACCATCATTATATCAATCAACATATTCATAATATAATAACTAATTTAACATGTCTTACGTAATCTACAAGCATCATATAACATATCCTCGAGACTTACAAGGAGAGCATCATATTCTATCAGTAGAGCCATCCAATAAGTTCTCAATCAATAGCCCTTAGGCATCATGGACAATAACATAGACCGTAACATTAAGCAGTAAACGAACCCTCGATCAATAGCCCTTACGCATCATGGCAGCATAGCAATAAACATAACAATGAGCATATCTTCAATCAACATCACAGCATGGATAGTAAACAACAAACAACCAACATATATCATATCCTTGATATAACTGTAAACAAGCATCCTAAACAGACTAACCATCAAAACACTATACCATAGCGTCTTTGTGATGTAGCCCAAAAGCCAAGCACATTCAAAACATCACATACCTAGAGTCCTTAATGAAAGTCTGACTAGTCCTAACTCATCCCGCGCTGACTTTTCCTTTAACAAAACAAAAGAATCAAGTTAAAACTTAAAGAAGAGGTAACACTTATGACTTCACAGTTTCAAGGACAACTTCAAAAACTAAACCGTGGAGATCCAACCTTGAGAAACTTGGAGGAAGGCTAAACTGAGAGTTTGAGAGAAAGCTATCATCGTCCCGCAGCTTCTAGGGTAACTAGGGTTTCGACCCACCTTTTTCTATTTAAAGACCCGTAATCATAGAGCTACGTGGAAGTAAATCCCATGAAAATCGCATCCTTAACCCATTATTTTTTTAAACAGTCCAAGGATCAACTCGTAGCTTGCATGTAATATGGAAACTAACTTATTTAAAAACCTACCCAAGCAACAGCGGATGCGTGAGCAACTGTTGAGGACGTCCGCAACAACCTGCTCGACTAATGGCCAGTAGACACGTCAGCCCTAAAATCCATATTCGCGATCACCAAAGAAACTATGGACGCAAATACTTCTACGAAAGCCAACGCTTCCGTGAGAACCCCAATTCAAAGGCTCACCGACTGCTACGTGTAATAATCTATTGCTAAACTTATCTGCAAACGCCAATGCTATAATACCCCGACTTTTTATATTGTTGAAAAGTAATTAGAGATATTCGGATTTATCAAATAATTATTGGGGTATTACCAAAGACGTGTTCGTAAGATTATAATTTTACAAATTTATAGGATTAAATGGAAATTAAAGTAATTAAAATAATTAGTAATTTAATGAAATAAATTATAATGTTGGAATAAATAATTTAGAAGGAATTAAAATAAAAGAAGAAATTAATTAAATAAAGGGAGAATAGAAGTAAAAAGGAAAATTTCAAATGTATGTGGGATTAAATGAGTGAAATTAAATTAAAAATGAGGAGTTATGAGGAGGGGAAGGAAGAATCGGTTCACTTTGTGAACCAGTTTATTTTGAACAAAAGGAAATAGCCTTTGGCCCTTTTGAAAGGGGATCGAGAATAGAAAGAGGGAGAGAGGAGGTGAGAGAGAGAGAGAGAGAGCAGGAGATGAGAGTGAGCAAAGGCGAGGAAGAAGGCGCGGAGACGCGAGCAAAGGTCGATGGTGATCTTGGGTTTGGCGAGCGATCAGCTGGCAATGGGCGGTTGCGGGCGTCGGGTTGCTGGGCAACTTTGAGTCTGGGTGATGTGGCGTCTAGGGGCTCGACCATGGCTCTGGGTCCTCGGTGCTGCGGCAGGTGAGTGGTGATGCACAGCAACGGCGGGATGGCAACGGCAAGGTGGATTGACACCGGCGTGGTGTTCGACAGAGGAGAAATTACGATGGCATCGGGGAGCTAGGGTCGGCACTGCAGTCTCTAGTCCGAGTCAAGCTCCGACCCGGGTGCTCTGACCTCGGTATGACCAGGTCTGGCTGGACCGGTTCGGGTAAAGTGTTGTCTGCTGTGCAGACAACCCCCATCATTCTTTTCAACGTGGAATCGCTCTCTACAGTGTAGTGTGGGGAACACACTCTGTAAGCTGGGCAGTGGTTGGTTAGGCGTGGTGAAGGATTTTGCTCTCTACCTTCTAGGAATTGGCAGAAAGTGTCTCCTCTTATGTGGATTTACAGAGAAGAGGAAAAAACGTGAAGTCCAGAGAAGAGGACCGAGTTGTGAAGCATGAAGGGATGGCCGAGAGCTTTTGGTGAGTTTTCTTCTCGGCTGTTTTGGTTATTTGGTTTCTGTTTCTTGGCTGGGTTTGTTAGTTATCATTGGTTCTGTGATGGAGAGACACTCACTTAAGAAGCTAGAGTAGAGGGAAGAAAATAAAAAGTAAAAGAAGCTGCTCTCAGATGTCCTAGTTCGTCTTGGCTCTTCCCTTAGGTAACCGAAATTCTTCTCTGTTAGTTATTAATCTGAAGCATATTATCGGATGTAGGAAACATTAAATTAATGCTCTGAACCAAACTGTGGATGATAGAATTGGTGTATGACCTGCTCTGTTGTTGGAAATATAATAGTGATTGTCCATTGTTGGTTTGGATTTATCCACTGTTGAAGTCCACTTGAGGGTACTACGATTTCTGTTGGTTTGGTTTATGTGCTGGGAAGTGGATTATTTCTCTGTCAATTATTTAAAATGCTAAGTTAAGAGACATGGAGAGCTAGAGAGCTATGGACTGTGTTTAGGAGAAGAATAATGGGTGTTGTGTATTGCTATCTGGTTTTGGGTCTCGTTGTTGCGTTGGACAACTATTGGAGAGTATTAATGAGTGATTATTAATTTTGGTGATTATTAATTATGAAGGTATTGGAAGAAGAAAAGAAGGATAATAAGGATTGAGGAAAAGAAGGATAAAGGTTAAGTACGAGTACGGGATAAAGTTTCGAGGTAAGGATCTGGGTGTGTCTTGGCCAATGGTGGCCCTACCCACAAGTAGTATGCGTGAGTGGAGTTGATTTCCTTGTTGATATTGTGTAGATTGCCTTTGTTAATGCTCTGTAGATATTTCCTTTGTTTGTTAGTTTTCTGCAATTTTATATATATTGCTGTTAATTTCCTACAATTACCTTCTTTACTGCAAATGATTCCTGTAATTGATAGTGATGATTGTGATAAATGCAAAATGCATGAATGGTAAATGGTTATGTGAAGTCCAAAAATGAGCTAAAAGTTTTATTCTGTTTCTGGATGTTTACTTGCTGTTTAGTTATTAATTATAAGTTGTTATTTCCTTCATTATTGTTCCGCTGTCATTGGTTTGTTTTACTTCCTTAACTTGGCATGTTTAAATGATAATTATAACAACAACCCTTACTCTGAACTGTATCAATACTTGCAATATATCATTATAAGTTGATTCTGTTTAATTGTTAGTTAACTAGAATCTGACTATATTAATTAATTGAGCATGTTAAATTTGGTTAATCTAAGCATGTAAACAATTTAATTAATCTAAGCATGTGAATTAAAGTCTAATTAGCTAATTAACGTTTAATTAACTAACTAGCATGTTAATTAACCAATGTATGCTATGTTTAATCGACTAATTAACCATAATTAATTAGAATCCAAATTGTAATTATTACTTGAGCATGTTAATTAACTTAACTAGAGTAGACTTGAGCTTGTATAATTAACTAGTTTAATAATCGTAGCATGTTTAATTAATTAGCATGTTCAATTCACTAGTATGTATAACCTCTTAAGCATGTTTAATTAACTAGACTTGAACATGTTAATTAACCAGAGTAATTAACTAAAGTATAACTAGACTTGAGCATGTCAAGTAACTAGAGTAATCAACTTAATTAGAAATCGAGCATGTTAATTAACTAGATTGATTAACTTAATTAGAAGTTAAGCATGTTAATTAACTAAAGTAACTAACTAGGATAGAAGCATGTTTAAGAATAAAGAGTAACTAATTAGAAATTCCTTCTTGAGCATGCAATGAACTAGGATCATCAACTAGATTAATATTAGCATATTAATTCTTCCTTGTTAATATTCTGCATATTGCCCTTGTATTGCGATTTCATTTACTGTAATTTTCACAATTAATACTTTATTTTATTAGAAAAGAATGGATAAGATGAAACAAGAATAAACTAAGCATGAACGAATTAAGAATTCATTGACTATGTGAATAGATGTCTTTATCTTTCCTTTGTTATTGTTTTCTTGGTGTTGCTTATAACATTGCTTATAATTACTTATACTTAGCCTATTATTTTCTATTAAACCTAAGCATGATTAATTAACTAGGATAAAAGTATGTAATCAACTCTTGAACATGTTAATTAAATTATGCGTTCAGATGCACGTTGATCGTTAAATTCAGTTATATTTCCTTTATTATTGTGATCTCCGTATCCAAGCATGTCTTTTGTTGTTTAACAAATTTTATGATTGCCTCCTTTATATGCTTTGCTTTACTGAATGTTCCATTGTTATTACATGCCCTTGTGTGCGCTATTCAACTTTGGTTGTTACCTTCCATTACATGCCTTACTTTCTTCTATATGCACTTTCAGTTACTGTTTGCTTTCATTTTGATGCGAATGTCATTTACTTTCTTTATATGCGCAATGTGAATTGCATCATGCATTATGTTAGTGGAGAATGTATCATCATGCATCATGTTAATAGAAACCAATAGGGAGTGCCACCTTGGTGGTGGTGCTCAAGCATGCATTATGTGAGGTAAAACGAAGAAAATGATGAAAAAGAAAAGAAAAGGGAGTTGGGGGCGGATGGGTAGTCAGGTCTAGTCTGTAATCTAGCCAGAGCCCCTCCTTGTCAGGTACGGGAGTTCTAGATCGCAAGTAAAAGGTTAGGTCCGGTCAACTATACCATCCCATATATGTCCTCCAATCTCCAGCTCAAAGTACGAGTAAAGAACGAACGAACGAATGTAATGAAAAGATTGGTTTGGGTGGTCTCAATTCCAAAAGAACTAAAGAGAGTCATAAGCATAATTGCATTAAACCTTTTTCCTTAGTAAGCCTTTGGGCTTACATTTACTTGTGGTGTAGGTGTAGGTACTTGTATGTGAAATAAATGCATAGATCGAAAGGCAGGGATGAAGGGTTTGCACGCGCGGGAACTTGTGGTTAGCCAGACTAAAGATATTAAAGAGAGCACGGTTGTAATTAAGTTGTAATTAATTGTTTAGTTTCTTCCTTAAATTATTTACGTTTCCGCTATGTTTTAAGTAATTGATTTTTATAAAGCTTCTGCATTTTATTAGTTGGATTTTCATAACGAGTTTAACGAAAGGTTAGTAGTGGTCCAATTTTATGTTGTACTCTGATTTGTTTTAAAAGGGATTTTTGTCATTTTGTAAAAGCTTTAAATTTTCACGCATTTTAAAGGATTTACGAAAAATCGTGTCGTTACAAATGCTCCCGCAGACCAAGAACTCATTAAACCAAACGATGACATTTAACACTGTCTAAAACCCTATTTGTGGACACAAGTTTATTAGTGGAAGTGAACGCTTCTACTAAAACATTAATAATAAAGCATAACTAATCCCAAACAACATTGTTTCTAACACATAAAACACTACTGCAGACATGAATGCAGCTGCGAAAATATGCTATACTCTAAAACGACGATGTTCCAACTTACTTAATGCTCCCAAACTGCATCTTTTCCTTCCATGAAAGACTCTTTTCCTAATCCAACGGCTCATATTTCTTCTATTAAACCTTATCTAATGGCTCAATATTTTTCCAGGCTCAAGCGGCAGCTAACGCTTCTGCGGAAGAATCTTTTATAAATCTAATGGTCTCTGTTCCTTCCGCTAATCTAATTCTATGGTCCAGAGCATTCCCACACTCAAACACATCAAACACTCTCACGGATGCATCTTTGCTTGAACAAACGGCTAACACTTCTTCCGCTAAACCGATCCAACAACTCAGCGGCCATCTGCTTCACAGTAGCATCCAACATTTCTGCGAAGAATCTTTCTTCATCTGAAACTATCTCAGCCGTTCCTAAGCCTCATCTAACAGTCCCTATTGCATCCAATTGTCCCAACCCTTGTTTCCTTAATTCCCCAACAAATTAAACTAACCCAATACTTAAAACTTTCTTCCTTAGCCATGGTTACACATTATTTTTTTATTAATTCTATTATATTTCATTTTTTCTAATTCCTATTTTATTTTATCATCTATAAAATAAACTTCATTATTTAGCATTTTCTAATTCCATAACTATATGTTAATTTCTAACTCCTTCATTTTAGCTTTCCTAATTTCCTAATTATTTAATAATTCTAGTGTTTTGATCCCTTTATTTTAACTTTATTAATTTCTAATACTTATTTAGAAATTCTACTATTTAAATCCTTTATTAAAATTCTCCAATCATCAATAATTAATCTATTAAATTCCAAATCTTCTTATTATTTAATTAAACTATTTGTGAAAAATTCTGGGTATTACATCATCAATGGCTAATTAAAAATGAGACTTCCATACAAATTATAAGAGGTAATCTTTGTCCTGTTAGGATAAGGAGGGGGGTCTAACAGAAACATCAGGTAGAGCGACCCTATTCTTAGAAAGGACATTATCATCCAGCCCAAGGCCTAGTTTGCAGTGGAAGACCTGATCAAAATCAAAGTCATAACCCACAATAAATTGGTTGAGGTCTACATAGTGATCATTAGAAAAATAGTATAATAAGTTATAAAAATAATGGGTGAGGATACAATCTCCCAAAATAGGTTAGATAATTATACATGCCCAAAGCAAAAATCCTCCCCAAGGATTAAAACACTTAAGAGATATCAGAAAGAAGAAAAGGGCCTTCACTCCAACCTCGGATCAACTACTGCTCCCGACTACCTCAACTCTTAACTGGGAATGAAGAAGTCATTTGGGGTAAGTGACTAATTTAGTAGGAAACTTATTTTATTTGCAATACATGAGAAAACTGGTTTTATCATTTCATTTCAAAACCATGATGCATTTAATATGCTATGCATGAAATTCAAATCCTTTGAAAACTCTTTTATTATTTAACAAACAAGCTCCACAAGCCATCGATGAGCTAATCTTCAAACTTTGTTAGATACATAAACAAATATAAACAAAACATATCCCAGCCATGTTTAAAGATTCAAAACCCAAAGAACACGCGTCATCACTACCCTATTACCAATTTCACATCGAATAAACAAAACACATTCACACAGTATAAGGTGTATAGAGATAGACTCATGTTGTTTTGATATTGAGATTGTCCAAAACTACAAGAGCATTCATCGACTAGTGAATAGATACAAAAAAAAGTATTAAAGTGCCATGCACGTATAAAGAAAAATGTGGAAAACTATGTATGTATAGTATAGAAATAAACATGTTGTCGAACAGGTCATGTCGGGTTTTCTTATGTGAGAGCTCACCAAATATTAGTTTTGAAAACCATGATGCAACATAATACAATATAAAATCCCTACCTCAACAATGATTGCTCTTCTTACCAACAAGAGAAACTACCTCGGGAATAGATCCAATGTCACGATTTGGCCTCCGATCCCCTTAGGAACCACACCACGAACTGGATTCTCCTCCTGGAAAATGATCCCACAACTCACAACTCTTAGCAGAAGCTCACCAATCATAGACACATTGGCTTGCACAATTGGATCACATAAAAATAAAATCCAACCCAAACTAGAAAGTTGTATATTATTATTTACTTACAAAACTGTATCCAAATTTATTTTACAAACATGAGTCGTATTAAAACTAAATACATCAAAATAAAATCCTAGCCACACTCCTAGGTCTATGCTGTGTAAATCATCCGTTTAACTGATCTTTACCTTTTAGCTCCAAAGCTACTACCATCTATTCCTCAAAAACATCATAAATAGAATCGTGAGCTTTTTAAGCTCAGTAAGAATCTTAATCTAAGGATTCAATAAACCTTACTAATATCACAACTAACCATGTACTAAGCTCAACATGATTAGTGTAATACGTCGATAATATTTTCCTCGTGCATGCGATGTAATTAATTTGCGGAATAATTAAAATATTACGTTGCGTGACGGTTCGTGTTAATTTATGTCTTGTATATATGGGGTGAATATTGTGGAATAATTGAAGCATGAAAAATTTGGTGAATAAAATGTGTAAAAAAGAGATATTAGACGCACGCGGATTAGGGGTTGCGTCCGAAAACACATTTCACCTTGCCCCCAGCATTTTGGGACGGTGCAGGATAAGGCTCCGCATCCAAAATAGTCCTTAGCTTGTAAACACGAGTTTTTAGACAAACCCGGACAATGGCGGACGATAGCTGACACAGAGAAATCGAATCTACCCAATTTTTGGATAGTTTTGGACGCACACGGATGAAGGCGAGGACGTCTTTCTTTGTCCAAAAACGCAGCTCTAACTGAAAGAATGGGGATTTCAGACGAATGCAGATGAGGTAAGGATGCATCCCTCGTCAAAAAATTCCTAGTTTTGCGAAAAAATAGGATTTAAATAATATAATGTTTTTTCATTTAGGCATTTAAAACCCACTTAAATGACAAAAGAACGCCTCCCCCATGCATGGACTGCGTCTCCTCCATGCAAAAGCACGCCCTCCCATCCTGTTATGTTAATAGCTGTCATCCCTGGTAATGGCTTCACGTTTTAAGTCAACTTCTTGGAATCCTTCGCATTTCATCCTCCCTATCGAGAGAGAAGTCCCTTGGAGTGTGGTGAGTGTCCTGTGAATCTTGAGTAGGGAGAAGTGTGAATTTCGTGAAGTAATACATGAGTGTGGGGTGTGGAGTTCGTAAACTAGAGTGCAGGATTTAGCTAGACTCGCTATTGGTTTTCTTTCAGAATTGGAATCCTTCAACGGATAGCAAACTGAGGTAAGAATGAGGATGTAGTTGGCCAAGGGAGGCCCTACATCATGGGTTTGATTGCTATATTCCTTCTATTCCGATTTTTGCTGCATAGTATAGATTTATGCCCTGATTTCCTACTGTGACCTAACTCCCTACTGGTTGCTTAAATGTCAGATTTTATTTGGATTGTCAACTGATATTATTCCTGTTGGTTGAAAGATTGGTTTATGTACATGGTTGGACTGTCTATTGTAAAACTACCCTATGGATTGCTTAAGATTCATGACTGTTTAAGCGATACTTTGATGATTGTTGGGTTGAGTTATCTATTGCAAGTATTGTTAGTTTCCTGTAACTAATAAAATTGAGAAAACCTGGATGTTGACATGTGCTTTTGGATTGAGGACCAATGATTAGTAAAGGGACATAAAGCATGCATAAACCCTTTAGTTATGAATGTTTTGTGAACGTTGGAAATCAAAATCATTTCCCTGCGAACTGCGATGCAGACGATTTAAGTAAATTATCCTAATTTTAGTTCAATGGTTGATTACTACTTCACTAATTCAATACTAAAGTACCTCTTGCCTTGTCATCTGTTGATAAAAATTAGAGGCTATGCATGAACTTTTTTAATTCTATTAGAAACTGCTTTAAATATCATATTCTCTATGTTGTTTATTTTTGTGCACTGCATACTACATGACATCCATGCATCAAATCTAGGACTTCTGAACTTGTTGACATAACATGCATAATAAATGTAAATAGGCGTGTGGGGGTTCGGGAGTTTGGATGACAGTCCATCGGTGGCGACACCATAGGATTTATCTCCCTATCGGAGTGACGGCTAGTCACATGGACCATAGGATGTATTCCTCTCTCTTGTTCCAAAAATCCCCAACGTCTCAAACAAAAGAGAGTATTGAAGGTCATGACAATGAGGCCATATGATGTATCCCCATGTAGGGGTGACAGCTAGCTACATGTGTTAGCCTTTTTGTTAGGCTAACTTTTATTTTGATGATGACTAAATTATGTGTTAATTTAATAAATCAATAAGTTGTATTTTAGTAGCATGTTGCTTGGATTAATTGGTGGATAAATTGCATAACTTAATTGAGCAAATCAAATATGCAATATTTGTGGCACATGCTTAGGTTTGGATATAAATAACTTTATATGTTTTGGACATCATCAACAAAGGAGATTGTTTAGACTATGTGATAAAGATGATGTGAAATTTAATAAAGTGCAAAAATTGTTTATACATTGAATTGTTATATTTATCGATTAAATTGAGAATACCCTTGATTAAGGGTATTGGGAATGTTTAATGTGTTTCTCTAAGTCCTTGCAGGAGAATGGAAGGTTCGTATGACTTAGAGGAAACATTTTGTGAAAGTATGAAGTAGGTTATGCGGTTGAGGATGCTGCGGATGAGGCGGACGCATGGCTTTAGTCGTCCGTTTTGCTTCTGTCCATTTTGATGAACACGCGGACGATGCTAGCGGACGAGGTGGACATAAATTGGCGTCCGCAACCCTTCAACTGTGCGGACGGAAGTGAAGAAGAGGACGATGGTTTGGCGTCCCTTTCAAATTTGTGCAGTCGCAGACGATGAACCCAGTGGGTGCAGACGGTGCGGACGCGAATATTAGCCTCCACTTTGAATCTGTCCAATTTTATTGAAGATGCGGACGATAGATGCGGACGCAGCAGACGATGAGAATGGCGTCCGCAAATGCCCAGAATTGTGCAATGGCTATTTTTCTCAACGGGCATTTTTGCAACGGTCGTGCAGATGATAGTTGCGGACGCTGAGGTCGTCCGGAAGACGCAGTGGCAGTGTCTATAAATAGAGGATCACTCTATGCTCTCCACAATGAACGAATCGAATATTTGAGGCGAAGCCCTGGCAAAATCAATACTCGAATACTACTCTGTGAGCTATTAATTGTGTTGTAAATCCAATTCTCCCTATTCCGAACTTGTGAGCTATATTTAGGGAGAATTCGGATTAGCTAGATTTAAGCTTAAGTTTCCGAGTTTAGTATTGTGCTTGATTGTAAAGGGTGATTCCTTTAGAATTCATCACACTTGGCTGACGCCCCGTAATAGTCAATTTAGGGTGACGACTCGTAAGAGTCTAAGGTTGACGACCTAAGAATTAGTTAAGGGTGACGCCCCGTCTAATAGTCAATTTATAAACGATTTTATTGGCACCCGCAAGCCAATTACTTAGTGTATCTCCAAGTGCAACTTGGAGCGCGGACGTAGGCTTGTTTGCCAAACCGCGTAAACAAACATTGCGTGCACTTCTCAACCCTTACTCTTTATATTATTGCATATATTTGTTATCGATATTTTAATTATGTGCATTAAATCACTTAAGGTAATTAGAGATTAAAATATCGCACTAAAAAGTTAAAACGCTATATTCACCCTCCTCTATAGGCGTATATCGATCCTACAACATGACCATAAGATGTATCCATTCTTTCAGAATAACGGAAATGATAGGTTCTTTTCCGAATTGCATTAGCATAGGCTTGCATAGCATGAGCATTGCATTTCATCCTTATTCTTGCTTAGCGTTAGGCTCATTGTTTTCCCCGTGATGTAGGTGATGATGGCTGTATGTACTAGTCGAGGAGGAACTATTTCAGGGTGATCCCTTGGCTTATCAGCCGATTTGACCTGATGGTTGCGGTTTACTAAGGCAATGTTAAGTATTTTGTATAAGTAGTATTTTGATTTGAACCTGAAAAATGTTTTGTAGCCATGGCCTTTTGTGGAAAAGCCTAAACTATATTTTGAAACATCATTTCCTGTTTCCGCTTAATTAACTTTGACGTGATTTTAAATTGAATAAATTGCTTGAATTACGTGGTTTGACTAAATTAAACAAAAAAAAAATTATATCACGAATTTTAAAATAAAGAAAAATAGTTTTAAATAAAAATGGGGCGTTACAATTAGTCCTCGCATTCTTAACTTCTAACATATAACTTTTGATCAACTCTCATGATCACACATCTCATAATCTATATTTTATCTAGATCTTTAGATATTTCTAATTAATATCTTAACTATGTTATACACTTCTTTATATAAGAAGTGTTTAGTGCATATGTAAAAATGCTTAGGCTTATGATTTAAATAATCATAGTCTACATTTTCCAATTCTCATGTGCAATTTCAATTTATGTACAACTCATTCCTGTGCGTATTTAATTATTAAACACTCTCAACACAAAACCAAATACCTCAATCACAAAATACCACACTTCATGGATAATTTATTCCATATAATCCTTATGTGTTATTCCCTTTTAGCACCTTTAAACTTAATAGAATATTTAATTCTACAATTTCTTTCTACTTTCCAATCTCATTTCCTGTATTAAAGATCACATGCTATTTCGATCCATCTATCACCATCTCCATTTAGACCTTTCTAATTAATATCTAATTTCCAAATCATCTCTCGTTTTCTTTTATGGTTCATTTAATACCAATTCTAAACACCTCTAATATGTGTCTAATCTCAAGCTATTTAGACATTTACAATGTAGGTCAAATGCTAAATCATCTCTAAACATCTATAATTAATGTCTTTAACAAACTATCTAGACATTTCTAATTAATGTCTGTCACATACTATTTAGACATTTTTATTTAATGTCTATCACAATTAATGCCTCTATGTGAAGGAATTACTCAACATAATGCATATAAGTCCATGCCTAGACTTATGATATAACATATTATAGTCTAGATACCATGACAATCTATCTAACTTAATCATTCTATGACCCATAATTATGCAATATATGCATATGAAATGCATATCATGACTTTTTTTCACAAACGATGCTGTAATATTGTAAATCAATGAAATGCTCCATTTATTATTAAATGGTCATAGTTTTTAACAAGTACCATTTTATTAACTTGTACGTGAATGTCAACATATGTATGAATATCAACATTTATGTGACTATCAATATGAATTATCATACACCATTGTATGTAAAGTTGCACACGACCTTGAAACCCCACCATACTAGCCACTATCTCCAATAGGTGTGTCCATGAATATAATAAACCTCTGAAGGGCTAGGGACTATCAACCCAAGGGGGACTCACAGTCACTCCCTATCTATTTTCCCACTTTACATACATCATGCAGTACATAGTCTAGCGAGGTATATTGGCTTCCTCTGTGACCAACCATATCTCCTAGATAATATGTTTTGTACATATAAATATTTTCATGATACATGATTTGGCATCCCCACTATGCATACATTGAATGCTTATAGTACATGCTAAGAATGAATATAAAATGAACCATGCAAATCTTGTTATTAAATACACAATAATGATGCATGAAATGGTCTCATACATTCATCTAAACATATTCTCTCTATGTCTCAATCATGTCCCAAAATGGTTTATACAATGGGTAAACAAATGGTTAAAAACCTAACAAAAATATTCCAAATATACTAGGTCCGATCGACTACCCCCTAGGCCCCGATAATCTGCTATAATGCATTTTTAAAACAAAACAAGGCAAAATGCCTATTTCGGTGGACTGGTGTGGTCGACCGCAAAACATTCAATTTCAAATTCTTCATTGTGATCTTCCACTCCATAAGCACTTTTACACGTTCGGACCTCTGTCCCAGAGACAGGACGTCCGTTCCCGTGTTTATTTCTCAATTTCTCACATTTCTAACATTCAATTCCATTCCAAACTAATATCAAACCAAATCATCCCTAAACATTTCTAGGATTATAATCACACAATATAATCCATCAAACTGACATTTTAATCTATTTAAACAACCCATGCATTACATTTATCTAATGCTTAAAAAATATACAATATATTTGTGCATACTCTTTGATGGACCACAAGGTCCAATTACAAGAGCAGGGCTCAAAGGCTCATCAATACTTACCTCTCTAACTATTTGGAAGGTAGTTCATTCTTAGCCCAAATGGAGGAGCTTCCAACCCATAAAGACAAAGGGAGGCCCACACACTTATTACTATGGAAAGAAGCCAAAGAAGACAAGCTTCAAGGGCAAGAAAGACCAAGGGAAATAGAGATATGAAAACCTTCCATAATCGGCCATGCAAGTGGACAAAAGAAGGCAGATTTGTGCATAGATTTGGCGACCATTCAAGTGGCGAAACTTGAGGAGGAAGTAGCTGCCAAAAAGCCACCAATTCGTGGAGCCCAAGCCAACAAGGAATAATTTAATAATAACTTTAGAAAGTTACCTAATTACTAGTATAGTAATCGGCCATGTAGGACCGAATATCTAAGTTTTTTCTTATTATGTTATTTTCTATTCTATGTCTTGTAATTGGCTATATAAAGCCACCTAGTATGAGTGTTTAAGACATTTAAGTTTGATGAATAAAAGCTTTTTCTTTCTTTTGAAATTTGAGTGATTCACTTTTCAACACTTTGGTGAGTTGCATCCAAAGTCACCTTGCGTGTGTTGCATTACAAGATTGGACTTACTTGTAAGTTGAGTAAGTTTTCTAATTGGTATCCGCATTCTTACTTCTTGAAGGAAGAGTGTGTGAAGAGATGTCCAACTCTCGAGAGGTGTTTCCATCGGCAAGACATCCATACGAGAGTGCAAGTTGCACTACTTACTATTTTTGGCTACTCAAGTTCTCTCAAGTATATTTCCTAATCCATGGCAATTATTTCCATTACTCTTGAAGGGATTCTTTCTTTGATCATCTAAGAGGTCGTGTTCCAAATTTCATAAAGAAAACTTTCAAATTGTGGGAGATATTGTTTTTCAAAATTGAAGTTTCTATATTGTGTTTTGCGGCAAGTTAAGGAAAATTGAAGGTCCAGTTGATCACGTCTACTTGAGTTGATCGACTGCTCGAGAAAATGTTTGAATCTTTCTTATTTTCCACCATTGACGAACAAGCACCCAAGTGACCGCAAATCTTGTGGACGATCAAAACCCTTCAATTGCAATCGAGCTTCTTCAATGACGATCAACCTCTCTCTTGTCATTCTTCAGTACCCAATTCTTCAACTTCAAACATCTAACAAGTTATACTTTCTTTCCCTTTTGCTAATGCATCATTTGGTATCAGAGGTAAAATGACTCCTATTAATTGTGTACTTTTCCTATCTTCATGATGACATAGGGAGCTACAAAAGCAACACAAAAGATTGAAGCAAATATGAGCATGGTCCACGAACCAACCCACCACCAACACAAGAAGCCGGGTCAAGTATGCAAGGACAAATTGATGAACTTGAAGTGTGTTTCATCAGCAAATAAGTATTCAACAAAGGGGAAGCCCTCGAACAACAAAGCCAAGAGAAAGGTTCCCTCACTTAGATAGTCATAAAGATTTCACCAAAGAAGGAACCGAATATGAAGACTTCCCTAATCATCAAAGAAGGCCAACCCAAAAAGATAATGTGAATCTTGTCAAGGTATCCTGATGGACCACAAGGTCCAATCACAAGAGCAAGGGCCCAAAGACTTATTAACACTTACATTTCTAACTATTTGGAAGGTGGATCAATTATAGCCCAAATGGATGAGCTTCTAACCCATGAAGACCAAGGGAAGCCCATGCACTTGCTGCTATAGAAAGAAGCCCAAGAAGACATGCTTGAAGGGCAAGAAAGACCAAAGGAAATAGAGATAAGGAAACCTTCCTTAATCGGCCAAAGACAAGTGGACATTGAAGAACCGATTGATGCATGGATTTGGCAACCATCCAAGTGGAAATTAAAGGAAAGTAGCTACCAAAAGTCACCACTTCGTGGAACCAAAGCCAGTAAGGAATTACTAAAATATTAGCTTTAGAAAGTTAGTAGATTCCTAGTTTACTAATCGGCCAATTAGGACCGAATACCTAGTGTGTTTCCTATTTTATGCTTTGTAATTTGCTATATGAAGCCCCATAGTGCTTATGTTTTAGACATTGAAATTTGAATACAAAAACTCTTGCTTTATCTTGAAATAGGACTGATTCTTTTTTCAAACACTTTGGTGAGTTGCATCCAAAGTTATTCTTGTGTGAGTAGCATCACAAGATTAAGCTCACTTGGAGTTGAGTGAGTTCTCTTATTGGCATCTGTGACCCTACTCCTTGGAGAAAGGTTGTGTGAAGGGGTGTCCAACCATCAAGAGGCCTTTCCATCTGCAAAGTCTTCACTAAGGAAATTGTAAGTTGTGTTACTTTTTATTTCTAATCACTTGTATTCTTTTCAACATATTTCCTAACCCATGACGGTTCTTTCCATAATTCCTAAAGGAGTTTTTTCCTTGTTCATTCAAAAAGGCGTGGTCCAAATTTCAGCTTAAAATCTTCTAAAACGTGGGAGTTATTGGCTTCCAAAGCTGACTTTCCAAAAATGAGTTTTGTGGCCAAATAAGGAAATAGAGTCGATCAACTCGACTGCTAGCTCGACCAGACCCTTCATATGTTCGCCACTACCTTTTTTAAGGTCAACTGCCTACTCGACCACTTGTCTAGGTTGATCTCAAGCCCTTCAAAATCGATCGATCTCTACCTATTGTCTTCCTCTAGATCAACTGCCGCCTGCCTTTTTGTTCGACCACCCTACTTCTAAATCATCACCCGGTTGTCTACATCAAAGGGCTCTTCACCAACACTTCAATAATATTTCGTCAACATAATTCTTCAATTATTTTAGGGTATATTCTAATTCCCTTCCGCTGGTGCATCATTTGGTATTAAAGCTAAGACGTTTCCTAATTATATTCTTCTTTTCTTAATGATGACACGAGGAGCAGCAAATGAGACAACCTAGCTTTTCATAACCTTTTAAAATGTGTTAAAATCCAAAACTTTTCTTTTATTAGAGTTCTTACAACAAAGTCGGACCGTCAAAACCCTTTTGTTATAGTCATTATAAAAATCGTTATAAGTATTAAAAAACTATAATTATAAAATCGTTTCTCAAAACGTAGCGGAAGCCAAATCAAGAAACATAACGGATTTATCAAAACATAGAGGAAGTATAAATAACTCGTTTAAAGAATACTAAACAAATAATTATATATTAATTACAAAACACTTTCCTTTACTTTCCTTAGCCTAGCCAGCCACAAGTTCCCGCCCGTGCAAATCCTTCATCCCTGCTTCTCAATCTGTTCATCATTTTCTTGTACATGTACCTATACCGCAAGTAATACGTGAGCTTAAAGGCCCAGTAAGAATTGAGTTTATGCAATATGCTTATGCCTCTCTTTAGTTCTTTTTAGAATGGGTACCGCACAAAACCAATCTTTTCATTCCATTTGTTTGTTCATTCATTACTCAAACGTCGAGCGGGAGATTGGAGGACCCATATGGGATGATATAGATTGATCAACTTCTAACCTCCTGTGTGTAGCTAGTCCCGTTCCCGATCAAGTAGGGGTGTAGCCTAGCTACAGGCTAGATCCAAACTACCCATCCGCCCCCCAATATCCCATTATTCATTCTTTCTTTCATTCCTTTCATTTAACATTTTTCCTCACATAATGCATATGAGTACCACCCCAAAAGTGACACTTCCTAATTGTTCCTATTAGCATGATGCATGATGATACAGTATGACATAACAATAACAATAATTGAATAGCGCATATAAAGGAAGGTAAATCATAATAATTGAATAGTGCATACAATTGAATAGTAGTAATTAAAAGTGCATAACAGAGAACAATTTGAAAACACATAACAGAGAACAATTATAATATCGAATTGAAGCAGCGAATGGCGTACATAGTTTCAGAGTATAGCAATAAAGAAATGGTAAAATAAACATGCTAATAATTGCGATTAAACTAAACATGCTCAGACAATTAGTAATTTAAATGGAAACATGCTCAGACAATTAGTAATTTAACTGGAAACATGCTCAGACAATAATTAACTGAAACAAGCTCAAGATATTCAGACAATAAATAACGGAAACATGCTAAAGAAATAGCTCATTAGTAATTAGCTCAAGGAACTGTGAAAGAAATAGCGATCGGAACATGTTATCAAACTGAAATCATAAGTCAAGTAACTATTTGAACAAATAAAGCATGCTTCGCACATAATTCAACTAACTATTCCAACAATTAAAGCATGCATCATGAGAGTATGACTGTATTAAATAGACATGGATAACAACATGAATCGAGTATAAGAAATTAAAACTAAAGGCAACGTGCATTTGAAAGTAAAACATAATTTAACGATATTGTTCTTAGCTAGAGTTAACAACTTAGTTCGTATTATTATTCTAATTAATTAAACATGCTCGGATTAAGGGTCGTTATTACAATTATCATTCTAGTTAATTAGACATGCTTAATTCAAGGGAATACTTACAATTATTATCCTAGTTCAATATACATGCTCAATGGAGTAATTACAGTCATTATTCTAGTTAGTTCATCATGCTCAGATTTAGGAAACTGTAACTCCAATCAACACCAAGATCTCCACACCAACAACAGCAGAATAATATTATCACTAACATATATGGAAGCCACCACTACAGCAAATAAGACAATAAACAAAATCATCATCAAGGGAATAGCTCTTAGCTCATTTCTACTTAACATAACGTAGTGTGGTCTTAGTTCATCATTCTTTACAACTACAGGGATTAACATCAGAGATTCTCATTTAAGCAGTAAGCATCTAGTAAACATTCATCACTTCTCTAAGCATTTCATTTCAATATTTACATTAATTAAATTACAAAAAACTAGTAATAGTATAATCACCAAAGAAAGTAACTCAACTCACGTACACTACTTGTAGGTAGGGCCTCCACTGGCCAAGACACACCCAATCCTTACCCTTGTTGAAGAATTCAATCATGGACAGCAGCTTTTAGATTACTCCTCAGCTTCACGGACAGAAACTTCTAGCTTACAGAGCTATGCTTCACACGTAATACACTGAAGGGTTCTCACAACACTCACGAGCTCACAACACAACTATCATGAGCTCACAGAGGATTTCACTCTTTCTCGCAGGAAGCTCTCCCTCTCGCAGGAAAAACTAGATTGAAATTGAAAAGAAGGATAGATTAAATTGAAAATCATACCTAGACGGAGACAAATGTACACTGAACGGAGAGGAGAGGCCTGCATCGACATGGTCCAGGCATGGGAGAGTCAACTTCATGTCTTCTAAGTGCGTTTTTAATTACAAAACGAAAAATGTTTCTATTATTTAAATCCCTAATTTTCGCAGGTTTGGGACTTTTCGGACGAGGAGGGTCATCTTGGCCTCGTCCGCGTGCGTCCGAATTCCTCATTGTTACTTTCCAGAACTGCATTTTTTAACGAAGGACTGTATCCTCTCCTTCGTCCACGTTCGTCCGAATCTGTCATTCGGACGAAGGAAGGCATCTTTGCCTTCGTTCACGTTCGTCCGAATCTATCCAAAAATTGGACAGATTCAAAATTACAGCATCCACATGCGTCTTAAAGTGCCATGAATTTCGACAGATTCATTTTTCACTCATCTGCCATTATCCACTATCGTCCAAATGTCTTGTCTGAATTGTCCAGGAATTGGAAAGAGTCATTTTTCATTCGTCTGCCATCGTTCGCATGTCGTTTGCCTTCATCCGAATGTCCAGTTTGAAGACAGAGGACGAATTTGGACGATGCACGTCGTCCTACATCATCCCAAAATGCAGGGACAATGTTCCATGCTATTTCAGATGACATTCCCTCGTCCTTGAGTCGTCTGCTATAGTCCGAAAGTGCCAGATTTTAGCTTTTCTTCACATTTTCCTACTTAACTTTTACCCCATAATATTTACCCCATAAATATACCTCATAATTTAACATGTATTGATACGCAATGTAATATATAAATTAGCCCAACAATTAATTACATCGCGTATACGAAGAAAACGTTATCGGGGTATTACAACAAAAGCGGCCCACAGAGATGAGGCAATTCCGAACATTATTTAAAAAGACGATCCACCACCTACACAAGGAGTCGAATCAAGCATACAAGGACAAATAGATGAGCTTCGATCCATGTTCCAACAATTCATGAATTCTCAAAGCCAACAAAGATGGAGTCTTCATTCAACAAGACCAAAGAGCGACCTTTGTATTCGGATAGTGACGAGGAGTGCATAAAGGAAGAAACCAAGTATGGGGAGTTCCCCCATCATAGGAGGAGACCAACACAAAGAGATGACTCTAGGCTTATCAAGGTATCCATCCCTTCATTCAATGGTTCTAGCAACGACACCGATTATATTGAGTGGATGGAAAAATTTGAAAGATTATTCAAGTGCTACAACTTCTCAGAGAGGAAAAAGTTCAACTAGTAACACTAGAGTTCACGGGATACGCTAGTCTTTGGTGGAACAACACGCAGTCAAAGAGAAGACAAGAGGGAGAGGACATCCAAACTTGGATACTATTAAAAAGGCTCATGAGAGAGAGGTTCGTTCCAAGTCACTACAAGGAAGAACTCTACTATCAATTGCAAATCCTCAAGCAAAGTTCCTCAACCATCGAAGAGTATGTGGCCGAGTTCGAAACCCTAAAGACAAGATGCAATTTGCAAGAGTCGGAAGACCAAACAATTGCGAGGTTCATCCAAGGACTTTACTATGACATTGGAGACATTATCGAGCTACAATCTTACAACACCATGGAGGATGTGATCAAGTTAGCTCTATAGGTTGAAAGGAAAAAGAAAAGGAAAGAGAAAGAGAAGGTTAGCCGATTCCTTCAAAGAAATATAAGCATCCCTAAACCACCACCTAAGCTTGATGACAAGGGTATACACATGAAAGATGCTACTACTAAGCCAAGTGACGACAAAAAGCTACCTATGGAATCATCAAATCCAAAGACAAGAGAAATCAAGTGTTTCAAATGCCTTGGGATTGGACACTACTCTTACCAATGTCCGAACATGAAAGTTATGGTATTAAGAGAAGGTGCTAATGAGGTTGAAAGTGAGAATGAAAGTGAAGCACCAGAGACACCCAAGGAGGAAGCATAAGTGGAAACTTTATATGCTCAAGAGGGTCCCCTCCTTATGGTTATTCGACGAGCACTCACCACCAAGGCAAGCATCGAAGATTGTCAAAGAGAAAACATCTTCCATAGCCATTGAAAAGTCAAGAAATAAGTTTTCTCTTTAATTATTGATGGAGAAAGTTGTGCCAATGTGGTTTCAATGGATCTAGTGAGTAAATTAGGAATAGAAACAACTTTGCATCCGACTCCTTACAAGCTAAGTTGGTTAAATGACAAAGAAAACATCAAGGTTAGTAAGTAAGCTCCCATTGAGTTCTCTATCAGAAGTTCCTCGGACAAAGTGTTATGTGATGTGGTTCATATGAGCGAAAATCATATACTCTTGTGGAGACCTTGGCAATATGATCAAAAGACTATGCATGATGGCATCACAAATTGTTACACACTCAAGTTCAATGGGAAGAATTTCAAACTAGCTCTGCTCCAACTGGAGCAAATTGCCAAAAACTATGAAACACTAAAGGAAAGTAAGTTCAAATCTACCATGCTCGTGAGAACATAAGCGACACCATCTCTCAAAGAAACTCCTTCCTTACCAAACTTGAAGCAAAGTTATATGGTTTTGACTAGATAAAGGTGCCTACACGATGATATAGACTTCGGCAATGGTATGAAAAGTGTCAAAAGGGGCCTGAGAATGGATTTTATCTTATGAATGGATATCTCTTCAAAGTTTACAAGATTTGCATTCTAAGATGTAGCCTTTGAGAATCTCTAATCAATAAAGCTCATAGTGGAGGATTAGCTAGCCACTTTTCATAGTGATGGTGCGATCAACTTGCCCAAATTGAGCGATCATTTGAAACCATACTCGAGAACACCAAGTTTTCAAAGACGAAAAAGCAGTCAACCGTAGGTTGCATAAGGGGTTGTCTAAAAGTATAATCGAGAGTAACGAAGTTTCTAAGATTTACTGAAGTAATCGACTGGACTGGCATAGGTCGACTAGTGAGGTAGATTGGTCAGAATAGAGGTCATCTGATAAACCTCCCGACAGCATCCAATTTCTTAATCACATGAAGCTGTTGACCAAGAAAAATATGTGGTCGATTGAGATGGTATACCGGTGGATATATATTGTAATGGTTAGAAAATTTTGTATATATAGAAATGATATAAATATAAGGAAATTAATAATTATGCATGATTAGAAGTAAAATTAATAATTATACATAAAATAGATTTAAGCATAAATTGTTTTTGCTTATTTTTATATTGTTGAATATAAAAATGTGAATGGATGTCACTTCCCATTTTACATTTATATTTCCATTAGCCATATAATTTTTTTTTCTTTTTTAATTTTATTGTAAAAACATGTGAAGGGAAAATAGAGTGAGCATAAGCGAAAGTCATTAAAAATTTTAAAACATACAATTACCACTTAAAAACTACTTAAAGTAACCACATTTTTCTTTTAGTGAGTCATAATCCCAAGGTCAAAAATGCATCAGGTAACGAAAAGCGCTCATCGTATCATGCTCCTTCCATATGCAATTCATTGGGAATATAATCATTACCTACATCACAAGATAAACTATGAGCCTAACACTCATTAAGAGATGGAATGAAATGAAATGATCAATGTATGCTCATGCAATCTGTCTAAAAAAAGAACCTATCTTTTCTGTCATTCAGTAGATGTTTCACTTATCAGTCCGATTGTTGGGGATTTCTAATACAAGAGAAAAAAAATACATCATATGGTCCATGTTAGGCTTAACCGTCACTCAATCCCGACATGGGATGAGTTGTATCCATCAGGAGTGTTACCAAATAGGACCGTCACTAATCTCTAGAACCCTCAAACTCCCATTTATGTTTATTTCATTCATTTTATTTATAACGCAATGCATGTCATGAATGCACTTCAATCAATACAACATTATGCCATAACAAACATATTATATCTCAACATGAAAAACAGGGAGTAATCAACAGAGGGCAAGTCAAGTCAATGGAATAATACCCCCAACATTTTCATTAAGGAGTAACAAACAGAGGCCAATACACTCATTGTCTATTAAGCACTAAGTAAAAGCATGACATTAAATTGGCAGAACATCATTTTTATTCAATAGTTGATCAAGTAGTAGCACCAAAGAGTATTTCCACCATTTATAACATTTTTTTCACCTCACAGTTATCAAGCAGTATACAACAGATAGCCTATTCCACTAATTCAACATTTTCTTCAACTCAACATTTTATGTAATTGACAGAGCAACAGTTTATCAAAGTAGCATGGAGAAGTTTTAAACTAACATAGCATTTCTTCAATGAATTTTATCAACATTATAAAGAAACAGAGAGCAATTCCAACAACATAGCACTTTCCTCAACCGATTTTATCCATGCTATAAATGAACAGAGAGCACTTTCAAACCCACTGAACACTACCATCAACAAGTTCAACAAAGCAGTAGCAATACCACAGAACACTACCATTAACAGGTTTTAACAAAGCCACTTAACAGAGTATCAACCTTAACTATATCCATCCATAAACAAAACGAAACAAGACAAAACATCATAATCTTGTGATGTAGACCACCTCTAGTAAAACACAAACATATCCTTTACCTATTTTTCATAAAAGCCTCTGCTGAAGCTCCTCTTTGCACCAGCAGCACATCAACACGTTACTAAAGACCAAGAAACATCGCTCTAGAGTTGCCTTGAGAGAAAACCAAAAAACTAAATGTTTTTTTGCTTAACTCCCATATGTTATCCTTATAGGCATTACAAGTAGAGGTGGCACACAACAGGGCAACCACCTGTTAGCCCTTTTCCTTAAGTGAAGTCATGGCAGAAGCCATTTTTTAGGCGACGATTGGTATTCTGGTCAATCACCCCTTTCACGTGATCGACCGCAAATGTCAAATTCACAATTTGCCATGACCATGATCGACCTCAATTCACCCAATGATTGGCTACAATTCTGCCTTATTCTGAAAAACTGGTCGATCACCGATCAACCGCTCCTCAAACTTTTACAATCTGTATAAAATATGCTTTGAAATTGGTCAATCACCTCCTTCAACTGACCGACCACTTCCAAAACGGTTACAATCTATTTTGAATGTGATGAATTATTCATGAAGGTGATCAAGCACTCCCCATTTTGAACGACCATTCCTTCAATAAATACTCACCTTCACTTAATTTATCATTCTTCCTTAACCCATAATATCACATTTCTTGTTTAATGAAAATTCCACTTATCCAATTCATATGTGAAAATTCTAAAATAGATCAAGGGCACAATTTACTATTACCAAACACATTTCCTTTGACAAAACATACATTACACATAATTCGCTATATTATACATAGATGGATTTTTCAGATGTTACAATGGAACTTTATGAAATTTTAAGGTGATAAAATAGACATCATAAGGAAGTGAGTAACACTTAAATTGTGAAATTTGGAGTTTTGTGGCCAATATTATGTAATTTGTAAGTTAGACTAAGTGTATGTAATACTTATGTGCGATTTTTGATAAATACTTGATTCACAAAAATCGAGTAAGAGTATAAAAGTTTCCTAAGACATATGTCTATGATTTCATGTAGTAAAATAGGTTAACTAATGATGTGTCAATGGAAGCAGGAAGTGGACGTCCATAATGCATAGGGGGCTTTGTGGATATCCTCAAGGAAGAGCAAAAACCTAGAACGAATGTCTTCAAGGAGTGCAAATATCCACAATAGGAAGTTACTCTTCAGAGTGAGCATCTGAGGATTGGAATTGATCCCACGTGCACATCACACACTTGGTAACATGATGCACCGCCAAAAAGGAAAGTTTACAAGTTGCTTTGGATAGAAAGTTTTTCAACAGATTTTGTGTCAATTTGAGGGCGCAATAACTCTGTCAATTGAAAATATATTCACATGAATTTTGGAAAGAAATACTTGTTATATGTGAGAAAACATCCCTCAAAGTTTTAGAGTAAACTTAGCTCGGACAAGAGAGATATGAATGCAAAGATGGCAATTTCTTAGATGTAGGCACCCACTCGGCCAAGAATTAGGTCAAATGTTGGACAAGTGTATCTTGGTTAATACAAGGCTTCTTTCTATGATATTTGGACCACTTCTTGCCTACAAGTGAAGAAGACGCCCTCCAAAAATCATGATTAAAATCGATGGGATGAGTGAGATATGTGGAAGAGTTGCAACTTTGTCTGAATAGGTACTACTTGTGCAACTTTTGACTTCAATGGCCTCCTCTCAATGGAAAACACCCTAACTTGAGTTTCTTGCAAGTTTCTACACCTTTGTTAAATGTTTTTCCTCGATGGCACAAGGAAGAGAGAGAGGTAATAGTAAGAGATATCATCTATGTTGGATAGTATGCACACCTATATAGGGGAGTGAATTAGGCATTCTAAACTGTTTCATGCGATAATTATTATCTCTAATCCTTAAGTGATTTAACACATTCAATACATATAATTAATAATAGATAATAAAGAGTTAAGGAATTGAGAAAATGTAAACCAAATTTGTTCACGTGATTTGGTAACTTTGGCCTATGTCCGCGCTCCAAGTTTCTGACTTGGAGATTCCTAAACCCAATAACCTCCCCTGTTTTTGTTGATTGAACTTCACGAGCATCAATCAAGTCTTTATAGACTCTTCTAGGGTGTCACCCTCTTCTCTTTGACTATTCTCGAAGAGTCACCCTTTCACTTATCGTTTGAGTACAATAAAATATAAAACTAAGATTCCTAACTCTCCCAAATACAAATTCTCAAGTTTAGAAGTTGGAAAGTTAGTTTGATACTCAATTATAAATGAGAAATCATGTATGAATTTTGGCAGAGCTTCGTTACGATTCTCGCTTGGTTAGTTTGAGTTTCGGAGTGTTTTCTATTTATAAAAATTGTGAAACCGGTCGACCACCCTTTGTTTGGTCAACCGCCACCCAACCGTTGAAATTTTACCGTTGTGAAATCCAGTCAGGTCGGTCAACCACTTTGTCCCCAGTCGACCACTTCTTCACAATTCATAAACTGGCTCGAATCTGTCCATTTGTGCGATCGACCACTTCCGCACTGATCAACCACTTTTCAACAGTTTTCAACACATTGAGCAATCTATCAAGTTTTCTGGTCGACCACTTCTCAGCAAAATGGAATTCTAGAGCTCTATATAATATTTGTGGTCGACCACCTCTAAACCGATCGACCGTCTCTTCATGTTTTTCAGCAAAATAGTCGACCTTCTTTATGCTTTAGTCAACCTCTTTTTCGCGTTTAGTATTTCTTGAATCCTCTAAGTCCCAATGATCATTCTATAAGCTACATGGATTTAGGGAAACACGTTAGTAATCAATAATACTCGTATTAAGGGTATTTCTAATAACGAATAAACGAATTTACTTAATTCAAACAAATGCATAATAAACAACTTAATTATACAAATAAAACTGTCATCATCAAAACAAATAACCTAATGTCTATTATGCTAACAATCTCTTTTTTTTTATAATGACAAAATATATTATGTTGTTCAATCACCTATCCTAAGCATGATCATGATGTCTATTACATATTTGATACTCTCCCTTAGTTTATGCAATTTCTTACTTAAATTCATGGTAATCACGTTTTCTAACGACAACTTACTCTAACTTCTCTTTTTTTTTTTGTCATAATTAAAAAGAAAGCAATAGGGAGGTAAAAATAAAGTCAAAAAAGATTCATCACCCTTTGTCATTATTCAAAACATAGAATCATTTGAGGGATATTACAATTCAATCTATTTAATCAATTTTTTTTCCCTAATATCAATATACAAAATCAAATCAATGGGCATATCCAAAACAACAAAACAAAATAATTAGTTTTTTCCACCTTAGAATATCAATTGTTGGGAGAAACACAAGTAAATTTTTTTATACCAACTGTAAAAAAAATTTAATCTTTGATATTATATTCAAGTGACAAACAACTTCCCCTCTTATTTCAACACAAATTCAATTCATAGGAGATCTATAAAAAACACTTGTTGGATTATCACATATTTTATATTTTGAGTTATTAGATACCAAATGTTAAAATCCAAGTGGAAAACAAATGGACATCAATTTTAATACTCAAATCAAAATAGGTCATTTTATCAAAATCAAATCCAACCAACACAATCTAAAAAAATATTTATAATACCAATAGTTGGATTAACAAGGCTTATACCCAAAAATGCTAATTGAAGAATTAACTAAAATAAACCATATAATACCAAAAAATATATGCAAACAAAAGAATCAATATTAATCAAGAGAATATAATTTTAACCAATATGCATATAATCAACTCAATTCTATTCAAATCAACAGTATTATTCATTAAGTTATTTCAACAAACTATTTACATACTCTTAATTCAAAATTTGAAAAACACCTAAGTGTTTTTCTTAAGCACTAAAAGCTTTTTGGGTCCTTTAACCTTAGAAATTATTCATTTTGGAACTCACATCAATTTAGAAGTTGTCATTTTATCATTTAATTTCAATGGGCAACTAAAAGATTTACGCCCTACACAATTACAAATATTACAAATAGTACGACAAACAAAGAAATGTTCATAATTCTTTTTCTTTGCAAAAGATTGGTAGCCAATTCCGGCTTCATCAAATATGACTCTTTGCTTTCCTAAATGCATACTCAAATTTTTGCTATCATTAGTGAATTTCAAAACCATAGAGTTCAATTTATCATTTTTCAATTTCAATCTCAAATGATCTACTAGTAGCATTTAATTTTTCATTCATGCTTTTTAACTCCACAATTTGATTTTTTAATATATTAACTTTTTCCACATGCTTTTTCATCAAATTGTTGTTATCCTTTATCAACTAGTTATATTTACGCTTAAGCACATTGAATTTGTCAAATAACTCAATAAAAACATCTAACAATTCATTATCATCATTAATATCATCTAAATCACTAGAAAAATTGTGTACCTTATCTTCTTTGGCCATGAAGTAAAAATTAAATACCCCTTCAATTTCAGAAGAGGAATCTTCATCGCTATCATCCAAGATGACCTTAAACGCTTTTTTTCTTTGAGGCTATTGATTTCTTCTTTACTTTGGGACAATTGTAGGTGTAACGACCCGTAGCATTAACCTTTTTTTTAATACGTTTGTAGAAAACCAGGTCCTTTAGGAACTCATGCAAAATGAAAGACTTTATGAATACTCCTTTTGAAATCAGAGTGCAGTAAAACTTGCCATTAAATAATTACCATTCTTACATTCATTTAAAATCATGCAGCGTAAGACTTTTTTTAAAAAAATCTCACGTAAAAAAAATAATTGTAATAAAATCTATCTTTAAAACGATCAACGTATTTATAATTATTTCATTTTT
Organism: Begonia loranthoides; assembly: GCA_022433065.1. Taxonomy (NCBI): domain Eukaryota; kingdom Viridiplantae; phylum Streptophyta; class Magnoliopsida; order Cucurbitales; family Begoniaceae; genus Begonia; species Begonia loranthoides. The sequence goes on along the minus strand of CM039484.1, from coordinate 13,049,082 downwards.
ACATTAAATAGAAATGAACATAAATCTTAATAAAAATTTAAATCCTTAAAATATATCTTTTTTAAATTCTCACTCACAGTCAACATTCGCTTGATTTCCATCCTTAAAATTTATCTTTTTTTGTGCTATCAACAAGTTCTTTTCATCAATTTCTTTAATTTCCATCAGTTCCTACATCATAGGGTACAACTAATGAGTCTAATTCTCAGTAAAGAATGTAGCATGCAACATGTGACATGACTATGAGATGCAGTACATAAAATAGTCTTTTCAGTCATCTATCTTTTCATTTCTTTTGTTTTCTTTTATTTTATTTTATTTTCTTTTCCTTCATATAATTATTTAGCTGTATGGATAAACAGTCCAAAGGAGAGTGGCACCATTTGGTCCACTTCTTATGGGACAGCCAACTCATCCCCACCCATAACAACCAAATAATTATTTTCAGTCAATAAGTTTAGTATAAGTGACACCATTTGGTCCACTTCATATAGGACAGTCAACTTATACCACTTTCAAATTCGTAATTTATTTTTTTGTTCTTTTCCTTCATATAATTATTCATCTGTATGGACAACAGTCCAAGGGAGAGTAACACAATTTGGTCCACCTCATATGGGACAGCCAACTCATCCCCACCCATAACAACCAAATAATTATTTTCAGTCAATAAGTTTAGTACAAGTGACACCATTTGGTTCACCTCATATGGGACAGTCAACTTATACCACTTTCAAATTCGTAATTGATTTTTTTGTTCTTTTCCTTCATATATTATTCATCTGTATGGGTAAACAGTCCAAGAGAGAGTGACACAATTTGATCCACCTCATATGGGATAGCCAACTCATCCCCACCTATAACAACCAAATAATTATTTTCAGTCAATAAGTTTAGTATAAGTGATACCATTTGGTCCACCTCATATGGGACAATCAACTTATACCACTTTCAAATTCATATCATTGTTATGTGTTCTTTTTGTTCATATAATTATTCAGTGGTATGGGTAAACATTCCAAGAGAGAGTGACACCATTTGGTCCACCTCATACGGGACAACCAACTCAACCCCACCCATAACAACCAAATAATTATATTTAGTCAATAATTTTAGTATAAGTGGCATCATTTGGTCCACCTTATATGGGACAGTCAACTTGTATCATATGTTAAATTCTGTCTCTATTTTTCTTTCGTGAACGCATGTGCATATAAATCATTTTTTGAAAAAAAAACGTGATGCATGAGATGCAATATCATGCTTAAAACAGTAAATAAACAAATTCTCAATCCACAGCTCGCAGGCATCCTCATTCATAACATAAAGAATCACAATAAACATGTCATCAAACCTAACAGAACATATCCTATCATCAATAACGAAACACATCCTCAAAACCACAAAGAAACACCATAGTCTATCAACAATAAAATAACTAGAAACTATGGGCTACACCATACAACAAAACAGGTTTCATATTCCTCATTGAGGCGGATTTCCAATCTATCAATATGAATGACGATCACAACATGTAAACAGATTAAATTTCACATTATAGAAGCAAAGGTCATTGTAACACTATGTTCAAATTTTTGATTTTCCCAACAAAATAACATTTAGATCTTTAAAGTCAAACCAACGGCATAATACTTGATTTTCTATTTTCCATTAAGGACCTAGTTCTGTCTTTTACCACCCAGCTAACTGCCACAGTAAAAAAACAAACATTATATTTCTATTACTAAAGATAGAGGTCATTTTGTTACTATAAACAGATTCTGATTACCAACAAACACCATAATTTAAATATGGACATTATCCTTAATAAACAATCAGTTTTCAACAACCAACTTAGAGCAACAACCTTCGTAACAATTTATTTCAGACATTCAAATCTCTAGACATAAGTAAAAGTACTCAGAAATAACAGTATATAATTCAGATTTCCAATTACCCAATATCCTCATATTCAACCGTTTCCTACACTTAACTTAAAGCAGAAATCCTCTTAGCAAATATTTTCAGAATTTCAATCTCCAATTATAGGCCACTACACAGATTTATTTGCTTATGAACGTAGGCAGTAACATACATACAAATTCCTAAATTTTTTAATCAAGGCAGAGATCACTCAATTTATTCCATCGTATTCTCAGGCATCACAGTATAGAAATAGCAATCAAAACATGTTTAAAACAAAATCCTACAACCCTGTGATGCAGGGGCCTAATGCCCAAGCAAAACAATCACAATTCCTTACCAGTAATTTGATGTTGCAGAAGAATTTCAATTTAAACGATCACTCTGTTTTCCCCTAAATAGAAACGAAATAGAGAGTTAGAAAAACGGATTTCACAACCGATCAACTATTTCGCAGCAACCACAGGAAACCCCCACAATCGGTCCTCCTAGAAGTCTTTAAATCAAAACACTTACTTGAAAATTCCAGAAATCAGTCAGAGAGAAGCAACCCTAGAGACCAACGACCATAGGGCAACCAAACCCTCGATTTCCTATCCCCAGTCGACCACTTATACGCAGCAATCGAGCAACTTCCACGACACCCACCTCCGCCTAAGTCACCCATCACTGTCCAAACTGCATTCCGTCGTGAAGAACTCGCAAACACTCACGGGAAGTTGTTCGCCCGCGAGCGCGAGATGTGAGCTGAAGACCATCCTCACCCGAACCGGCGATGAAACCCAATTTAAACCCACATTTCCATCTTTTAAAAAAAGGGAAAATGACAAATCAACCATCGTGGTTTTAAGTCAATGACAAGTCAACCACTGTGGTTTAAGTCTTAACAAGTTAACCACTAACGTATGAAAAAATGATGAATCTACTATCGCAGTCACATTTTCCGTTAAAACATAGACGGGACACCGCAGCAGTGTTCTAAGAAACCGTCGCGGCGTCCCGAGCAAACCGCGGCGGCATCTTGCATTTTTTAGGGTTAAAAATGTTTGATCGCAAATTTGAGGGCTTAAACGATTGATTTAGGGCTCGAAAACGGGGGTCATGGAATAAATTGCATGAAAGGTCGTAGGTCTCTGAGAGAACTTCGATTTGATACCTTTTGCGTCTAATTCCGACACTCATAGCGAAACTTATGGTCGTTTGAAGTTGAATAGGTCGAAAATCTAATAAAAACTGTGAATTTGGCAGGACACCGCCCTAAAATTTGGCAGGACGCCGCCGCGGCGTCCTACATAGTTTAGGGCTAAAATTGTTAAAATTCGGCTATTTAACAATTTTAACCCTAAACTATGTAAGCCGCCACCCAGGCGTCCCGGGACGCCGCTGCGGCGTCCTGTCGAATTTTAGGACACCGCTGCGGCATCCCGACTGATTTTAACGTCGACGGTAACTGCGATAGTTGACTTGTCATTTACACGTACGTTAGTGGTTAACTTGTTAAAATTTATACCACAATGATTGACTTGTCATTAATTTGAAACCACAATGGTTGATTTGTCATTTTCCTTGTTTTTTTTTTTTTAAGGAATGATTATATAAACTGGTTAAGTAGCAATTTTTGTGCAACTTACAGATAACCTCGTAAAAGTCTGTACAACTTACAGATAACCTCGTAAAAGTCTGTAAAAGTCTGTACTGCTTGTCTAATTATTTTCTACAGAATTAATCTCAAACAATTTATCATGGATCCAAATGTGCATTTAATAGAGAAAATCATAATGTTTGAAGATTTGGGGATCAGATGTTTATGCATAAATGTTTTGCGTGAATTTAAGAAAACTTACATTGTGAACTAAGTTTATGCGAAAGTCGCCAGCATAACACCTAGGATCGACTGCAATTGAGCCTGGAAATCGACCCAACACTCTGTGACGATTGATCAACAATGTCTCCATTGATCACCACAAAAAAAGCGATTACCCGATAGAAAGAATGAACAAAGAGGGCGAACTATCCATAACTTACAGTCCACTCTAAATCCTAATTCCAATCATTTAAACTGCCCAGTTCTAAACAAGAGCACTGTCATCCAAACATGGATGAAAAAAAGGTACATTTGACAGCACAGAAGGTGCATCTTAATATTGCTAAGAGCTATATCAATAGACTAATAAACCAACAATACAGCTCTGAACAAGCCCGCAAAGTTAACAATAGTCATCAAAGTATAGATGTATGTACATCCCACGTCTCCCAGTTTCCTGTGAGAAACACAAATAGCCACATTTAAGACAGAAATATAGTACTTGAGAGGAACAGCATTCTGTTCAAAATATTCATGTTGAAACAATCATTGGTAGATAACACCTGGTCGAAATTGGGGTTCTTTTCGTTTACTTTAACTAATTTTCTAGACAACACTCATGGGTGCCAATCAAAAATACTGCACTGCTGACGCGGAAGATGGTGTCATGGCTATAATTTCAGAGTTTGTAAAGAATAAACAAAAGATTTGGCCATCCAGTTCATGCTGAGATTCATAGTTTTGTTTGGTATTCCTTGCATTTGTTGATTCTTGCTGGCGTAAATCAAAAGGTGAAAACACAAAAAAAAAAGCTCATTTTTTGGAATCATAAAACAGGACATTCCGTTCATGATTTCAAAAGACGTTGACTTACAAATTTTAGCATATCCAGACGAGCTATTAGTGAAGCCAAACAATTACACTACAATCTAAGAGGTCACTAGAAAGAGGGTACAGCGAGAAGATTTTCTACGCTCATCTTTTCAAATTAAATTGCAAGAAAACAATGCTTTAAGTAAACGGACCTGTAAGCCAAGGAGATGCAGTGGGTTGAAGATAAGGAACAACGGCGGTTGTCAAAGGCAAGGAAGCGAGGCAGTTAACTGGAAGGTTTCCAGTTCTTGTGTAGGAGATAAAAGAGTGGGATTGATTAGCAATTCTTGAAAGATGTAAAATGCTGACTGGGTCGATAATTGAATCCTGTGAGTTTTCGAGGTTAATACTGTTCTGATAGGTGAACAAAGGAGCAGAGTAATTCAAGGTTTGATGGGGAGATCCAAAACCCAAACCACTGGCCTGACAAAATAGTCAAAATTCAAGTGTGCTGCCTATGACCATTTCTTAGTAATTCTTTCCGATAATCTGATTTCTTCCTCTTCAGATATGTGTGGATTAAGGTTCCAAAGATTCTTAACAAAGCTACTTGCCTCTTCTTGGCGATTAAGCTTGCAATAACAATCTACTATAGAGTTGTAGGTGTTCTGATTTGGCTTACATCCTTGCTTGATCATGTACTGAACCACATCAATGGCTTCCACAAACATCCCATCAGCTGCGTAACTTGCAACAAAGGTATTGTAAGTAACTACATCTGGGACAACCCCAGAATCCCTCATTTCAGTGAAAATTCTCGATGCTTCTTTAATTCGACCATTCCTACAGTAGGCAAAAATAACAGTATTGTAAGAGATATTATCTGGCTTCATTCCTTTCTCGATAATTTCCTCCAAACATTTCTCAGCTCTCTCAAAATCTTCAGAGCGGCTGTACATGTACATCAAGCTATTGTAAGTCGTCAAACTGGGGGTGAAGCCACTTTCATTCATGAAGTTCAAAATCTCATTTGTTTTAGAAACCATTTGCCTCCTACCATAAATAGAAACCATGGCATTAAGGGTTGTTATATCAGGTGAAAACCCTCGTTTCTTCAATTCGAAAAAAGCACGTTCAGTTTCCATTAGAAGGTCACTTTTACTATTAACTAGAACAAGGGTTTTCAAAAGCACAGCATGAGTTTCAATTGCACCAGACTCGGAGTATATCTCCTCCGAAAGGAGGCTCATCCGTTCTATCTCTTTTCCATTCGCATAAGCATGAAGTAAAGAACAGTATGTGAGTTCATTGGGCTTACATCGACCATCCTTCATTTCGGCAATTATCTTCTCCGACTGTTCCCAAAGCCCTCCTCGAGCTAGAGCTGCTAAAACAGCATTGTAAGTGGAAAGATCAGGAGTAACTCCAGCCTCCACCATTCTCTTGTAGATGGTCATTGCCTGATCGAACGAACCACATTTGCTGTACGCACTTATTAACGTATTGAAAGTGTCCCTTTCGGGAACAAAGCCAGCCCTCTTCATTTCCTTGAACACTCCCGAAACTTCGGTGTCCATTCCATTTTGTCCAAAAACTGCCAGAAGTGTGTTCCAAGTAACAATATCAGGGGTACACCCACATGTTTTAATGTCTTCAAAAACTTTCATCATTTCTGCAAACTTTCCTCTGTTTCCATGCATCTTGATAAGGACATTGAAAGTGCAAATATTGGGTTTGCAACCAGCTCTTCTCATTTCGTCAAAAAACCTCATGACATACGCATCCTTCCCAGTTTTCTCAAATCCAGACAAGAGTGTGGTGTAGGTAAAAACATCGGGATTGATTCCCTTCTTGACCATTTTATGTTTTAGTTCTACTGCTTCCTCCAATAATCCATCTCTAGCACAAGCTGATATCAAAGAGTTGTAAGTTACAATGCTAGGAGAAAATCCACTGGCTTCCATTTCCTTCAAAACCTCCATTGCTTCTTTAGGCCGTCGGGATTTTCCATAAACATCCAATAATGCATTATAAGTAACTTTGTCTGGGTTAAATCCTTCCTCTTTCATCTCTTCAAAAATCTGAGCAGCTTCTTTGTATAAAGATCCTCGCCGACAACAACTAATAAGTGTATTATACGTATACAAATCAGGAGCAATCCCCTCAGTCTTCATACCATTGACTAGAACAACAATCTTATTCCAAGGCATACCCATTTTACCATAAACATTCAAAATCACATTGTAAGTAATTAGGGTAGGTTTGCAACCTTCTTCCTCCATCTTCTTGAAAATCATTACAGCTTCTCTATACCTTCCATTCGAAGCATAAGCAGTTATCATTGAAGTATATGCGTAAACATCAATTTCAACACCAACTCTCTGGAGGTCCTGAAGCAAAGCAGCTGCTGAAGAAACCCGACCTTCTTTACCAAGAATATTTACGATCACTGCTGCAATTGAGCAGTTCAATATAGATGCCCAATTTTCTCGACTACGAGCCCACTTAAACACACTCAATGACAAGTCGCATTTATTGCTAAACCCCAACCCCTTGATTATACCCAGAATATCTACTGAAATTGACTCAATACTTAGAGTAAAACCTTCAGGACTAGGTTCGAATAATTGAATCAAAAGTTCATCCAAACGGGAAGAATCAAAAGCAGGATCAACCAAGGAGTTGAAAATTCGCTGACCTTGAGGAGAAAGGCGGTGATGCGACCATGGCTTGCCGCGATTGGGGTCCTTAAACTTGCCTATACGAGTACGAGTTCTGTCAATCGCCGACGAGGCTTTGGGGATGAGGGGTTGTGAGGATGGGATGTTTTGGTCGGGAAGGAGGAAATCTTGAAGAAGAGGAGTAATAGGCGGAAAAGGAGAAGGAGAAGGAAAATGAGAAGAAGAGGGTGAAGTGGGAAGGTGGAGCTGGTGGCTGTTGGGGAAAAAGGGTCTAGAGATGTGAGGAGTTGGAGGAAGAAGAGGAACGGATAGCTTCTCTGCCATTTCAGAGCGAGAGCGAGAGTGAGTGGGCGGGTTTTTGAAGCTCACGTTGGTAGAGGTGATTAAAGAAAAAATCTGCTTACTGTGACGTCATTTCTTTTGCACAAGTTTTACGCCAAGACCATGATTCCTCGACGAGGCCTCTGTCTAATAATTAATAGTAAGGGAAAATAAAAAAAACAACCACAGTAGCATGTGATCAATGATAAGTCAATCACTATAGTATAATTTTTAATAAATTAACCATTGACGTATAGAAAAATAAAAAATCTAACATCAAAATCATGTGTGACGTTAAAAATGAGACGGAAAACCGCAGCGGCATCCCAAGACGCTACGATGATTGGACCTATCAAAAATGTTTGATCGAAAATTTGAGGGGTTAAAAGATTGATTTTGGGGTTGAGAAAAGGGGATGGTGGGGTTAACCCATGACAAGTTGTATATTTCTGAGAGAGTTTCAGTTTGATACCCTTTGTAGCCAATTCCGACATCTGTAGCCTAAGTTATGGTCGTTTGAAGTTAAAGAGATCAAAAATCTAAAAAAAAACATTGGATTTGAAAAACATTTGAAGTAGCCATGAAACACTAAAAATCAAAAACCACTGCGAACTTTGAAGTAGCCATGCATGAAAAACATATCGTTTTTCATAGCCCTCAAAGTAGCCATCGCGGACTTAGGACGCCGCTGCGGTGTCCCAGGACGCTGCTGCGGTTTCCTAGGACGCCGCTGCGGTTTCCCAGGACGCCTACGCGGCGTCCTGGGACAACGCCGCGGTTTGGTCTGCAAAATCATTGCGCTGCTGCGGTTTCCCAGGACGCCGCCGCGGCTTTCCGTCTCATTTTTAACGGCAAACGTAACAGTGATGTTGAAATTGTCATTTTTATATGTCAGTAGTTAACTTGTTAGAAACTATACCATAGTGGTTGACTTGTCATTGACCGCAAACCACGATGGTTGATTTGTCATTTTCCCTAGAAAAAATGGTTAAACAATCATCATCTTTTATTATTTTTGATAAACTAACTATTATTATTATTTTTTGTTAATAAATTAACTACTGAATTATAAGAAATTGACGTCGTTATTATCGCTGTCACGTTTACCGTTAATGCTTTGATGACGAACTGCAGCGGTTTGTCATAAGAGCACGATAGTTTTAAACGAACTGTAGCAGTTTGTCATGAGACCGCGGCTATTTTAGAAGAATCGCAGCAGTTTGTCGTGCAATCGCCGCAGTTTGTCATGAAACCACCATAGTCTCATGACTCGCAGTTTGTCTAAAATCTTTGATAGCAAATTTGAGGGTTTAGACGCGCGATTTTGGGCACGAGACATGTGGGTCATAGGATAATTCCTGTGACAAGTCGTAGATTTCTAAGAGAGCTTCGATTTGATATTTTATTGACCAATTCTAACACTCGTAGCTAAAGTTATGATCATTAGAAGTTGAAAATGTCAAAATTATGATTCTTGTTCCATAAACTAGGAACCGCGGCGGTTTGACGATGAGCCGCTGCGGTTTTTCATCAAGCCACTGCGGTTTGACGAGAAACTGTCGCGGTTCATCACATTTCTTATCGTAGTTTTTAAAAACTATGGAGCTGCGACGGTTTGAATACGAACCGCCGCGGGGCCATATCATCACGTTTAACGGTAAATATGATAGTGATGTTGGATTTGACATTTTTTCATAGTTCAGTGGTTAATTTGTTAGAAAAAAAATGATAGTGGTTGGTTTGTCACCAACAATAAAGGATGATGGTTGATTTGCCATTTTCCTTTTTCATAATTTATAAATAGGTAATTAACAAAATAATTCTTGAATTATTGGGGGCAACAAGTTTAATATTAAATAAATTTCACAAATAATTAAAACATCAAATTATGAAAAATAAAAAAAAATAAACTGTCATATTTTTTGTTAAAAATTTAAATTTTTTTCTACAATAGATTGGTTTTCTTTCCGCACTAGATTGGTCTTCTTTCCACAACAGACCTATATATGAAATACTTGTAGTTAATGACTTACTTTTCGTAGCGGAAGACATGTTTATACTGTGGTATCTCTTTCACTGCGGAAAGTAAGTCCTTGACTACAATTACTTTTTGTATAGATCTACTGCAGAAATGACATTTTTTGCAATGGAAACGTGTTTTCCATTACGAAAAATATGTCATATTCCAAGGATTTGCTTTCTTTAGCGGTTGACAAGTATTCGTTGTGGAAATGGTATTTCATACAACACAAAGGGTAATTTCCATAAGAGACACTCGTCTTCCGTTGTAGAATCTTAGTTTCCACTGCGAAAATGTGTCTTCTATTCTCATATAAGTAATTGTATCAAAATATACTCTTCTAGATACAATAATAATTGAACACTTTTTAATATCAGCTTCGTACCTATCGTTCGCCAACACAGTCCTAAAGGCCAATGAGTAGAAACAATCTGATGTAGGTTGAAAAAAAAAACAATTGAAATACTGGTCATTCTTGAGGTTTGAGGTTGAGGTTGTGCTTCACATTGAGGTCGTGCTTCACTTTCGTGTTGTACTGAGGAAACTAAGATTACGTAGTGAAAAATAAGTATCCGTTGCGAAAAATATCTTTTCTATTGTGGAAACTAGCCTTCTGCAGCAGAATACACATTTTTTTGTGTGAAAAAAATACATTTTCCGCAACAGATACTTGGTAGATAATTTTTAAAAAATTAAAATTTTTAATGAAAAATGTGATAGCGAGGTTTGTTTTCTTCATTTCCCATACTTTTAAGTTTTAGTTATTCGTAAAATTACTTTAAGGTTTGATTTGTCACTGATTTAATAGTTCAGAGTTTGTTTGATTAATTTCTCTTTATAAATCAAATTAATTTTGTTATGTGTATATTTTATTTTTAGGTGGGGTAAATGACAAATCAACCATCGTGGTTTGTGGTCAATGACAAGTCAACCATTATGGTATTTTTTTTAACAACTTAACCCCTGACATATGGGAAAATGACAAATCCAACATCGCGATCATGTTCTCCGTTAACAAGTTGACGTGAGACACGCGGTGTCTCAAGACACCATCTCAAGACACCGCGAGACACGCGGTGTCTTGAGACTGCAAAGACACCGCGACTTGGTGTCTTCACAAGACACCGCTAATACACGTTGTCTGAAAACAAAGCCAAGACAAAAAACGCAAGCACGTAAGAGAAAACATTACCGCGGCGTTCATTGGCGTCTGAGAAGAAAAACGCTGCAGCGTCTGGGAAGAAGACAATCAAATCTCAAGACACTCTAGTTTCTTGCAGTGACGGCGAAGGGCAACGAATAGCGAGGAGGATGAGCGTGATTCTGACAACGGTTTTTGGCAACGGGTCAAGGTAAGTCTATGGCTTCTGTTTTTCCCCTTGGCATGCCGTCGTTCTTGCGTTCAGGCGATGGCGGAGGGATGGCCTTGGTGGGTCGAAGGAGGCTCAGGCAGTTCAAGCTGGACCAGCTGAAGGCCATGGTCCAGCTTGTGGTTTGGACCGAACAGGTACTTCCTCCTCTGGTTTTGTCATGATGAAACCAACAGCGTGTTGGGTGTGGGGAACATCCTCTGAAAAGTTGGAGAGGATTTTTGGGCATTTTTGGAGAACAAAAGGGCAGAGGACTCATCTTCTCTAGAGAAGATGTTGAAGAGAGATGGATGCTCTGGTGGTGGCCGAGAGGGAAGAATTGAGGCAGAGAGGATGACAGAGGAGTGGGGATAAGAGTTGAAGTCTAGAGAAGGAGATGGCTGGACAGAGAGCTCTCGGGTCTCTATGGTTCTTCAAGTAAAAGCTCTTTGTTATTTTTGCTGCTTGTTATGGATAATATGAGCTGCTTTTGTGAACTTCCTTGGATAATGTGAATACTAAGATATTGTGCTCAGTTGTTTAGATTGATGCTCTGTGAATTGCTTTCCTTGAGAAATGTTATGAAGCATCTGTTTTGGTGTATATATTGCCTTACGAATATGTAGTTGGTTTTAGTGAGGTTCTGTTAATTTCTATGGGCTGTTATTTTGTTGGACAATCTTCCTTTGTCATTTGCGCCTCTATATATTCGTACTCTGCTGAGTTGGTGTTATTGGAGAATGAAATAATGCTCAGTTTAGCTGCATCTTGGGTTCTTAGAGTATTCTCAGTAGATATATATATATTCTGTATGTTTGGATAGTCATGTTGGATGCCATTGTTGAAGGTTTGATTTGTTAATGGATTTGGGGAAAGCTCCATGTTGGTTGGTTACTTGGCAATTGAGGATAGTATTATCGGATGTTGAAGAATATGAATCTGCTTTGTGATTAGTCAACGTTCCACTGTTGGTTGCTAAATTGTGATTAGTAGAATCGTTAAGTGTTAAAGTTATAGAACTCGATGAGAAATTGTTAATGATAAATGTTTTAATCATGAAGGTAACGAAAGACGAAGGAGGATAACGATCAGGTGCTAAACACGATAAATATTTGAGGTAAGGAAAATGGGTGTGTCTTGGCCAATAGAGGCCCTACACCACAAGTAAAGTGCGTGAGTATACGTTATGTGTTATGGAGCTTATTGTAGTTTGTGATATTCCTTGATAGTTCTGTGATTTAAATGTTTTATCATGCTAAATATTTTCCTTCATTATAGTGAAGATTTATTAGCACTCTGTAGTTCTATGTTGATTATTGGTTGTTCTCTTTACTCGTGTTGCTTCTCTTTGAGTGACAATTCCTGCCATTATATATATATATATGCTGAAATTTGCTGTAAATGATTTCCTTGACTGCATATGAGTTCCGTAATTTCTAGCGATAGATGGTGATAATGCCGAAAACGTTAATGATCAATGGGTATGAATGGGAATGACAAGTTTGGAAATGAGCTAAGAGTTTTTATGATGTTGCTGAATGTTTATAATGTGATCATTTCTTTTTATTATTCTGCCATTTAGCTAAATGTTCATCAATAATTGCTAAACCATTAAGCATGTTAAATATAATCAAATGAGCATGTAACCTATTTAGTAGTCCAAACCTGTAAACTATTTGAATTGCCATTTATTTATTAGCATGTTTAATTAACTTAAGCATATAATTTATTAGAATAATGTAAGAGCATGTTAATTTACTTAATTAGAATAAATGAATTGAATAATCAATATGCGAGCATGTTCCCTAACTAGTCTTACGCATGTTAAGTAAATTGCTAGTTGAATATGTTAGTTAGTAGTTGATTAGGTATTATTTGCAAGCTCTTATTTGCAAGCATGTCCTCGTTATGCTTCTGTTAATTATTGTCTTTGTTTGAGTATGTTAATTGAATAGAGTAATTAACTTAATTAGACGTTGAGCATGTAAATGAACTAGCATAATTCATTAAAGTAATTGATTGAACATGTTTAATTAGCTTGTAATTGGCATGATCAATTAGTATATTCAATTAACTAGGCTAATAAGTAATAATTGGATTCAGGCATGTGAAAGAACTTTGATAATAATGGTAGTATGTTAATAAACTAGTGTAAGTACGAAAGAAATCAAACTTGAGTATGTTAATTTCTTTAAGCATGTTCAATCACTTAGAAGGCATGTTAACCTAACTAATGTAATTCGTTTCACTCAAGTATGTTAATTAATCTGAGTAGATGAAGAATAGACTTAAACATATTAAGTGACTAAATTAGTGTTTATATAACTTGAGCATGTAAACTTATTAGGATAACTAATAGATTTAATAAGTGCATTCTACTTGAGTATGTTTAGCTTCGCACGTTTACTCTGTCGTCTGTTATAATCCGTATGTTGTTTTCGATTCGGGTTTATAATTGTTCCCTGTTATTCATTATCTTGCTGTGCACTTTCAGTTACTATTACTCTTTATATGTGCTTCCCATTTCAGCTGCTTTACTTTCAATGCAACTGTCGTTTACTTTTCTTATATGCACAATTATTGTTAATGTTATGATATAAACATCATGCATCATCTTAGGTTGAGAATGTATGGTCATGCATCCTGATAATAGAAACTCGTAGGGAGTGCCACTTTGGGGTGGTACTCATACATGTATGAGTGAGGGAAAATGTTAAAGAATAAAGAAGTAGGAAAGAATATTCAGGATGGGCGAGACACGCCTATCACTGAGAATAAGCCTCGAGGGCGGGATATGCATGAAGGGAAACGAAAATGAAACCTTGAGGGCGGGATACGCCTAAAAGGAAAAGAAAACAAAAAGGGACTTGGGGTGGGTAGTTCGAATCTAGTCTGGCAGCTAGGATACACCCTCACCTGGTCGGGAAAGGGACTAGTGTGCACACAGGAGATTAGAAGCCAATCAAACTAAGCCATCTCAAAGGACAACCTCCAATCTCCAGCTCGATATACGAGGAACGAACGAACAAACAAACAAACGAATAAACGTAATGAAAGGATTGGTTTGGGTGGCCCCCATTCCAAAAGAACTAAAGAGAGTCATAAGCATAATTGTATTAACCCTTTTTCCTTACTGAGCCATTAGGCTCACATATTACTTGTGGTGTAGGTACAAACGACGAACAGATAATAATAGGCTCACATACGAGAACGATGCACAAATAATAAAGCAAAGGTGAAGGATTTGCATGGGCGGGATTGGGGCTGGCCAGGCTAAAGAGTAAATTGAGAAACGGTTGTAATCACATAAGTTTTATTATATTGTATTCCATTGTTTAGTTTCTTCTTTAAATGATTCATTTATGCTTTCGCTATGTTTTACAAGGATTTATTTTATAACGCTTCCGCACATTTTATCAATTGGTTTTCATAATGAGTTTAAAGAAAAAGTCAGTAGCGATCCGGTTAGACGCACTTTGATATGTTTTGCTTTAAAAAGAAAAGTTTCAAATTTTACGCAATTTAATGGATTTATGAAAAACCGAGTCGTTACAAATTTGGTTTGCATTTTTTCTATCCCTTAACTCTTTATTGTTTATTATTATTTGTATGCATTGAATTTGTTAAATCACAAGGATTAGAGAAAATAATTATCACACAACAAAATTTAGAACGCCTAATTCACTCTCCTCTATAGGCATGCATATGGTCCAAAAGTGATATGCCCCAAAATGCACAAAGAAACAATTCCCTCAAAAGAGCTCAATCGGCTAGCTTATAAACAGGGCAGTAACTTCCAACAACCGTATCTTCAATTTCATACTGCCAAAAGCACCCAAACTTTCAGGAACCCAAAAAGTATCAAAGAGGATAATGTAATTCAAAAATCTTGTTCAAATTCGTTGTGGAATGCAATTTATACACTGAACAAGGTTCTGTCCTAAAAACAGTTTTCTCAAAACAGGAATGGGACCAGCAAGGAAACATGCATTAAAACAACGACTTCCAATCCAAATCATACCAAATTGGTATCAAAATCTTCATATTTCAAAAGACATTACTCCATTAAAATTTCAGATTCAAAATCGGAATAGTCACAGAGATATGGGCAAAGGAACAAGCTGTTCAGAATTTATCGGCTAGCCGGAAAATCCAAGTACTGAAATGACATGCCTCGGGGGCCGAGGCCTATTACTCGATCGCAAACAAGGTCCTTACTGTCACTTAGCCAAATTACTGATGATCTTGTTTCTTTTGCAGGTATTAACTTCGAGGATGATTCTATTTGGGATGTTGTCCCAACGGACAGGGAGCAACCTGTGCATGTCTTGACTTGGGACACACGTGAATGTTATGAGCTTCATCAGATGGGAATTTGTCTTCCCGGCATCCCAAACGTGTAACCTTTCAATTCTGCATATTTTTATTTATTTCTTATTTTTATTTTCATGGCAAACGTTGAGCCTATTTTGTGAGGGTAAGGCATGGTTATAAGCTTTACTCATTCATGCATTTAGATTGTTGGTTAGGTTAGATGGTGATGATTGAGTTATGGGCCAAGTCCAATCCATTTCAAGCCCAAAGAAAGAGCAAGCCCAAAGAAAACATCAAGGAGCTGCCACATGTACGCCATGCATGTTCTTCCACCAGCTTTAATCTCGGCCATTCATTCCACATTCATCCAAGAGCCTGCATATTGCCACCCACATGCCTCATCTTGGCCGCCCATCATCTGCCTCATCTCGACCGTCCATCACCCCTACTCATCATCACCTAGGTTTATAAATTTCCATGGTTAGATGCATTGAAAAACAACTTTTGACAAGATTAATATATTACTATTTTCCCTCCCCTGTGAGGAAATTCCGACTCCGTCGAGCAGCCACCCTGGATCTTCTAATCCGAGACGAAGTAGAGGACTTCCTTGTTAGCAAGCTCGTGGTGCTTGAGCTAACTCGTAAGTTTTCCCTTTTCAAACTTCCATTGGGAGTTTGAGCGAGGGAAAACCGAATCATTGCCCGCGATCGGTAGATTTTCTTCGAAAATCTAGAATCCATGAACCTAACGTTAGATAGTTCCCGGATCCTATCAAAGGTCTACATCTCCTTCCCTGTCATTCTTCGTGGGTTGCTAACACGTACTTCCTTTTGCAGGTCGTCTCGTGTCATGAAATTAGACAGAATGTAACTCGAGTTGCATACAGAATCTGGACCTCAAATTTACAGGTCAAATAGCAATTAACCTATATCAAAATACCTCTAAAAAGTATTTCAAAGTCGATGCACACATAGAGTCATGCGTGGGAGAAGTCGCTGCTCAAATTTAGGGTTTCCAGAAAAACAGTTTGCGGCAATCTTGGAATAACTCAAAGAAATCCAAGATGTTGACTCCAAATCACCAAATATCACTCAAAACTTCATAAAACAGAGGAGAAATAAAATTAGGTTGAAAATATAGCAAGAACCTTCAAGAAGAAGGAATAGAACTCAGAGCACCAAGCTAGTCCGCGGATCCCTCACTCGGCTGAGGGGTGCGACTTGTTCGGGTGATTCGAAGAACACCTCTCCACCTTTGGTTGTGCCGTGATCTTCTAACTCCACACCCTAAGGGAAACTCCAAGAGAAGTTGCTGGAAGAGCTAGTAATGATCTTCCCCTCCTAGATCACGCAAGAACAAAGAGGAAGACGTTTGATGGAGATTGTGCTGTGAGGCAAAAACCGACCACCGTGAGAGCTAGAGAGAAATCTCCAAATAAAGATGCAATATCAAATTAGGGTTTTCTAAGTTCCTACAAACCTTCATTAGAGAGGTCTAAATACTCTCTAATGAGCCACAAATGAAAATTATACATTTGCCCTTGATTAATCAAAATTTGGGCATGAGGGCTTGATTTACATGCAAAGCGAGCACCTCCAATCTAACAATCACTAAACGATTTAAAATTCTCAAAATATAAGTCCTAACTAGTCATCCAATAATTAAAACATCTAGAGTCATAAAGTTAACATGGATCTTTCATAAAATACGCTCATTTGACCTTGTTATCTTTGATCAAAGGGAATGCTTCTAAATCTGGACAATATGACTCAAGCTGATCGTGGATTGCATGACTCCATGTGGGAACATGACGTAGAGCTTCTTTGTCTTTGTGCGCCAGCTTCTCTGTAGACTCCAATGAATTGTTATTCCCTGCAAAATAATAACGTGTTAGATAAGCAATAAGCCTCTTAGCTCGGGCTCATGTGAACGGTCCTTGGGGCACATCAAAAAGTTGGTATCAGAGCGGGGTTAATTAAAATATTTTTGTGTGATATTTTATGTATTTGTATAAATTTGTTTAATTTGCATAAATTTGTTAAATTTCTTATAAAGAAATCTATTTGGATAAATTGATTAAATTCTTGGATTATATAAATTATTATGGCGTTCAATTTAAATGTTGAAGGACAATCTTTAGTTAGACTATCATATTTCGATGGTAATGATTATGTATATTGGAAGTCTAAGATGAGAATTTATATTCAATCTTTAAATTATGATCTTTGGAACATTGTTGAAAATGGTCCTTATGTTCCAATCAAACTTGAAAATGGAATAGAAATTCCAAAATTGGATTTTGAGTTTAATGATGTAGATACACACAAATTATGCATGAATGCTAAAACTATTAATGCTTTATATTGTGCATTGAATAAGGATGAGTTTAATAGAATACAAGCATGCGATAGTGTTTTTGAAATTTGGAAATTGCTTGAAATTACGTATGAGGGCACTAATTAAGTCAAAGAAAAAAAATTAAGCATGCTTATTCATGAATATGAATTGTTTTCCATGAAAAAGGATGAAACCATTAGATGTATGTTTACTCATTTTCTAACCTTCCTAATGGTTTGAAAGTGCTTGGTAGAGTTTATCCCAATGAAGAGTTGATTAAAAAAATTCTTAGGTGCTTACCAAGGACGTGGTGACCTAAGGTGACGGCAATCCAAGAGGCACGTAGTCTTAAGGTATTAAAGATGGAGGAACTCATTGGTTCCCTAATGACTCACGAGATCATGTTGATGAGCAACGAGAAGGGCTAAAAGAAAAGAAAATCTACAAATTGAAGAATATTGCCTTCAAAGCCTTCTCAAGCACTCATGTGAATTCCGGGGGAAGAAGATGAAGATGAAGATGAAGATATCAAATTCATAATCCGAAAATTCAACAAATACCTTCAACGAAAGAAAGAAAAAAAAGAGAAGGTAATAGTTTGTTTTGGGTGTGAAAAGCCCAGAAACACCTNAAGAAAAAAAAGAGAAGGTAATAGTTTGTTTTGGGTGTGAAAAGCCCAGAAACACCTCCTATTGTAACGTCTAGAATTTTTGTTCCTTTATTTTAGCAATATAATTGAAACGATCGAATTGTAATAGAATAAATATTTTAGTGTCACATGTGATGCACTTTGCTTAGATTATTTGAGTGTAATATGCATATTATAATTTAATAAAAGGGATGATTTAAATAATAAGGGGATAATTAGATAAAGGATTTAATGAATTAGGAAATTATTTTTGGGAAAATGACAAACCAACCATCATCCTTTACTGTTTGTGACAAACCAACCATCATCATTTTTTTGTTAAAAAATTAACCACTGAACTATGGAAAATTGACGCCACTTACATCACTGTCACGTTTTCTGTTAAACGCAATAATGTCGAACCACGATAGTTCGTCAATGAACCGCCGCAACTTCATAGTTTTAAAAAAATAACACAACAATTTTCATGAACCGTGGCGATTTATAATTGAACCGCGGTGATTTCATATGAAGCTGCCGCGATTTGACTATAAACTACGGCTACTTCATATGACGCCGCAGCGGTTCACGTGCCTCATTATGCATTCCCAGAGCCCTAGTATATAAGAATCGTATCTAAGGTCAGGCGAGTTCACTGCAAACCACAGAATCCTCGGCGACGCTGGAAGTGGAAGCAATGTTGGAGTAGAGCTCAACGACGATGTTTCGAGGGTTAAGTACTACGATTGCGAGCAAGACGAAAGTGTTCATCTTCGATGTTTTGGAAGGCTAGGTTTCGGCCATTATCGAATAGTTATAGGACTACGAGTGCTCTGAGTTAGTTGCGTACAACGGAGCGCCTCAGAGCACTTGGAGTCTTGTAACTGTACCGATAATGGCCAAAACCTAGCCTTCCCAAAAATCAAAGACGAAAACTTTTGTCTTGCTCACCAAGGAAACCCTAGTACTTAACCTTCAGAACATCGCCGTTGAGCTCTATTCTAACATTGTTTCCACTTCCAGCCCCGCCGATGACTTCGTGGTTTGCGGTCAACTCGCGGAAGCATTAGTTGAGGGATGTCTGCTAGGTGAAATGACGTTTGAAATAAAGTGCCACAATGACATTCACACTTGCTCGAGAAAGATGAAAATTCATCATGCCTCTACCAAACGGGTAACAAGCGGAGCATCGGTTTTGCATCACGGCAAATCCATCGAATATGGAATATCAGATAATGGGATTGAGTGAGCAAACATGCAAGGATCATCTACAATAGTTTCTGGATGTTCCTCATGAAACAATACAAATGCTTGATGTGGTTACAATACACAAATTCTTAGAGCACATGTACATTATATGGTTGTAACGGAATTTTGTTTGTGTTATTCATGAACATATACACAATATGGTTGTAATAGAATTGGTAAATTGGTTTGTAGTTGTGATACACATGTACATGATATGTTTGTAATGTAATTGATAATTTGGTTGTTGATGATGAAATGAAAATTGATTATTATGAAACTGTAAAATTAGCAACATTTCTCTAAGCCAACATTTCATTTTTGATCGACCGTGTTTCAATTTGCTTAAATCTGTGAAGCCTATTTATACACATATTTCTTAAATTGTTGAATGAAGCATGTATTAATCCACTGCGGTTTATAGTTGAACTGCGGCGGTTTCATATGAAGCCGTAGCAGTATGACAATAAACAGCGACAGTTTCGTATGAAGTCGCAACGATGTGACAATAAACTGTGGCGGTTTTGTATGAGGCCGCAACGGTGTGACAATAAACCCCGGTGGTTTCGTATGAAGCTTACGCCGTAGTTTATTGTCACATTGCTTCAGTTTAATCGGCGGACTGTGAAATTGTAGTGTTATTTTATTAAAATATGAAGCCGCTGTAGTTTGTAGATGAACCGCCACAGCTCGACATTATCTCGTTGAACGACAAACATGATAGCGATGTTAGCAGCATTATTTTTCCATAGTTCAGTGATTAATTTATTAGCAAAAAAAAGGATGATGATTGACTTATCATTGATTGCAAAGGATGGTGGTTGGTTTGTCATTTTCCTATTATTTTTTTAAGGGAAAATGACAAATTAACCATCGTGGTTTGCGATTAATGACAAGTCAACCACTATCTTTTATTTTATAACAAATTAACCACTGATATATAGGAAAATAAAAAAGTCAACATCGTTGTCACGTTTACCGTTAACAAGCTGATTTGGAGCTGCGGCTGTTCGTAGACAAAACGCTGCTATTTCGTGATTTTCCAAGAAAAGAAGGCCAAATTTGTCCTGCACGTGGCGGTGTTTTGGGACACCGCCGCGGCCTCTCAAGAGACCGCAAAGGCGTCTCAAGAGATCGCCGCATCTCTTGAGTGGCATCTTCATTAATCGGCATACATAACTCCTGCGGTCCTAGGGCTCGACTATTTTCACCAAGGTTAGACAACAAAATACTCTCGGCTCTCGGTGAAATACTCTCGGCTCTTGGCTCTCGGCGCTCGGAGAAATACTCTCGGCTCTCGGCTCTCTGTGCTCAGCGAAATACTCTCGACAAAATACTCTGTACAAAATACTCTCGGCTATCACAATTTATTCCCGAACAAAGAAATTGACGTCGAAGAGTAGGAAGGAACGGTGGAAGCTGTTCAAACCGCGGCGGTGGAAGATGTTTAACCTGCGGCGGTGGAAGACGAAGAAACCGCCGAGCCTGAACAACGACAAGCCGAAGGCTCATTGGTCCGGTTCCAACCCGTTACAGCGGGTTTCTAGTCCAGACTATTTAGGACATTGCATTCCAAAATGCGGTATGAAGATGATATACAACACTGTGCAATTATTGTTTCAAAAATAGTAGATTTGGACTCCTTGGCAGGAATGAGAATTAATCAATTAGTTGAAGATGCTAGATTAGGCGGATTGTGCCGGATGAGGGGTAGTTACTGTGAGAGAATTATTAGATTGTTTTATGCAAATTTGGAACTGTCCACCCTGCCATTAGAGGTGCAGACGTACATTTTGGGACGGGAGTTGAGGTTGACTCCCAACGATCTAAATATAATGTCTGGATGTGTACTGGATGGGCCAAGCGATCAATATTATCATGTGTCTTGGCCTCCACCATTCATCAACCGAGAAGAAGGGCTAGCGGTGCTTAGATTGTTGCACCGGGATCCCGAGGTTGCATAGTACAACAAGCCAAAGGGCAAGGAGCTAAATGCCATAGCCCGATTGATCCACCTGATCATGGTGTACACAATTTTGCCTCGGAATGGACATCGAGACCATGTTAGCTGCATGGATCGCTATTTGCTGGAGAAGGTGTTCACCAAGAATTATTTGCTGGAGAAGGTGTTCACCAAGAAAAAGGTGGACATCAGATACGTCATCCTGAGCCACATGCACGAGGTGCTCAACAACCCAACGAAGAACCAGCCATACAATTGTCTCATCTAGGGCATCGTTGAGAACTATGGGGTACCCATCTCGAAAAAAGAGCCGAGAATTGAAGAGTCGGCCGTTTGAGGTGTATAACAAATTCAAAGTGGACCGAATGAGGATCACCCAAGTTGGAGGGGAATGATTACGCAAGACCAAGGAGTAGGCATCACCACCCCCCTCAGAGCCTCAGTATTCAGCCTATTCACATGAACAGCCTCACCCTCCCCAGTCATCTCACTTTACTTCGATGCCTGAGGAGACGTTCGCCTGGAAGAACAGGATGGAGGAGCTCCATCATATGACGATGACCAAAATGCAAATGATGGAGGAGCACCTGTAAATGCAACAGGTCCAAATACAAAGAGGGGAGGAGCGAGCAGAAGAGAGGCATCGCAAAGCAGAAGAGTGGCATATGCGAGCAGAAGAGAGGCACCATGAGCTGGTGGCAGCACTTCAGAGACGTGAGAGGCGATCAGCCTGTACATCAGCCTCGCCATCGTCCTCTGAAGCAATAGATGCCACATACCGCTTGTAAGTTATTTACTTTGTATACAAAGTCCAGTCTTTACTTTATTTGTGTTTGACGTAATGACGTGTTGTTGATTTGCAGCACTGGTGTCGTAAGCCGCTAACCTGCTCCTCTAGTCATGCCTGCCGAGGTGTAGGGGACCAGTCAGTTCGAGCCTCCACCCCTTAGAACTGTGCGCGTGGTACGTCTTTCATTTGGTTATATATGTGTATTCGTTCATGTTCATGCTTTGTTAGTCTGACGGCGTTTTGACATTTTGTTGCAGTCTTGAGATTTGATAGACATGTTCAAGAAGTATGTCCTAGCAAATACTCGGAAGAACATAGAGACGTGCGGAGTTCTTGGGGGAAAGCTGATCGACGATGATTATGTCATCACTAATATCATCTTCCCAGAGCAAGTCGGGACGCTAGATACAGTGAGAAGCCTTCTTTGTATGTTAGTGTAGAAGATTTTATCTTAGTACTCATCTGAACTTATATGCAGTGCTATGCGGTCGACGAAACAGCCGTATTTGCGGTTCATTAGGAAAACCGTCTACTCTCATTAGGGTGGATTCACGTAAGTAACCATCTCGCTTCTTTGGGTTGTTGTTCATGTTTACTGAGATCATCTAATGCGTTGTTTACCTTGCAGACACACCCGAAGCATAATTGTTTTATGTCCTCCGTTGACCTGCACACTCAATTCGCTTACCAGCAATTGATGCCGAAAGCAATCTCTATCATCGTAGCTCCCACTGACAAAAAGGGGTATGTATTTTCCCTTGTGTGAATTCTTAATATTGTTTTTCTCATATTTTTCTGGCAATTATTCCCTTTGCATTGTAGCCCGTACGACATCTTGTGGTGTACGAGTGAGGGGATGAAGGTGATGCGACAGTGCACTATTCTAGAACAACTTCACGAGCACGATGTTGCAACCTTTGAGTATGAGGGTCTGTTGTTTGACATAGTAGATAAAGTATTCCTTGACCCGCACTTATCTTTTGCTATCAAGGATTTGCGGCCGAAATGAACCAGGAAGAAGGCAGCGTAGTTTAGTTCAAGGATTTACGTTGTAGTTTAGTTCAAGGATTTACGTTGTAATTTATGTTTAGTTGAATTTGTTTACATTTATGTGTAGTTTACATTTACTTTGCGAATGATATGTTTGGATGATATGTGTAGTTTACATTTACTGGATGAATGATATGTTTGGATGATACTAGAACTGCTTGGGATTTTGTGTCGGATGTATGAGAATAGCTTTGGGGGAGTAAAGAAACGAGGGAGACCGGCAAAATTGTTATAAATTGGGGTGAAGATAAGTGAAAAGTAAATCATGTATGACCTAAATTAGGTACATAATTAAAGAAAAATGCAAGGAGAAATTTGGGTGAATTCAGTGCAACAATTGTGAGCAAACCGCGGCGGTTTGCTCACAACTCGCCGCGGCAGTTTGTTAACAAACCGCAGCGGCTTGTCATGGTATCTGTGATCAAATTTGATGCACACTCCACAACCAAAATAATGGAACCAATATATGAATGTAAATTGCTGAAACGAAACAAATTCAAATTTATCAAACCAATTCATATTTATTCATTCAAAATTTACAAATATAGCGTATAGTACAATCACATATATATCAAACATAATCTATCAAACGAATGTATCACAAAAGGTTAAGGTCCACATTTGTGTACATTTGTGTTTGTGGACCTTGCGCATCAGACTCCTACAGAACACATTACAATTGAATTAGCATAGTTCAAATAACACTTGAAAACGTAAACGTGATAATAGGATCACCTACATCTCAGAAACTCTATTGGGAACTGTCTCAGATACTCGTTCGGGGACTGTCTCAGGGACTATGGAATGAATTGTCTCGGGGGCTGTCTCCGGGACTCTGAAACTCATAAATGTGCCCTCCGACCTTCCTCTGCCACCTCTGGCTCTGGCTCTGGCTCTGTGTCACGGTCCTACTTTCAAGAGACTTAAGACGGACCATGTGGCAATTGTTGTCAGGGGGAACAAAGAGTCAGCCTACGAATTGTGCCAACGACACCAATTACCCACGACGTTAGAGTGAGCATTGTGTCTAACGAGCGAGTAGTAAGCGAGCGAGATTAATCGAAAAGAGCGTCATTGAGCATAGTTAGCATAGTTTGAATGTAAAAAGTCTTATCATTGTTTGTCAGCAAATTACATTGGGTAGGGGGGTCTACGTGCAGTCATGCCTCTCCCCCTAAAGAGCGATACGCTCCATCTCCACTCTGGCAGGAATGAACATACAAAAGTGGCGAATCACTTGCCAAAAATAGAAATTTAAAACAAAAGAAAAAGGAGCTGCTAAGAATAGAAGGAGTCTATTCTAGTAGCATGGGCGGCCATGGACAACACGTCCTGGACAAGCCCAGATTCTTACATTCTCCCCCAACAGAGCTGTTGACGTCCTCGTCAACTTGTCTTTAGGTTGAATTCTTCAATCTTCTTTGTGTCATTCTTCAACTTGTCTTCTTTCTCCCAAGTAACTTCATCGTCTCCAAGTCCCTCCCATCTGACCAGGTACTCCGTGTGTAGGTGGCGGCCTGTCTTGACGCTCCGATCTGCTATAATTTCTTCGACTTTCTTCTTCTTCTGGTAGTCGAGGGCAATGTCTGGTTTTGTGATGTTGTTCCTTGTCTGGTCTTCAGCGTCTGGATGGTATGGCTTCAAGTTGCGAATATGGATTATCGAGTGGATTTTAAGTCACGCAGGTAGATTAACTCTGTAAGATACCCGCCCGATCTTTTCAATGACTTGGACTGGACCTTCGTATTTTTGAACAAGCTGCTTGTCTCTCTTACCTCTGAACCGGAGTTGTTCGGGCAATAACTTTACTAACACCAGATCTCCAACTTTGAACTCCACTGGTCGCCGTTTTCGATCTGCCCACTTTTTCATGTGCTTGGAGGCTCGTTCCAAATACGCCCGAGCTATTTCATTATTTTGCCTCCATTATTTGGAGAAGTTATATGCCCTTGGACACTTCCCTGAGTTTGGTTGGTCGAGTGTGTGGGGCATCGTTGGTTGCCTTCCAAAAACTATTTCAAATGGGCTCAATCCGGTCGAAGAACTCTTCTAGCAGTTGAAACAGAATTGGGCCACGTCCAGGAGACTCGGCCAATTCTTCTGGTTGGTATTGATAAAATGCCACAAGTATTCCTTGAGTAAGCTACTGAAGCGTTCTGTTTGTCCGTCGGTCTGAGGGTGATAACTGGAAGAGACATTCATACTTGATCCCAGCAACTTGAACAATTCCACCCAAAAGGATCCAGTGAATCTTGTGCCTCTATCACTAATGATGCTTAAAGGTATACCCCATAATTTGACAACATGTTTGAAGAAGAGCTGTGCCGTTGTTTCAGCAGAACAATACTTTGGGGCAGCAATAAAAGTTGCATATTTGGAAAAACGATCGATGATCACCAAGACTGCTTCAAAGTCGCCTGTGGATGGTAGATTAAAGATGAAATCTAGAGATATGCTTCCCAAGGTCTTGTTGGCACCGGCAATGGTTCTAGCAAACCCACCACTTTGTCTCTTTCCACCTTGTCCTGCTGACATACCAAACTGGTCTTGGTATATTGCATCACGTCGTCTTTCATGTGAGGCCAATAATATCTCCTCTTTAACAGGGCATAGGTTCTTTGCCATCCAGCATGACCGGCCCACAAGGTATCGTGGCATTCCTTCAATAGGGTTCGGCGTAGGTCATTACTCTGGGGCACATAAAGACGGTTTCCCTTGGTTAACAACAAGTCTTCCTCGATCCAGAATTGTTGGGTCTTCTTTTCCTTTACCAATTGTATGATGGCCTGAGCAGCAGGGTCGTCTTGTAGACAATCTCGAATGCGGTCTCTCATAGACCGAGCAGCAGGGTCGTCTTGTAGACAATCTTGAAGTTGGGATAAATAGCAAAGATTGGCACACTCTACTTTTCGACTGAGGGCATCAGCTACTCGGTTTGATTGACCTGATTTATGCTCAAAATAAAAATCAAATTCTGAGATAAGTTCGTGCCATTGCGCTTGTTTGGAGGTCAGCTTTGGTTGTTCAAAGAAATGATAGATTGCGCTATTTTCAGTCTTTACTATAAATTTTGATCCAAGCAGGTACTGTCTCCATACACGAAGACAGTGTACTACGGCCAACATTTCTTTCTCTGAGGCTATGTACTTTCTTTCAGCTTCTTTTAATTTGCAGCTTTCATAAGCGACAGGATGGCCATTTTGTAGTAAGACTCCCCGGAGTGCGAAGTCAGATGCATCAATTTCGACTTCAAATGGAAAAGTCACATTTGCTAGTGCCAAAACTGGACTTTGCATCATAGCTTCTTTTAGATTAGCAAAGGCCGTTTGGCAATCTTGGTTCCACTCTCAGAGGACTCCCTTCTTTAACAGTTCGGTGAGCGGTGCTACTTTCTTGGAAAATCCTTCCACAAACCGCCTATAATAATTTGCGAGACCGAGAAAAGAATGCAACTCTGTAACTGAAGCGGGGTTTCTCCATTCTTGGATTGCCTTGATCTTGTCAACATCCATGCGAAGCTGTCCTTGTTCAATAATGTGGCCAAGGAACCCAATACTTTTATGAGCTAAGGAGCATTTTTCCTTCTTTACATATAATTGGTTATGTTTCAACTTCTCGAAGACTAGACAAAGATGAACTTGATGTTCTTCAATGCTCTCGCTGTAGACCACGATGTCGTCCAAGTATACCACCACAAATTTATCAAGGAATTCATGGAATACTTGGTTCATTAGACTACAAAAAGTTGCGGGAGCATTTGTCAATCCAAAGGGCATCACCAAGAATCCAAAAGCTCCATATCTGGTCACACATGTCGTCTTTTGCTCGTCGCCTTCTGCAATCCTGACTTGATAATAACTTGAGTGCAAGTCGAGCTTTGTGAAATATTTGGCCTTGTATAGTTGATCAAAAAGATCTGTGATGAGTGGGATGGGATACTTGTTCCGAATAGTGACTTTTTTCAGGGCCCGATAGTCAATACACAACTGAAAGCTACTGTCTTTCTTCTTTTGGAACAACACAGGTGCTCCAAAGGGTGCCTTAGCTGGTCTGATGAATCCTATTTCAAGTAGTTCATCTAATTGTTTTCTTAATTCCGCTAGTTTTGGTGGGGCCATTCTGTAAGGCGCTATTGCAGGAGGCTTAGTCCCTGGGGTCAATTCGATTTGATGATCAATGTCTCTGCGTGGGGGTACTGTTTTTGGCAAGCATTCTGGCATAGTACCCTTGTATTCTTCTAGAATTTCCATAATTTTATATGGCACTATTTCTTCTCTGCCTTCATCCATGATTGAAGAAACAAGGATATATGTGGTCTCTTGATTCTTCAATCCCTTTTTGAATTGTATTGCAGAGATCATCTTTATGTTGCTAGCACTTGGTTGCTTGAGGATAGTGGGAACCACTATCGGGTTGTTCTTGGTAATTACCATGCACTCTGATTGGATGAGGATGACTTTGTGTTCCATCAAGAATTCCATCCCTAATATAGTATCAAAATCATCCATTTGTGCCACAATGAAGTCAATTGGTCCTATCCACGTGTTGAGTTTTAGCTGAGCTCTTTTTACCACCCCAACTACTGGCATTGCTTTTGTATTTACCGTTTTCATCTTGCCAGCATTCTTTTCCAGCTTTAGGCCTAAGCGGCGAGCTTCCTTTTCTGTGATAAAATTATGTGTGGCTCCTGAATCAATCATAGTGCTTTTGACAGCCCTATTATTGACAAGGCTTTCCACATACATGAGGCCTTTATTTAGGGTCCTTTACAACTCTGCCATCTATTGTTGAATTGCTGATAAGAAGGTCATCGTCCCTACTTCAGCCACTTCCACAGGCTCTTCTTCGGCAACTCCTTCAGCTGGATTGTCGTTATGGATCGAGGCTTGTAAGGCTATTAATACTGACCTATGAGGGCATTCTACAACTCGGTGCAGTCCCTTACATAAGAAGCAAGACATAGGTCTATTCGGTGGTCGTGGATTACTAGCCCCTTTCCACGTCTCTTGGTTTTCTCTTGGGACAAATGACTTTCTTTCAACAGTGTCTGTAGTTGGCTTCGGGCCTCTTGTATTGCTTGAGGTGCTCGGAGTATTCTTCTTCTGGGCAGGATTTTCGTTGGTATAATCAAACAATCGTTCAGCTGCAGCGAGAGCACTCGAGAGGGTCTGTACTCTCTGTTCATATAACTTTGTTATGGCCCAATGTTTCAGTCCCTCAATGAAGGTGAAGATCTTTTCTTTTTCTGACATGTCTCGAATATTCAACATGGGGCCTGAGAACGTCTTAACGTATTCGCGAATGCTGTTAGTCTGTTTTAGTTCTTGTAATGAACGACGTGCATTAAACTCAACATTTTCGGGGAAGAATTGATCCTTCAACTGCTTTTTGAGCTTTTCCCAAGTATTGACGACACAATCACCATTGCAGATGTCATTATATTTTGACCTCCACCAGAGTTTTGCATCTTTAGTAAGATGCATCGCGACCAAGGTCACCTTTGACTCTTCATCAGTTTAAGCTGCTTTGATGTATTGTTCCATGTCAAAGATGAAATTTTCAATTTCCTTGGCATCGCGGGCTCCCCCAAATGATTTTGGCTCGAGGATTTTCACTCAGCTACTTTCAAACGAGCTTGAATCTTGCTCTTGGTTTCCCATAGCTCTCATAGTGACATTCAATTTGATGTTCATTTCGGCAATCTCAACTTTGAGGGATTCGAACATCACTTTGAAGTCTTTCGTCAAGCCAGTTAGGGTGCTTGATAATTGAGTATGAGCATGGTTGATCTCTTTGACACGCTCCAGGACCCCAACCATAGCAGTCGTGCAACTTTCTCCACTATCTACCCCTTTTCCCTTTTCTCTTCGAGACTCGAGGTTCTCCACTCGATCTAGTAGCTCTTGGATCAGGATGGAGTCTATCCTGTTGTGGATAGCAGCTATCTCATTAGGAAATTCAGTCATTTCCTTTATTTGTTCCTCGAGGAAATGAATGTTATCCAGTATCTCTTGGAGGTACTTCATCTCCTCTTCCAACCCGATTAGCCGTCCCAGTTGGTCCATTGACTAGCTCTCTTTCTCCGACGAATTCTTTTTCGGCATGGTTTCTTGCGATTTGAGCCAATTGGGCTCTGATACCAACTATCACGGTCCTACTTTCAAGAGACTTAAGACGGACCGTGCGGCACCCGTTGTTAGGGGGAACAACGAGTCAGCCTACGAAGTGTGCCAACGGCACCAATTGCCCACGACGTTAGAGCGAGTTTTGTGTCTAATGAGCGAGCAGTAAGCGAGCGAGATTAATCAAAAAGAGCGTCATTGAGCATAGTTTGAATGTAAAAAAGCCTTATCATTGATTGTCAGCAAATTACATTAGGTAGGGGGGTCTACGTGCAGTCATGCCTCTCCCCCTAAAGAGCAATCTGCTCCATCTCCACTCTAGCAGGAATGAACATGCAAAAGTGGCAAGGAGTCACTTGCTAAAAATACAAACTAAAAAAAATAAAAAGGAGCTGTTAAGAATAGAAGGAGTCTATTCTAACAGCATGGGTGACCATGGACAACACATCCTGGACAAGCCCAGATTCTTACACTCCGCCTTTCCCTCTGTCGCCTCTGCCAGCCCCTGCACTAGACTCGCCTCCACCTTCGCACGTGTAGGAATTGTACCCCCCACACCCCCACACCGACCACAAGTGACGTTCAGATGTCTTATGGGCAGCACTGTCTGGCTTGGGGCCTCATCCACATCCCGTATTCTACGTTTGCATCACCTTCCTAGAAGCCTTTTAAATGGCTGTGGGATAATTAGATCAAGTTCGTCATAGGAGGCCACTCGATTGGTCCATTGACGGGGCGGACAAAGTTGGAGTACATCGCCATGTATGTTTCCTAGTGATAGCACGCAATTCCTCAAGAGATCACCTCGTGAAGTGAATGCACGGGACTGCATGGACACATAGGATGCCGGTCAACTCCCACCGGTAACAGGTCCAGGTACGCCTGTCCAAATTGGCAGAGTACTATTCGTTACCGTTGCTGACCTCAAACTGGGCAGCTCCTGAAAACTGGGGGCTCCAATTTCGATCAGCAACTTGTACTTTGGCAAGCCGGTTGCTGATCATTGGACACAAAAGGTCCATCGCGCGAGGCACTCTTCATTTTTTTTCACGATCCTACCCATAATACCTTTTAAAATGATCTCGAACATACTTAGAATCGGTTTGTCCTGGGGTGGTAGGATGCAGGCGTTGAAGGACTCGCTGAGGTTTTTAAGGCTTAAGTCGCATTTGGGGATGGAGCAGAAAGCATGTTTGGCCCAGGATGTCACATCTATTCCTCGTAGATAGTTGTGGGCCGCCGGGTCAAGCAAAAATAACTTTGTCATCTCTCTCTCAAACTACCTCATTATTGTGGCTCTAGATGAAGCCCACATTGCATCCTTTATCAACCTACCTTTAAATTGTTTTTGAAAATTGTCATACAGGTGTCGGATGCAAAACCGATGGTCCGCTTGCCCTGTCACCTCTCTAACAGCTGGCACTAGCCCCTGCAAAGATTTATAATATGAGTCAGACATTTGTATAAAATGCATAACATAAATACATAAGGCAAAAGCAATCAACTGCACCTTTTGTTGGTCAGAAATGATTGTCCATCCATTGCCAGATGGGGTGTTTAGATCATCGAGCAAAAATTCTAGAAACCAGCTCCACGAAGCCCTATTTTCTACTTCAACCACTGCTACAGCAATCAGATACATTCCATCATTCCCGTCGATGGTGACAGCAGTGAGCAGCTGGCCTGGAGTCGCTCCCTTCAAGTGGCAACCGTCCAAACAAATAACCAGTCTACTGCAGTTCCGCACGACCATCTTGCATGCAGCCAAACACATGTACATCTTTTTAAATGCACTCATGTCCAGGTCAATGTGACCGAGCTTCTAGGATTAGACCTCCGAATCTCCTCGGCATAGGACCATATGAGCTTGTATTGCTCATTGTCATCCCTTTCGTTAATTTTTTTAGCCGCATTTCTTGCCCTTCTAGCAAGGCTGGGTGTGATGTTGACGTTGAAGTCCTTCTTGACTGTCTCAATTATGGAAGAAAGGTCTCAATTGGCCTAACTTTTAAATCTGTCTAAGTAATGCGTTGCCACCCATTTGGCAGTGGCATGGCGGCTTTCCATCTTTCTTGAGCAAGTGTGAACGTCGTTGTAGAACTTTATTTGAAACGTCATTTCACCTTGCATTTTTTAGGCATGCAGCCGCCACATGCATCTTTCCTGGCAGGCAGCCCTCAACCGATGAGCATTACTGTGGGTGAATTTTATCTCGTACCCATTCTTTAATGCATGATCGACAATTTCTTCTCTAATTTTTTTTCAATAAACTGTACTTTTTGCAAAGGTCCATACCAGCGAAGGTGCATTGTGCTTGTTGTGGGCGTCTAGGCCTACTCTCGGCCATGTCAATGTCTTCGTCACTAGTGGATTGGCATAATGAATGGAGGTCCTCATCGTCCTCCTCGTGTATAGTTGCTGAGACATAATGCAACACAATTGCAGCTTCATTTCCAATTCCACGTACCTCATTCTCATTGGCCAAAAATGTGGCTGTGGTCCCCACTCCAATTTGACGGTTAATAACAGATTCTTCAACACTCAAAGACGCCATTTGTTTTTCAACAAATTCTTCAACTTTGCCAAAATCTCGTTCTCTTCAGCTCTCTGAATTCTCTAGGCTTCGCTAATCGATTACAAAATGTCTGAAAATATCGCGGGGAGTTCACTGTGTAATTATACAATTCAAACCCAAGTCTAGCAAACCGCGGTGACGTCCTGAAACGCCGCTGCGGTCTCTTGGGACGTTGCGGTGGCGTCCACAACACGCCGCGGCAGCGTTCCAAAACGCCGCTGCGTGCAGGCCAAATTTGGCCTTCTTTTCTTGGAATACCATGGAGCCGCGACGTTTTGTCTACGAACCATCGCGACTCCAGATCAACTTGTTAACGGCAAACATGACAGCGATGTTGGCTTTGTCATTTTCTCATACGTCAGTGGTTAATTTGTTAGAAAATTAAGGATAGTGGTTGACTTGTCATTGATCACAAACCACGATGGTTAATTTGTCATTTTCCCAAAAAAATAACATAAAGATAACAAAATTATATAAAAATATCATTATATTAAATCAATCATATTTTAAATTATTTGAAGAACTAAATCAACTAGCTCGGTATTTATCTCAGGTAATATTCCCAACTTATCAAAATAAAATTTAAACTATACTAGTATAATATTTGCTTTAATGCAAAGTTAATGTAATTAGTTTTTGTAGGGTTAGATTCTTATTCTCCGAGCAACTTGCATTTCTATGGCGTTGTTATGACGATATTGTTACGGTCTTGTTCTCTCGACCTTTTATCCATCATGAGAATAAAAAGACTATGGGAAAGGATCTCTCTAGAGAAAAGTCTTCGTTATTTAGAATATCAAATACACCCGTCTTGAACACAACTACTTCTTATATAAACTGACAACTAAGGTGATTTCATGAATTCAAATATATTTCATAACTATTTCGTCTTGGCAATTCTGATGTGATGAATATGATTTTGGTTTTATAGATATTCAAATTATGGAATCAAGTCTAAAACTAGTACTTTATTAGAGCATCTTCACATTAAATATTTAGAAATAAAACTAGTACTTTATTTTTAGATCAATGAGTTTTTCATTTAGATCCTGAGCTTGGTTGATTGTTAAAAATCTGTTCTTTCGGATCAATGAAGTTTCAAATTTCATTTCTTTTTGAAATCTAGATTGTGATATCAAAGTTTGAATTTTTAGGTTAAAATTTTCAATTTTTGATCCATATGTATAACGGTGAAATTGAATTTTGATTTGGTTTAGATTAAAAATTGGGAAAATGACAAATCAACCATCATCCTTTACTATTGGTGACAAACCAACCACTATCTTTTTTTCCTAACAAATTAACCACTGAACTATGAAAAAAATGTAAAATCTAACATCGTTTCATGTTTGCCGTTAAACGTGATGATGTGGCACTGCGGTAGTTTGTAGATAAACCGCCGGGGCTCCATAGTTTTTAAAAACTATGTGAAGAAATGTGATGAACCATGGCGGTTCATCTAGGACCGCAACGGTTTACTTCGAATTGTATAAATACACCGAGGACTCCTCCCAATTTTCTCAAACAATTTGTTAGCGATTAGCGAACCCTAGAGAATTCTGAGAGCTAAAGTGAACCGCATTTTGGCGAAGTTGAAGAATTTGTTGAAAAGCAAAGTGGTGTCTTGGAGTGTGGAGGAATCTGTTATTAACCGTCAAGTTGAACTGGGGCCCATAGCTACATTTTTAGCCAATCAGGTACGTGGAATTGAAGATGAAGCTGCAATAGTGTTGCACTCCATCTCAGCAAATCTACACAAGGAGAATGAGGAGGACCTTTGTTTGTTATGTCAATCCAGTAGTGACGAAGACAAAGATATGGCTGAGAGTAGGCCTAGACGCCCACCACAAGCAGAATGTAGCTTCGCTGGTATGGGCCTTGACAAAAAGTATAGTTCACTGAATAAAATTAGAGAAGAAATTGTCGATCATGCGTTGAACAATGGGTATGAGATAAAATTCAACCACAATGACGCACATCAGTTGAGGATTGCATGCCAGGAAGGATACACATGGCGGCTGTAAACCTACAAAATGTAAGGTGAAATGATGTTTCAAATAAAGTTCTACAACGACGTTCACACTTGCTCAAGAAAGATATAAAGCCGCCATGTCTCTGCCAAATGGGTGGAAGCGCATTATTTGGACAGATTTAAAAGTCAGGCCGTCTGGGACCTTTCTTCCATAATTGAGACAGTTATGAAGGACTTCAACGTCAACATCACACTCAGCCTTGCTAGAAGGGCAAGAAATGCGGAAAAAAAAAATGAACGAAGGGGATGACAATGAGCAATACAAGCTCATATGGTCCTATGCCGAGAAGATTCAGAGGTCTAATCCTGGAAGCTCGGTGCATGTTAACCTGGACATGAGTGCATTTAAAAGGATGCACATGTGTTTGGCTGCATGCAAGATGACCGTGCGGAATCGTGGTAGACCGGTTATTTGTTTGGATGGTTGCCACTTGAAGGGAGCAACTTCGGGCCAGCTGCTCACTGCCATCATCATCGACGAGAATGATGGTATGTATTTGATTGTTGTAGCAGTGGTTGAAGCCAAAAATAGGGCTTCATGGAGCTGGTTTCTAGAATTGTTGCTCAAAGATCTAAACACCCCATCTGGCAATTGATGGACAATCATTTCTAACAGACAAAAGGTGTGGTTGATTGCTTTTGCCTTCTGTGTTTATGTTATGTATTTTGTACCAATGTTTGACTCATACTATGAATCTTTCTAGGGGCTAGTGCTAGCTGTCAGAGAGGTGGCAGGGCAAGCGGATCATCGGTTGTGCATCCGACACCTGTATGGCAATTTTCATAAATAATTTAAAGGTAGTTTGTTCAAGGATGCAATGTGGGCCGCATCTAGAGGAACAACAATGAGGCTATTTAAGAGAGAGATGGCGGAGTTATTTATGCTTAACCCGATGGCCCACAACTATCTACTAGGAATAGATGTGAGATGCTGGGCCAAACATGTCTTCTGCTCCATCACCAAATGTGACCTAAGCCTCAACAACCTTAGCGAGTTCTTCAACGCCTGCATCCTACTAGCCCAGGACAAACCAATTCTAAGTATGTTTGAGATCATACGAAAGGGCATTATGGGTAGGATTGTGAAAAAAAATAAAAAGATGGCTCGCTCGATAGACCTTTGTGTTCGCAGATCAACAACTGGCTCGCCAAACTACAACTTGCTTGTTGAAATTGGAGCCACCAGTTTTCAGGAGCAGCCCAAATTGAGGTCAGCAACAGTAACAAACAGTACTCTGTCAATTTAGACAGGCATACTTGTACCTGTTGCAAGTGGGAGTTAACCCGCATCCAGTGTGTCCATGCAGTCCCGTGCATTCACTTCACGAGGAGATCTCTTGAGGAATTTGTGCATGCATTCTATCACCGAGAAACATACATGGCGATGTACTCCCACTTTGTTTGCCTCGTCAATGGACAAATCGAGTGGTCTCATGTGACGCATCTTGATCCAATTATGCCACCGTCATTTGAAAGGCTTTTAGGAAATTCTTGAAAACGTAGAATACGGGATGTGAACGAGGCCCCAAGCCAGATAGTGCTGCCCAGAAGACATATGAACATGACATGTGCCTGGTGTGGGGGTGTGGGGCACAATTCCTGGACGTGCTAAGGTGAAGGCGAGTCTAGTGCAGGGGCCAGCAGAGGTGACAGAGGTAGAGCCAAAGCCAGAGGTAGAGGCAGAGGCGGCATGGGAAGGTCGGGGGGCAGATTTATGGGTTTCAGATTCCCTGAGATAGCCCCTGAGAAAAACATTGGGGAGGATATATAAAACAATTTCATTAAAAATTCTCCCCTTTGTCAATATTTAAACCATAGAAAGCATCGGAGGGTTATCAACCAATCGAACAATACAGTATATTTACTTCTCCCCTTATTGAATTATCATCAAGAATATGTGGAGGGAATTCACAAAGGTATCACCAAATTAAATTAACAATTTATTTCAACATATGATTGAAAATAATTATTAGTCCCCCTTTAGGCATTATGCATCAAAATAGTATGGGCTCATCCATCAAGCACAAACAATTCATATTAATCATAACAAATATTATTTCTCCCTTGACATTTACAATACAAATAAAAATTGGGGATTTAAAAACACTCAAAGGATATCATATTTAACTCTTCCCCCATATCAATGATCAAAATCAAATTATTATGGATAACCAAGTCAATTCATTGAATCAAATTTGGTCTCCCCCTTTGTCATTAAACATATACAACCATTGGAGGAATATACAATTTTAAAGATATGATATCAATTAAAATAACATTTATTTTCCCCTTTATCAATATTCACAATCAAGTGCTTGGGGATAATCAAGGTATCAAACAAAACAATTTAATCAACTCATAAAAATTTAATCAATCTAATTATTCCCCTTTGTCATTTAAGCATACATAATAGTTGGGGACATCTAAATAATTAAAACAAAACAAATCTATTTATTCTCCCCCTTATATATCAATTGTTGGGAGAAAACAAAGTTATTATAAAAAATAATCCAATTTACCACTTGTTGACAAATGAAAACCTTTAATCTTTGATAAATAGAATTATGCACGTTAAATAAATCTTTTATATATATATATATGTATATATATATATATATATATATATATATATATCCTTAATAAATCACTCTTCCAAGCTATTCAAACTTAGATTTCCAAATTTATTTCACTTGACTAATGTCTTAAATTACCCAAGTTAATTTCAATAAATTCTAGATCATCCTCCTAAGCTTAATATGAACATAATTCGGGGTATCATAATTCACTTATTCCAAATGCATTTTTCTTAACCAATATCTCTACCTGTCCAACTCATCTCCTATCATTCCCAAAATCATCATATAAGCCTCATGCTTAGCTCAATAAAAATTCAGGATATTACATTGAATGTTATAAGTTGCAAAATAAAAAGGAAAAGGGAAGCCAATTAGAAGAGAAAACAACATGAGAAGTCCAGTGAAGTCATTATTGTAGAAGAAGACCACAACAATGAAGATCTTTTAGTTGTGTCTAAAGGAAACTTAGAGTTTGAAAGGATTGGATTATATATCCAGCGTACACGTTCATATGTATGTCAATTGAGACTGGTTTTCAACATATAAGAGCGTGTCTAAGGGTATCATGTTAATGGAAAATAATGCATTGTAAGATAGCAGATATTAGGATAGTCAAAATCAAAATCTTTGATTAAGTTGTCAAAATACATGGTGATGTGCAACATGATGTCGATCTTAATAGAAATATGATTTCTTTGAGTACTCTTGATTTGGAAGAGTATAAGTACACCATTAAAGATAGAGTTTTGAAAATCAATAAAGGTTCTTTTATTATGGTGAAACACATAAAAGATCTGGCAATTTATATTTCTTGTAGGGTATTACAATCGTTGGTGATGCAATAATAACTATTCTTTTGCTATAAGATGATGATCTTACCAGATTTTGGCATATGCATTTAGACATTTGAGTAAGAATAGAATGACTAAACTCACTAAAAGAGGACTTCTAGGTGGTAAGAGCATCAGTAAATTATAATTTTGCGAGCACTTCATTTTTTGAAAAACATAAGAGAGTTAGATTCACTTCAAGCTCTCACATACAAAAGAAACATTTGATTATGTTCATTCAAGGATCAGCTCAGACACCCTCTAAGGGAAGAGATTCCTAAATGTTGACAATTATAGATAATTTCTCTAGAAAAGTTTGAGTATTTTCAAGAAGAAGAGTGATGTGTTTTCTACTTTCAAGGAATTAAAGTCTTTGATTGACATGTAGACAACCATGTAGGTCTAAATTTATGCACTAATAATGGTTTGGAGCTTTGTTCGAATGAATTTAACTCTTTCTATATCTCAAAAGAAATTTTGAGATTTTTAACACTCCCTAATATTGTGCAACAAAAATAGTGTGGCAGGGAAAATGAATAGGACAATGATAGAGAAGATATAATGTGTGCTCTCTTATTCTTATATACCTAAGTCATTTTAGGCAAAAGCTACTACTATTGTTTGTTATCTTGTGAATTGTTCTCTATAAATTGCTTATGACAAAAAGATTATTGAAGAAGTATGGTATGGTACTCCTTACGATTATTTTAATTTGAGAGTATTTGATTGACTTGCATATGCTCCATGTTAATAATGACAAGTTAGAAGCCTGGTCAGTAAAGCGTATATTTATGGGTAAAAGTCTAGTGTCAAAATATATAAATTATGGTTCCCCAAATCCAAGAAAATCATAGTGAGTAAGAAAGTTATATTTGATGAGGTTGTTAAGTTTGTTAATTCACCTTATAAAGTTTCATCTGAAAAGACTTAGTAGATGTCTAGTCCCAAGGTAGAGAGTTTAAAACTAGGTCAAGATCTAAACTACAGTCTTCAAGTCAGACTAGTTCAGATATTCAGGGTAATAACGATTATGTACCTTCACTAGATCTAGTTCTACCATGGTATTCTATTGTCAAAGATAGGCCTAGAACTAAGATTAACCATCCATAACGATATGTTGAAGCAGATTTAGGTGCTTATACCTTGAGTGTGGTTAAAGACATTAATTCCAATGAAGAACTGTCTACTTACTTAGAGGTAATTAGTTGTAACGACTCTAGTATATAGATGATTACCATGTAGGAGGAGAAAAAATCTCATCACAAAAATAATATATTAGACTTAGTCAAACTACCTAAGGATAAGAAATTTGTTCGTTGTCAATGGGTGTTCAAGGTAAAAAAATGTACATTGGATGTTGAAGAATATAGGTACAAAGCACATCTCATTGATAAGGATTATAGTCAAATTCCATTTGTAGACTTTAGAGATGTGTTTTCTCCAACTATAAAGCATTGTTCATTTCGAGCTTTACTTGGTTTTGTGACTATGCATGACTTTGAACTTTTGGAGTTAGATGGGAAGACAGTATTTTTACATAGAGAACTTGAAGAATGCATCTATATGCAATATCCTATAATCTCTTGAAAGGAGGACCATGTTTGTCCATTGAAAAAGTTTTGTTATGGTCAGAAGTAGTTTCCAAACAATGGAATGAGAGGTTTAATTAATTTATGTTCGCTCATCATTTCAAAATAAGCAATTATGACAGTAGTCCTACATTAAAGAGAATGATAAATGAGTCAATTATTTATCTACTTTTATATGTTGATAATATATTGACAGCAATTAAAGATAAAGGAGAGATTAAAAAGGTTAAAACACAACTTAGTAAGAAATTTGAGATGAATGATTTAGCTGTAGTCAAGAAGATACTCTAAGCGTGGAGATTCATAGAGATAAAAACAATCAGTAAATTGTATCTAAGTCAAAAAGGGTACATTTAAAAATTTCTCTACTAGTTTAACATTAGGGGTATTCATGGTTCAATTTAGTTTTGTGATGGAACCAAACCGAACCAATTTATATCAATTCTATTAACTTTGGAACCAAAACCAGATTCTTTAGGTGAAAAAACTGAATCGAAATCAAACCTAAAATTTCAATTCAATTTTGGTTTCGTTGTTAATACAAAAAATATGGTGAAAATAGATAATAAGATTAAAGAAAAATTGTATAGAAATTCTATTAATAAAATTCAATATTTACAAATTATAATAAATTAAATTAACTAAATTATCAAATATCCCAATTAGATATATATCAAAATTTAATTCCCATAGTTTCCACTTTATTCTTTATTTGGAATAGTTGAATCACCAATTATACATGATTAAGTAGATTAAATGCTACAAAATTAAAATCTAAGAATTTAATCAAATTTTTTTATTTATTTACCACCAGAAACTAGTTTTTTTTAAGTCTAGTGATAATTAAATTCGATTTGGTTAATTTCTGTTTTGATTATGACAAATCAAAAACAAAACCAAATTTAATCGATTTAGAAATTTTAGAACCAAATGTCCGTTTGGTAAACTTTGAAAACTGATCAAAAACAAACCTAACCAGTTGGTTCGATTCAATTTATTGGTTTTAGATCGATTTTGAACACCCCTATTTAACATGCACAAGGCTAAACCCATTAATATTGTATTAGCAACTCATTTAAGACTTTCATCTACTTTATGTCTACAATCAGACGATAAGATAATTATATGTCATAAGTTTTGTTTTCTACAATAATGTGATCTTTCATGTATGCTATGATTTGCACACATTCATATTTATCTTATGCAATCAGTGCAATTACTAGGTACAAAACAAATCTTAGAAAATAACATTAGAAAGTTGTTTAGCAGATTCTCAAATACTTGCTTGGAAATGATGACTTTGTCCATAACCCGTCATTGGTAAAATGTATAGGGGTAAAATTTAACCTTATTAATCACATTAAGATAAAAATGTGATTGGAAATGATAATAAACCCTAGGTTAGTACCATGAGAGCTAGTTAAGCGATTGCATTAGATTGCCATTTGTACAAAATGATTGTCACAACCCATAAGGAAATCGAGATAGAATAGGAAATGGCCTGGCCCACAAGAGAATTGAACTGACCGACCATTAACATCATTTGTTACTAATACAGTGGAAGTCTTATAAATTGGTTAAAAGTAAGGACCCAATAAAATTAGAGTAAACCTAAGCTCTAGCAATGACGTCAAGAAATTGTGATAATATAAATACAAAATAACATTGTTGAAGAAAGAACAAGATAAATGTCTAATAATAATAATAAAATAATCAACTAAGGAGTCTCATCTTACCAAATAACTCACTAAGCAAAATGAAGCTAAAGAAATAAAATCATCAAGCCTACTCATGAGTCAACAACTAATGATCTCCCTTACTAAGATCTTAAAAGGGGAGTTATCGGGGTGATTCGACTAAACTCAATAAGGATAAAGTTTTACGTTCAGCTTTTAAAGTTAGGAAAAATCAATGAGCATGCCAAGTATAAAATATTTCATAAAAACTAAGTAAAGACATATAGTAGGATAAGTTTCAAAACATTCCACTATAATGTGGTACATACATAAAATATGCCTCTACTAAATAACATGAAAGTCTCAGTGAAAATTGAGTCACTCACGGACTTCGGGTACACCATGTCATAGGTATATACAATAACAAAGGTGATATTCAATGATTGCAAAGCCCTTGTGCCCAAGGACACGACATGCACAACTGTCTCATTACTCCAATTCATAAATAAACACATCTTCTAACGATCAAATGTGCATAACAAAATAGAACATCCACATGGATCGATCAAACTTTGTTCATATAACCAAGATGACAAATGAAAATAATGTGCATGCTCAGAGATATCATGTCCAGTGAAAATCATATGTAAAATATAAAAATTTACGAGTCACAAAAACAAGCATGCCATTTTTATATGAGAACATTAAAACAGTATAATAATGGACAAAAATAATAATTTCTTGCCTCCAGCCTACCATTGTTCAAAGCCCAAAATTTGAGAATTCAAATGATGAGTCAAGGCTCAATTACCTAGTCATAATATCCTCATCGATAATATTCCTAAATTCTTAAAATGATTTTTAAACCCCATAATTAAGAAAGAATTTGACTCAGCAACAAAATGGGGGAAAAAAAAAACCGACCCAAATCATAGTCTAAGTTGTAGCTTCGACCCTCTTGAGCCACGACGTAGATGGTCAAGCCGTAGTCCCTCCTTCAGTCGCTACTTAATTCCAATTTAAGTCGATGCCTTGGCGTTGTAATCCTTCGATGCCTTGACAGTTTTTCTTCATTTTTTTGTTAGTTTGTTGGCTGATTTTTTTGGTTTTCTCCATAATTTCCAACATTAAATTATAAATCACCAATTGTAAATCCACAAATTTAAGGTTCCCATTCAAAAATCTAAACCCTAATTGAAGGACTGAAACTTACAAAGTTATTGGTAAAATTTAGGGAGATTGGTTTACCTTCAAAAATCAGTGATCACTCATTTCCAATCCACACTTCCAAGACACAATCCCCGGACATAATCTAAAAAATTGGGGTTTTTAGAATTCAAACAAATTTCCTTTTTTAAATTCCTCTAATTATTGACAACAACACCTTAAAGTGAAAAAGATTCAAAATTCAACTTAGCTCTTGTGAATATACTAATTTACTAAATGCTAAATCCTCAAAAGTTGTTGTTCTAATTGTAACACTCGAAGAATTCAACATGTTACGACATAATGGGTATTATAACACTTGTAATTTAAATTGTTGATTTAGTTATTTTAAAACCTGTTAAAGGGAGTTTAATGATTTGAGGAATATAGGAATTTTATTATATAAGTATGTTGAATGAATGAATTATAGTGATATTGGAGAATTAGTAGGGGAAATGACATTGTGCAAACGCCATGACAGATGATATGGTTGTCTAGAATGTCAAATCATCTTTGAAATTTGCTTCTAGGCTAGTAGCGGACGACCAGATGATCGTCCAAAATTTAGATTGTTCTTGGGATTTATAACGATTACCCAGACTAGTAGGGTGGTTGACTAATCCAAGGGAAAATCAAAACTTAGATGCTCTCAGATAGTCATGTGGTTGCCCTAACTTTGAATATTGGTTGACCAGATGATGACAAATCACCAAAAATCTTCTAGAAGATTGTGTATCATGCTAGGTTTATGCACTTTATTAGGTGTCATGTTTATTAAGGAGAGAGAAGGAAAACTTAACACCTTAGCTAGCACTTGAAAGCACCATCCATAATCAACCATAAATTGGTGACATCTTAAGTATTGAGTCACCACTTTGCACCTCCTATATATATGAGGTGAATTCTTTAATTTTGTATACCAAGAGAGATCCACGAAAAGGCAATTTCCTCTCTACACTTTGAAGATAAGTTGGAGTTTTGTTTAGATTTTTAGTAAACATTAAAGTTTGGTAGTGTTTATGAAGGAAAAGTGATGGTAATATAAAAATATTGTTTGGGGTTGTGGATTTTGCTCTATATAGACCATGAAATCAGATTTCTTGTCTAATTTTATAGATGGAAAGAATCTTATTTATGTTTTAAGAGTATTTTGGGGGTCTTGCATGGATAGGATTGTTGATTTACACATGTTGTGCACCTAATGTTAAGTTTGGTCTAAAACTGAGAAAAATTCTTGACAGTTTTGGATTTGTTGTTAATGATATATCTTAATGGTTTTCAATCTTAAAATTCTTTTAGTGTGTTTTAGTATACATCTAAGAGAACTATGCACTTTGAAATTGAGTCATTTGGATGTATATGCTAAGAGTTATGAATTTTTGAAGTTAATGATAAACAGTAAAATATAAGCTTGAATTCAGTTTGATAATGGCTCGGTCTGGGTATGTTTATACTAGGCATGTGTAGTGATATGATCAAATTAATTTTATGGGTTATGATACACTCTTTAATGGGACCATAGGTTTTAGAATCACCTGAATTAGATAAGTACACAAAAGAGTTATGTATGTTTAATGTAGACATGTGTAGTTGGATGCTAATGTGGAATGTATCATGTTTTAGCTCTTCCAACTTAATGAGATAATTGATAAGTTGCTGTAAATTGTACTAAGAACCTATGGTAAGTGATGATGTGTGTGCTTGGCCTAATGGCTTATATCACAAGATGCTAGGACTATATTGGTTGGTTAATAATGTTATGATATGTGAAGCTAAATGGTTGATGCCTTGTTTTGCTATGTGATGGTAATATTGATTGAAATCATGCAGGAATGGTTAGATTATATGCTAAAATACATGTAATGTTACATTCATTCTCATGCATCATGCGTTAAAGAAAATACTGAAAATGATTTTCATGTATAAGTTTTCATGTAAGAAAGATTGAAAATGAAATGAAGATACCTAAGAGGCTTTGGTAATACGGCACCAATAGAGCTTTGGTGGATTGTCCATC
Organism: Begonia loranthoides; assembly: GCA_022433065.1. Classification (NCBI taxonomy): domain Eukaryota; kingdom Viridiplantae; phylum Streptophyta; class Magnoliopsida; order Cucurbitales; family Begoniaceae; genus Begonia; species Begonia loranthoides. Next base: position 13,005,218 of record CM039484.1, on the reverse strand, counting down.
AATGATTTGAAACTTTGGTGTCGTGTCCAAATGATAATTAAAATAAAATAAAATAATGAATGAATGAAAAGAAAAGAAAGAAAAGATCGAATTGCAACAAATGTTTTATGAAAATGCATATAATTGTTAATGAGTGTTAGACTCATAGATAAATCTTATATAGGTAAGAAAATTGAAGATGAGATACACTATAGATGACTACGCAGTTGGTGGTGTATACTCATGTAAAGCACTTGATTTATTGCGATGCTTTTGACCCGTGGGACATGACTCACAAAATATATATTATGTAAAGAATTTTAAAAGTTAAAGTTGTGTGTTATTTTATCACTATTTTATAATATTTTGATGTGTATGTTTACACATGGAATGTTTTGTCAACTTGGTGTAAGTACTTATATTTTTGTCAAAATGAATGACTTCAGGGAGATAATATGTTGAAACAGATTAACAATGATAAAAGAAGAGTCTTTCGATGTGCAAAACGTTTTCAAAGGCACTATAACAAATATTTAAAATGTATGTGTATTTTACACAAAAATAGACTTGAAATTTAGGGCGTTACACTAATGCCAATACAGTTGATTTCAAACCTAAATCGGTTCATCCAATTAGAACTCCAAACTTTAAATTGAAAACTTTCAATGCAAAGCAGAGAGATCAACTTATATCAATTACCCATGCCAAAATCCTAAATCCCAACATCTAAAAATCTCTCTTTGATTTTTTTATCTCTTCACAGTAACGGCTCTAAGACATTGGGAAAGACGTAATGCATTTTAGGGTTGTGGGTTGTGGCTATATAATAATGGCAATTTATGAGAGTAAAATTAGTAATTGCCACAATGATTTATTAAAGGGTAAATAACACTGTAGACCTTATCGTTTGCGATCAACGACAAGTCAAATCCTGAAGATTATTTTTTAACAATTAAAACCCTGAACTATGAGAAAATGTCGCCGGCGACCTCGCAGTCACGATTTCAGTCCAGAGCCGTCGAGGTTAACGCCCCGTTTGTACCCTGTCTAGCGGCGTCGAACGGAGTCGAAGGGCAATGGCAGAGCGGACGGTCGAATCGTCCAGAGCCGACCGAAGTACGACATTCGCTAGCCGTTGGATCGACGAGGATTGTCCTTCGTCTGGATCGACAGCCAGGATTGAATCTGGCGTCCCTGCCAGATGCGATGACGGACAAAGATCCTTGGCCGTTGGATTGAGCGAGGGACGTGCCTCGGATCGACGACCATGATTTAATCAGCCTAGAGAAGACGGACATCGATCCTTGTCCGTTGGATCCTCGCCTGGATCGAACGGTCAGTAGTGACTCCAAATTAATTGGGTCACGTGCGGGTCACATGCGATCCTAAATCGCCAGAATTCCCCATTATGACGGACGTCCGTCATTAAACCACGGACCTCCGTCTTTAAATAACACGCCATCAGCATCTGGACGGTGTCCGTCGGACCATGACGGACGTCCGTCATAACCAAAACGACCGCGTTTTCGTCCTGACGGATGACAAAACGTTGCTTATACTCGCGAAGGGCATCCAAGCCTTAGAAATTGCCCTGTACTTCACATCGCGAGCGAATTCCCAATTTCCCCTGACGAATTCCCGAACTCTCGATTTCCCCCGACGAATTCCCGAACCCCGAGTTTTGAATCTGAAAATGGCGCCGAGGAATAGTCAAGCGTCGAAGAAGCGTAAGGTGGTGGCTCCCACCGAGACAACGGGTCCAGTGGAGTCTGTAGAACCTGGGATGTTCAGCTCAGCCTCTGCCCATGTACGGTACGAGAAGGACATTGTACCCCGTGCAATAATCATATCCAGGAAGGTAAATTTCAATTCATTTGCTGATTTTTGATTGAAGGCAATGTTTGAACGAATTGGATTGGATAGACTGTGCACAATGGGAGATTATTTCTATGAGAGAGCTGTCAAACTGTTTTATGCCAATTTGGAGTTGGACAAATCAAGTGATAGAGAGTTGAGGAGTTTTCTGTTTGGAAAACAGATTAGGATAACTCTAGGACAATTAAATGAGCTCATTGGATGCTCCACGGAGGAGCCGTTGGAGGAGTATTACCATGCGACAAAGGACCCCGAATTTTTCCAAAAAGGAGAAGGTCTTGCATTGCTGAAGCAATTGGTTCGCAATCCTACAGCCGTTGAGTCTTTCTTCCGGCCTAAATCAAAAGACCTCGATGCGAAAGCAAGGGTCATCCATCACATGATCACGCACACATTTATGCCTCGTGATGGACATAGAGACCTTGTCACAGCCATGGATTTGTACGTAATGGAGAAGCTATACAATGGGAAGAGGTTCAACCTTGCATACGTCATTATGCAGCAAATGAAAGCAACTCTGAATAGTGCAAGGAAGAATCTCCCATATAATTGGCTCATTCAGCGCATTATTGACAGCAACGAGTTGGTTGTCCCTCACACAGAGCGACGAACAGGCGAAAAACCACTTGACATGTATAATGAAGTTACATTGGCTTGGATGGGGTTGCAAAAAGTACGAGGGAAGTGGGTATTCAGAGGAGATGTGGCAGCTGCACCTCTTGCACATCTTGTACCTCTTGCACCTCGTCCTTCCACTTCAGCTGCTCCACCGCCATCCACGTCAGCTCCACCATGGCCATCATCGTCAGCTCCACCACCGCCATCCACGTCAGCTCCACCTGCTCCTTCCATGTGCACTGCCATAATTCCGTGGACAGCAAACGCACAACCGACATATCACGTGGAGGTGGATGACGATTTTGTGCGTCCTATGGATGACGATTTTGTGCGTCCTATGGCGGATGATGCACCTCCCCCACCCCAGTCCTCATCGTCGCCCTCCGTACTCAGCAGCGAAGAAAGGTGGCAGTGGCTTGTCACCCAACTTGGCAAGATTCAAGCCAAGTTGGATAGACAGGAGAGTCAACTTGGCCAGCTTCAAGCCACTGTGCTACAGATGCAAGAAGTACAAACGCATATGGCAACTGCTCGCACAACCGCCCAGCCATCTCATCCATCAGCATCTCATACATCTTCCGATGCCGGTCCAGACGGATGCCAGCATGTCTTTGATTTTACATGTAATTTCCTTATATGCATTAGTATCGTTGATTAACAATGTGTTACAATTATGCAGGTCTCCGATCATCAGGCAACCGTCCCCTCCTCCAACCCTGGCTAAAGTTCAAAAGATTTTGGCCCCAGGTCCTTCAGTGGTGGGTCCTACCGCTCGTCAGAGGATGACAGTGCAAGTGGTATGTCTTCTATTTGGTTTTATACAATGTGTAGAATTTACACTTGCACTGAATTTCCATTGTAGCCTGTGAATTTGATGGAAGAGTTCATGGCACTTGCACGGGTCAATACGAAGAATAACAAGGAGACGTGTGCTCTCCTTTGCGGCTCCAAGGTAAGAAGCAACGTCATTTGAAATTTATTATCAGTTGTGATTAGAAAATTAATGTTGTGCGTCGTGTTGTTGATTTACAGGGTGACAAGATATATTCAATCACAACTCTCCTTGTGCCAAAGCAATCGGGCGCTCCTGACTATGTGAGAATGTTTAACCAACTTATATTATATTGTTACTAAAAATAACTACATAAATCGTGTTCTTAAAATGCAGTGCATGATGACAAATGAGGAGGACACCGCCGTTGTTCAAATAAGGGAGGGTTTGTTGACGATTGGCTGGATCCATGTAAGCCACTTCTATTCATTCATGAAATCATACATTGCTTAATATTTCTTCCTCCTATAGTGCCACCCGGAGATGGATTGTTTCATGTCATCGATTGACATGCACACGCAGTATGCGTACGAACAATTGATGCCGGATTCAATTGCAATTGTCATGGCACCTATGGACAAAAAACGGTATGTTTTTGAATGACCTGCGCTTTGAATGACGTGACAAACTAATTTGCAGTTCCAATTGCAGCCAACATGGCATATTTCAAGTCTCCCGCCCTGTAGGGTGGTCGGTGATGTCCAAATGCAATGGGCAGGGCTTCCATCTCCACGATCCGTACGATCGAGATGAACTCTACGAGGAGTGCACAAGTGTGGAGATGAGCTCCGATTTGCACTTCAACATCATCGACATCCGGGACGCAGAGCCTTCCATATTTGATGAGGCACCACCTGTTCAGCCATGCCCAGAGGCCCCAGTTCAGCCACTCCCAGAGGCCCCACCTGTTCAGCCACTTGCAACGATACCACCTGTAACGTATTCTAGATATACAAGAAACGCAGGACGTGCAAGAGGTGCAAGACGTGCAAGAGGTGCAGCACGTGAAAGAGTTGAAAGAATAGAAAAAACGTTGAACAAGTGGCTCAACTAAAATTGAATTCAATTATTTGTTGTAGTCTGTAGTCTGCTTTGTGGTTTTCTTCATACTGCTTTGTGGTTTGTTGTAGGCTGTAATCTGCTTTGTGTTGGCGCGAGGGGCGCCCAAAACAGGGCAAGTGCTGTCTGTCTGCATGTGACGGACGTCCGTCAGAAGGGGTCAGACGTCCGAATCAAGGTGACGGACGGCCGTCTGAATGTGATGGACGTCCGTCTTAACATGACGGACCTCCGTCTTAACATGACGGACGTCCATCACATGCAGTGTATTATACATGAACAAATATTATCCAAACAACTACGTAAATGAACAAATAAACTTCAATGTATTAAAAACTTTAGTGTATTATACATGAACAAAACAAATACGTAGATGAAGCTCCATGATTAAGGATGTGGGTGTGGGGCAACGGACTCCTGCAAAACACAAAAGGAAGTTCATGTCAGACGAAACGCTCATAGTGAGAACAACGTAAGAAAGCATAACAATCTAAGCACCTGTGTATCGGCAACAATGTTAAACCCCATGAAGGTGTCGTATGAGCGTTCTGCTCTTACACTGCCACTTGCGGTGCCACCTGTTGAGCCTCCGCCTTGACAAGAACGGACATTGTGGCCTACACCATGACAACGACTACATGTCATAGGGATATATCTCCTGCTGAGTACCGTGCTGCTACGAGGCTCATCTGCATCTCGCACTCTTCGTTTTCGAGGCCGACCCGGGAGTCTCTTTACTGGTGGTGGCAAAATTGGAGGCTGGTTCGTTGCAGGCCACATGTGGTGGCCACTGACAGGTCGGGTAAAATGGGAATACATCCTCATATATGTGTCCCGATGGTACCATGCATGCACATAATCCTCCGCTGAAGTCCGCATAAAATTGATGCAAGGGATGGCATGCACGCATGGGATTCAAGTTAGTTCCCATCTGTTACAATTACAGGTACGCGTGTCCAGATCGACTGCGTACCGTTCGTTACCATCGCTTACCTCAAACCGATTACATCCTGAAGGTGTTGGACACCAATTCCGATCCGCATGTTTCAGTTTGGCAAGCTTCTTTGTGGTCTTAGGACACAAAAGATTTGTTGATTCAGCCAGCTACTTATGTTTCTTAACAATCCTAGTCATTATGCCCGTTCTAATCATCTCGAACATAGTGAGGATTGGTTTGTCCCGTGCTGGCAGGAGGCAGGCATTGTAGCACTCGCTCAAATTATTAAGGCCCATGTCGCACTTTGGGACAGGACTGAATGCATGTTTTGACCAACACCTCGGGTTAATTTTCTGCATATATGCATGCGCTGTATGGTCGAGTGCAAGTAGTTTACTCATCTCTTTCTGAAAGTTCGGTGATGTTGTGGCCCTTGCTGCCTTCCACATGATATCTTTGTATTGTATTCCTGGAAATTATTTTTTGAAATTGGCATACAAATGTCTTAGGCAAAATCGATGCTCAGCTGCTGGTGCATATTCTTCAATAGCAGGCACCAACCCCTTCTGTCGATCGGAAATGAGTGTCCATCCTCTGCCTATGTCACTGTCTAAGTCCGTCAGCAAGCAACACAAAAACCAGGTCCAGGAGTCTCTACATTCTGATTCAACAAGTGCCACAGCAACTGGATAAATCCCATCATTGGCATCAATGCTGACAGCTGTGAGCAATTGGCCTGGGCATGACCCCTTCAAGTGACAACCATCAAGACAAATAATGGGTCTACCAAACTCCTTCAGACCCCTCTTGCACGCATCCAAACACATGTACATTCTTTTAAATATTGGACTTGGACGGGCCACCAAATCTGGAAAATCTACCACCAACAACAGTGTGCTACCTGGATTGGATCTTCGAATCTCTTCTGCGTAGGACCAAAGTAGCTTGTACTGTTCGTCACCATCCCTTTCGTTTAAAGTCTGTGCTAAATTCCTTGCCCTTCTAGCAAGAATCAGAGAAATATTGACATTAAAGTCCTTCCTTACAGTCTCAATTATGGAAGCAAGGTCCCACTTGGGTTGACTTTTTAATCTATCCAAATATTGGTTTGCCACCCATTTGTAGGAAGCGTGTCGGCTTTCCATTTGTCGTGCACATGTGTGCTCCTCATTATAGCTCTTAATTTGAAAGGTCAGCTCACCTTTCATTTTTGAAGCGTGAAGCCGCCAATTGCATCTATCACTGCACACAGCAGTTATCCGATGTCGTTCGCTTTTAACAAACCTGATCCCGCGCCCATTTTTCAAAGCATAATTAACCACTTCATCTCTAATATCCTTCAACGCACTATACTTCTTACCCAAACAGAGCTCCGAGGACGAACATTCAATTTGGGGATGCATACTCTCTGCCCAATCATCATCCTCTGAATCACATATCGAACGTAGCTCCGATTCCAGGGATCCCAAGATTGAACGCAATTCTATACCGGCTTCGTGCTAGAACCACCGATTCTCATTGGTCTCTACTGCCGAAATAGGATTAGGATTAGGATCCACCTCCATTCCACAGTCAATGGATTCTTCAACCATGTATGATGAAGAAGCACACCTTGACGACTCCATGTGATGTGCAACACTCTTGTTCGTTCGCTTACGTTGAGGGAGTTGGTCAGGGGAAAGAAGTTCTCTCTCTCGAATATCTATGGCAATGGTCGGACTTTTTGTGCTCGACTCTGTTAGGGTTTTAGTATAAAATCCGAGAGTGACGGACACCCGTCATTTTCATACGGACGTCCGTCATGTTGAGACGGACGTCGTCCAGAGGCTGATGACGTGTTATTTAATGACGGACGTCCGTCATAATGGGGAATTCTGGCGATTTAGGATCGCATGTGACCCGCACGTGACCCAATTAATTTGGAGTCACTACTGACCGTTCGATCCAGGCGAGGATCCAACGGACAAGGATCGACGTCCGTCTTCGCCAGGCGGATTAAATCCTGGCCGTCGATCTGAGGCACGTCCCTCGCTCGATCCAACGGCCAAGGATCTTTGTCCGTCATCGCATCTAGCAAGGACGCCAGATTCAATCCTGGCCATCGATCCAGACGAGGAACGATCCTCGTCGATCCAACGGCTAGCGAATGTCGTACTTCGGTCGGCTATGGACGATTCGACCGTCGGCTCTGCCATCGCCCTTCGACTCCGTTCGACGCCGCTAGACAAGGTACAAACGGGGCGTTAACCTCGACGGCTCTGGACGGAAATCGTGACTGCGAGGTCGCCGGCGACATTTTCTCATAGTTCAGGGTTTTAGTTGTTAAAAAATAATCTCCAGGGTTTGACTTATCGTTGATCGCAAACTATAGGGTCTACAGTGTTATTTACCCTTTATTAAACAATATGTTATGTATTTAATTTAAAGCATTAACTCGCCCATTTAAACTTGGCGTCCATCACAATGACTTAAGGAAAAAAATTGCACAAGCAATCAGAATTATATTTTGAAACAAAAAATAGACTCAATACTACATACCTTAACTTAATAATTGGCGGTGAAACTAGATGTCACGACCCTAACCTTGATCTCCTCAGGAATTGGGACAGTGAAAGGATTCTCCACCTAGAGAGACACCATTGGTACATGATTTTCCAAACCAAATTATAATAACATTATATTACACATCATCCAAACATCCACAATTAAAATATAAATTCATGTAATCCCAATGTGACTTTACCATAATATGATCCAATTAAGTTTTTCTTTTTAATTACCATCTTGTACAACATATAACAATATGATTTTTAATTAAAATTGTACATTAACATTACATGTTACTAATTACAAGACAATGTTTGTCTTGTTTAATTTTAATAATTAAGCCAATAATTGTGACCCTCACATACAACTCACACACTTATGCACAACGAAAACAAAACTCTCACACACATACACTCTACACCTAAGAGTTTCAAGTCCTAAGTCTACCTTGAGTGTTGAGTCACTTTTCTTTTAAGATACCTTAACCTTATTTTTTTTGGTTGTCACTCGTATCTGAAAAATAGAAACCATAATGAAATGAACTATCAAAGCTCAATAAATAAGACTAATATTCAAGAATTACAATCTTATGCAATTCGCAAGTATATGATCAACTTCCACCACTTAAATCAACATATATATTTCTTTTTATTATCACAATGATATACAATATGAATATCACATAATGACTTTCTTTTCACATCTATGCAATGATAATTGAATCAATGCAAATGGTCCATTTAATTTAAATGATGATATTATTAATAAGTACCATATTAACATACATGTGAATGTCAACATACATGTTTATAATTTATCGTATGTAAAGTTGCACACAATCATGTCACAACACGGTACTATCATTTTTTCTTTCTAATAGGTGTGTAGATAAACAACAAAAAATACCACTAGAGGGCTAGGGATTTGTAATCTAAGGGAGACACAGTCACTTGCTTTCTATTTTCCACTTTACATACGTCACACAATATATAATTAGATTCGAATGTGACCAATCTATCTTCCACAACATTGTTATATATATACATAATTCCATGATGCATGATTTAAACATCCATTCTATACATTTATTGAATGCATATAATACAGACTAATAATGCATGTGATATGAGCCATGCAATCTTGTTAACAAGCACAAATGACGCATGAATTTGTGTAACATATCTATCTAGATTATTCTATCTATATCCCAAACCATTATCACAATTCTAACATATTTTTCATGCTTTTTCACCAAACCTTTAAATGACAACCATAGTTTAGGTAATTTATACGTTAGAAGTATCAAACAATTTCATGCTTTCATTATGCCAATACAACCAAACTTCATCCAAACCATTATCAACTATAATTATCAACAATGGATATCAACTTATAATCCAAGAGATCAATCTTCACTATTTAATTCATACAATGCATAACCTAGCTTAAAAACACATAGGCTATGATTCTTTTCCATTAAACCACTTCAACTTCATCCTTTATAAAATAAATTTCAACCAAATTTAATTAGAGTTCATAATCAACAACTCTTATACTAAATTCTCTACCTATGTCATGAGAATTTCATGAAATTCTAATTCTTTAAAGATTAAAATTACTTACTTGGTTCCAACACTTTCAAGCTTGGATTTAAGTTTCCAAACCGCACTTTTTTCCTCACTTTTTGGACTCTTTAGAATCCTCTCCAGTTCATCTACAACTTTTCCTTGAGGCTTAATAACAAAATCTCACTCCTATACTTAAAGTGCTTGGTTTGCATGAGACCATTGTTTGATGGTGATTGAACTAACTATCATACTTAGAGTTCAAATATTATATACGGTAATAAATTATACATTCTAGGTTAGAAATTGAATTTTGAAGTAAGTCAATTGAATAAATATATAAAGATCTATGCATGTGTAAAGTTAACACAATACCATGGAAATAAGTCAAATAAGGCTTTTGACTTTGGGTGGTTGGAATTTGGTACTCGAGTTGTAATTGAGGATAATGAAACAGGACAAATAATTTCCATTTGACATGGTGTACCATGTCATCAAATAAAAATTATTGGCCAATTGGGTGGTGACATGTTTCCTGGAATTAGTGACGATCAAAGTGTAATTGGAGTGCAATTAAGATTTATCAATCATGATTGAGTAAATTAATCATAATAATTAAGTTAAGAAGAATCAAACTTAATTAAGTTAAACTAATTTTACCTTATTAGATTTGGTAATTTAGTAATTATGTGGATATTTAAGGGTATTTTAGTCATTTCACATACAAATTAAATGGTAGATTGATAATTTCGCTTATTAGTTTGTCATTTTGCACTTTGAATTTAATATAAGAAGTTGCTAAAGAGCAGCTGATCATGCTATTGAACTAAAATACGGAGAAGAAAGAGTAAAAAGGAGGAGGGGATGGAGAACGAAATTGATGTTAAGGATCCGAAGCAAGTGTTCTACATAACAAAAGGAAAAAAGTTTTCTATATATCAAGAGGAATCTAAAGAGCTAAGAATAAACTTTTGAGAGTGAGAAACCAAGGAGATGTAGAAGGAAATAATTCTATTCTCCATGGATTTGTTAGATTAAGACTATATTGCATATTTTGATAGAAGTTAGCAAACATGTAGGTTGGTTCTGGTTAGAATAGATAGTTATTTTGATGATTCTAATATCATCGTTGTGAACTAGATACGAGATTGGGAAGGATTTAGAATGAAAAAGTGAGGGTTTTAGGCTCACTATCATGTTGGAGCCGGGACTTTGTAAGGCAGAGTAGTGACCTCGACTAATCTATTTGGGTTTGTAGTAGAAAATGGTCGAGTATGGGTGCCTCAACGCTGGACATTGGGTGCCACAGCTTCAACTAATGCCTCATATTCTCTTTTTGGGTGCTTGGTTTTGAGTTTAAAGCCTCAGCTCTAAGCTTGGGTGCCACTGCTTCTGCCAATGCCTCATATTTGCTCTTTGGGTGCTTGGTTTTGAGTTCAAAGCCTCAGCTGTAAGGTCAAAGCCTAACACACATTTGATATCTTTTTTCTTCTTCTTTCATATGTTATAAGGTATGTTTATTATTAAGATGCACATTTTACATTCATCATGAGGTATAATTAATAAAAATTAACAAAATATCATTTCATATAGATTAACATTAGTAAAGTCATGTGACATATGCATTTGTTATGCACTTGGTATGTATCACACCCCTAATTTTTTGTCGTGCGGAATAGGGCGAATAGGTGTGCAGTGCCGTAGTCCCACTACAACCAGCCTCTCTCCGAATACTCTCGGTTGTCGTCTACTTGCGTTGAACACAAACTCTTTACGGGAGCCCGACTCCCAACCCTTTCTTTCGATTCCCAACCAAAGAAACTAGGAAACAATCTTGTCACTCGAAACACCACAACTCTCTCAAGGATGACTAATCGCTCACCGATTATCAATGTCTTGGTTGGTGCCTCAAGGGTCTTATTTATAGGCTAAAGGAAACCTAATTCAACTTAAACTAGGAATCCTATGGCAACTAGGATTCCTAACCCGTAGCTCCAATCTGCTGTGCGTTGCCCCACAGTTGGCTTGCTGTGGGCTCAGTTGGAGCGCTGGAGGCCCAGTTGGCCAGCAGTGGGCCCAGCCCAGATGCACTGTGCCCACTGGGCCCAGTAGGCTGCTGCGGCCTAACCAAGAGAGGCTTTCAGACAGCTCCAAACTTCCTAGAATGTGTGCCACCCCTGTCCGTGCCACCGTGGCACGTGTTTCTCAGAGCCTTGTCTGAATTGCTGACGTGTCCCGCATTTCTCGCAACCCTGTCCGAACGCGTGTCAACGTCTTCTCTTCTGTGCGCGCGGCGCGCGCTGCCGATGCCTGTGTCTGCCTGGGCGCGCGCCGCTGCTCTCTGCGCCTACTGCCTCTGCCTGCAATGCACCCCATGCACGGCTTGTCTGCCAAGTGCGCCCAGCGCACTATTGCAAGGCTTTCCAGAAGCCTCCTTTCAGGCGCTGCGCTTGTTTACGCCTTGTGAGAAAGGGGGTGTGACAATCCTCCCCCACTAGATGAAGTCGAAGGCCTCGTCGACACCCAATCTAAGTAAGCCGTCACCTCGTCTTCAAATTGCCACAAGTCTTTATCATTCTCCCACGTTGCCTCATCTTCATCCTCCCATAGAACTAAGAATTGCTTGCGCCTATTCTTTGAACTTTCTCCCATGCTTCGATGATCAAGGATCTTGGAAATCTTCTTTTGAAATTCCACTCGCACCCCAAGTGGAGCCCTCAATCTCTGAACTCTATCTCCTTCGTGATAGGGCTTTAAGAAACTTACATGGAATGTAGGATGCAATTTGAGTCTGTCGGGAAGTTGCAATCGGTAGGCCACCGACCCAACTTTCTTGATAATCATGAATGGTCCATCATACTTTAGAAGAAGTCCCTTGTGATATCTCCGAGACATCACCTTCTTCCATATATGAGGCATGAGTTTGAGTAGGACCCGGTCCCCCTCCTTGAACTCTAGTGGTCTTCTCCCCTTATCTGCATACTTTTTCATCTGTCATTGGGCCTTGCCCAAGCTTTCTTTGGCTTGTTCTAAAAGATCTGTCCGGTCTCGTCCGTACCAGTAGGCTGCTGGATAGGGGCCCTGCTCCTTCCTGCATGCAATTTCGGATGGAGTCACCGGCTGATATCCCAAAGTAAGCTCCGCGGGACTCATTCCCGTGGTCGATGTCCGATGAATGTTGTATGAAAATTAAGCTACATCCAATAGATCCACCCAATTTCTCTGGCTTGCCGATACAAAGTGCCTCAAATACTCCTCTAATAATGCATTGAGCCGCTCAGTTTGCCCGTTTGTCTTGGAATGGTTTGCCGTGGAGAACTTTAGCTCGGTGCCCATTAAGTTGAACAATGTAGTCCAGAACTTCCCTGTGAACCTCCAGTCTCAATCACTCAAAATATCTTTCGGCAACCCAAATGTTTTAACCACGAACCTCATGAAGTAGTCCGCCGCCTCTTGCGCGTTGCATGTCTTTGGTACGCCCATGAACACGGCGTACTTTGTCAAGCGATCTACCACCACCATGATAGATCCTTTCCCCTCCACCGTTGGCATCCCGGTGATGAAATCCATCGAGACAAACTCCCATGGCTTGCTCGGAATGGGGAGTGGTTGAAGTAGCCCTGCTTCTTTTTTCCTCTCCGTCTTGTCCACCTGACAAGTTAGACATGTCTTCACATAGAGCTCAATGTTTTCTTCCATCTTCTGCCAAATGTAGTCTCGTGATAATAAAGTGAGCATCCTCTCAACGCGTGGGTGTCCCGCCCAGCGGGTGTCATGTGTCTCTTTCAAGAGAAGTTGGCAGACCCCGCCCCAACTAGGCACTAGAATTCTATCACCACGTACTTTTAACAAGACGTCTTCTAGCCAATATCGCCTCACCAACCTGTCCTGTACCTGCTTCACAAGTCGCAAGTACGCAACATCTTCTGTAGATGCTGCCTTGATCTTCTCGAGAAGATCCGAGCGAACCTCCATTATTGCTGCTATGCACTCCGCATGCTCCCTGCGGCTAAGTGCATCTGCCACTCTATTCTCAGCCCCTGGTTTATGTAGCCAAGTGAAGTCAAACTCTGCCAAGAACTCCTGCCATCGCGCCTGCTTTGGTGAGAGATTCTTCTGCATCTTGAAATAGGTATTGGCCACGTTGTCTGTGACCACGGTGAATTGTGTGCCCAATAGATAGTGTCTCCAAGTTACCAAGCAATGTATAACCACCACCATCTATTTCTCATGTGCTGAATAGCGCTCTTCGGCTCCCTTTAGTTTCCGGCTCTCATAAGCAACCGGATGTCCATCTTGAACTAGGACTCCGCTCACTGCGCTCTCTGACGCATCTGTATGCACCTCGAATGGCAAAGTAAAATCTGGAAGCCTCAACACTGGCTCCGTTGTCACCGCCCTCTTCACCTGCTCAAATGCCTCTTGACATGCTCGATCCATGCCCATGGTTTATCTTTCCTCAACAAATCGGTCAAGGGATTCACCAGTCTCAAGTAGTCTGCAATAAACCTCCGATAATAGTTGGCTAAGCCAAGGAAAGACCTTAGCTCGGTTACCTTTGTTGGCACGATCCATCCGTCGATCGCCCGTACCTTAGCACCATCCATGCGAATCTCTCCCTTTCGGATGTATTGGCCTAAGAAGTTGATTTCTATTGCCCTAACATCGCACTTTTCCTGCTTCACAAATAAAGAATGCTCCCTGAGCTTCTCTAGAACTGTCTCTAAGTGATGTAGATGCTCCTCCAAGGACTCGCTGTAGATGACAATATCGTCCAGATAGACCACCACGAAGCTATCCAAGAACTCATAGAGCACGTCGTTCATAAGATTGCAAAAAGTAGCCGGTGCGTTGGTTAGCCCAAACGGCATAACCAAAAACTCGTACGATCTGTATCTCGACACCATTTGCCGTCTTGGCCTCGTCACCCTCGGCTATCCTCACCTGCCAATACCCCGATCTCATGTCCAACTTGGTGAAGTATGACGCCTTTGCCAATCTGTCAAATAAATCACTTGCATTTGGGATGGGATACTTGTTCTTGATGGTGATTTTGTTCAATGCCTGGTAGTCAACGCACATGCGCAGTGCACCATCTTTCTTCCTCTGAAAAAGCACCAGTGCCCCATAAGGAGCCTTGGATGGTTGGATGTAACCAACTTCCAACAACTCGTCCAACTGTCGTCACAACTCTGCCAACTCTAATGGCGCCATGCGATAGGGAGCCTGTGCAGGCGGCACCGCGCCCGTCTCCAACTCAATGTGATGATCGATAGCGTGCCTTGGTGGCAACACTTTCGACAGCTCCGCTAGCATCACGTCCCGATATCTTTCCAACACTGCGCGTACCTCTGATGATATCTCCCCCACTTGGTCCTGCTTGACCTCGCGTAGTGTCGCCAAGAAGGTTGTCTCCCCCTTCCGAACTCCCGTCTTCAATAGTAGGTATGATTGCATCACGCTTTTGCCTCGGTTCTCACTCTTGACCGTGCAGGGTGTTGTCTCGTCTTGGATAAGAATCATTCCAAGATGTGGCATGATCGTCGCCTTTGCTAGCCTGAAAAACTTCAAGCCCAATATAAGATCAAAGTCGTCCAATGGCACAATCATCATCGAGCATGATTGCTGCCACTCGCCTACCCTCAGCAGGGGTGTCGCCGTGCCCTTGATGGGCTGGGTGTTTGAATTGATTGCTTTAATCAAGCTTGTGCTCTTGGTCACCTCCAAGCCGAGCTCTCCCGCCTTCCGCTGCGAGTAAAGTTGTTGGTCGCGCCGGTGTCCAACATCGCACGCACCTTCTTTCCATTGACTTGCACCTCGACCAACATTAGGCCCTTTTGCATTGGCGGTGTTTGGCCAGACGCCGCTGTTGCTTGTCCGCTTGTCGTTGCTTTTTGACTGCTTGTCAGAGCATTCACCAGTTGAATGGGGTTCATCCGAGCTTTCTCCTCTCCTTCGGAGTTCTCTTCCTGGACCCTTAAGGTAGATGCTGTGGCCTTAGTAGGACAATCCCGAGCATAATGTGGCCCACTGCATAAAAAGCAACCCTGGTTCTTCTTGCGTTGGGGTTTATCAGATCCCTTGCCTTTAGATCCCTCGGTCCTTTTACCTTTGTTGTGCCCACCTTGTTTACCTCACTTGTCGTCTCTTCCCTTTTTCATCTCAGAAGTAGGGGCGGCCCTGAAGTCCACCAAACCCTCGGCAATCGCAATTGCCGATGACACACCCTTCACGCCATGCCATCGCAGCTCTGTTTGCGCCCATGGTTGAAGTCCAGCCATAAAGTTGAATAATTTATCACTTTCATGCATGTCCCAGATATCCAGCAATGAGGAACTATATTCTCGAACATAGTCACGAACCGACCCTGTCTGTCGCAACTTCCTTAGTGCTTCCTTTGCCGTCCACTCGGCGTTGAGCGGTAAAAATCGCTCTTTTAGTTCTCGTTTGAGAACTTCGCAACTAATGATCTTCGGCTCCTTGTCAAGACGTTGTCTCCACCATAGCTTTGCGTCCCCGGCAAGATACATGCTAAAAATCATAACTTTGTTGCTTTCCTCGATCCCGACCGCTTGGAAATATTGTTCTATGTCGAATAGAAAATTCTCCAACTCCTTTGTGTTCTGATTGCCATTGTAGGGCTTCGGTTCCTTAATTTTAAATTGCTTAGCCGTTGCACCAAGCCTCTTTGTCGTACCACCTGCTGCCACTACCGTTGCGCTTACCTGCGCTACCTCCCTATCAACACGTGCGAGCTCCTCTCGTATGAGTTGTTGCGCCGCCGCTAGATCTTCGCTTACTGAAGCTTTGAGGACGTCGATTTCCATCTTTAGGGAGATAATTTGGAGTCGTAGGGACTCCTCATCGCTTGCCTCATGAACCCCCATGAACTCCTCTAACCGAGAAAGCCTTGCAAGCACCTCGACCATCGCCATTCTCCTCATGAATTGATCAAAAAACCTCTTGAGTAGTGGATATTGGGTGTAGAAGAGAAAAAAGAGCAACCTTTACTCGTACCTTTGCTTGAACTCTTGCTCTGATACCAACTATCACACCCCCTAATTTTTTCCGTGCAGAATAGGGCGAATAGGTGTGCGGCGCCGTAGTCCCACTACGACCAGCCTCTCTCCGAATACTCTCGGTTCGCCTATTTGTGTTGAACACAAACTCTTTACGGGAGCCCGGCTCCCAACCATTTCTTTCGATTCCCAACCAAAGAAACTAGGAAACAATCTCGTCATTCGGAACACCACAACTCTCTCAAGGATGACTAATCGCTCACCGATTATCAATGCTTTGGTTGGTGCCTCAAGGGTCTTATTTATAGGCTAAAGGAAACCTAATTCAACTTAAACTAGGAATCCTATGGCAACTAGAATTCCTAACCCGTAGCTCCAATCTGTTGTGCGCTACCCCACAGTTGGTGCTCTGGGGGCCCAGTTGGGGTGCGGCCTGGGCCCAGTTGGCACGCAGTGGGCCCGGCCCAGATGCACTGGGCCCAATAGGCTGCTGCGGCCCAACCAAGAGAGGCTTTCAGACAGCTCCAAACTTCCTAGAATGTGTGCCGCCCCTGTCCTTGCCACCGTGGCCTGTGTTTCTCGGAGCCTTGTCCAAATTGTTGACGTGCCGATGTCTTCTCTTCTGTGCGCGCGGCACGCGAGCTGCCGATGCCTGTGTCTGCTGCACGCCCCGTGCGCGGCCTGTCTGCCAAGTGCGCCCAGCGCACTGTTGCGAGGCTTCCCGAAAGCCTCCTTTTGGGCGCTGCACCTGTTTACGACTTTTGAGAAAGGGGGTGTGACAGTATGTTTGTATTGAGATTAAACACATAGATGACAAGTTGGCTAACATATAAATGATATTTTTATCTTATTAGTTGGGAGTGTATATATATATATATATATATATAGATAGTTGACCATAGAGCCAATCTATATTTAGCCTAATGTAATGACAGATAGATAACGGGCCGTAGTGTAAATCTTTTTTATTGTCATTTTTTTTAAATTCATTTTAATCGTGCTTTTAAAACCATATAGTAGAAGTCTGAAAAGAAATCCCATTTAAAATTCAAACATAGTAAAACTCAACATAAATATTCGTAAAATATTTTAACTTAAATTTAAACATTTAAAAAACATAATTAAATATAAAGTCTTTCTTTTTCAATTTATTTTTCTCAAATCTTCACCCATGGATCAATTTCGCTCCAACAACGCCTTAGTTTCGCCCATGAGAATTCTCCATCAACTGCATCTATCATTCGTTCACATTCTCATGTTCCTCAATAATTTCATTTTCACTTATAACACAAAGTTCACCTATAAGCCTAACGTTCAATAAAATATTCATATATGAGATGCAATATGTAAAAATAATATCTTTTTCAGTCATCGTTCTTTTCTTTTTCTTCCACTTAACAATCTAGTCGTTGCGGGTAATTCAGTCTAGGGAAGAGAGCGGCACCATTAGGTCAACCTCATATGAGACAGCCAACTCGAACCTTGGCCACAGTAACTATTTATGTTTATTCAATCAGTCTTTCTAAATGAAGACATTTTTCATAATGCATGAAATATACACGTGATCTTACATGCAGAACATAATACATAATAATAATAAGCATATCATTGATCAATGTTTCAACATAAATAGTAACCAACAAACAGTTAACATATTCTCAATCTATAGTTCAATGTCTCAAACATAATAGTAAATATAACTAGCAAGCAGTAAGCATATCCTCGATTCATGTTTCAAATATAAACAGTAAACAACAAGCAGTAAATGTAATATCTCGAATCTTCGTTGAGTTGAAAACATAGCTTAAGTGATAATTTGGGGATGATAAGGAGTTAAGTTGGACAATTAAAAATATTGATCAAGAGAAATACATTTGGAATAAGTGAATTATAATATTCTGTTATGTTCATAAACAGATTATAAGAAAGATTGAAGTCATTTAGAGAAATATTTAGTGATTTTGGAGTTAAATTGATTGATATCAATTCGTTTGTTAGTCAGTGGACATATTAAGAGAAAATATATTTGGACATGTTTAAATGTTATAAGGTTAAAAATGCAGGATTTATATTATTTTATGACACATTGAATAAATAGTGAAGTATATGGTATATATTGAATGATATGTTAATTTGAAATGAGGATAGGTGATTAATAAGAATATATATGTATGTATATGTATGAGTGTGTTTGGAGAAGGAAATGGCCAATAATGAAGAAATGTGTTGAGAAATGGGTGTGAAGTGGGTATGAGAAATGGGTATGAAATGGGTTTTTGGTCACGTCAAATTTTATGATAAGAAAGAATAAATAATGTTATAATAGTGAAGGAAACCATTTGATGAAGTTGGTGATTTGCGGGCGTGGCGATCGGCATTTGGAGGTCACCCGGCGAAATCAATCGCAAATTTGAAGGAAAAATTGGTGGACGATTTTCTATTGTGCGGTCAATCGTCCTTCACATTTCTCTGTAGACTGCCAATTAATGCAGATTTTTCTAAAGAGTTTGGAACGCCTGGAAGACATTTGATAACGTCGTCTGCAACGTCTAGAAGTTGGAGATGCGTTGTCTCTTGGTTTGTCTGAACGCCTATGGTGTTATGGGCATTGATGGAGTGTCCCATGGCTTTCTGTATTTGGACAGTAAATGGCAAACGTTGAACAAGAGTCTATAAATAAGAGAGTTGTGGCAGCGTGAAAGGAAGAAGGAAATGGTAATGTTACTCTGCCGATTTTTGGAGTTGTGAGTGATGAACTTCTGAAGCTCTATTGTTGTGAGTCTGGAGTGTGTTAGAGAGAGTGTTTTATTTCAGGAGTGAAACCGTGAGTGAAAGTTAGTGATTGAGTTGTGCATGACTGAAGTGGATTCAAGGGGTTGCATGGTTTTGGAAGTGAAATACTATTAGGTCAACAAATTATCGTGAGAAAATGAGGTATGTGTTATTCTGAGGAATCTGTTGAGGTGATTATTGGTTTTAATAAAAGAATATGTTTTGGATTAGAGATATCATATTTTGAGGATAAGTTGTTATATTCAATTTGTCTATGCATGTTTCATTGTTAGTAACTTTGGTTAATCTCTGGATATATATTATATGGTTAAGGTACCATTGTAGTTGGACTAAGTGATTATTAATTGGTAGATTATTATTGTGAGAAAGTAATTATTGGATTGAGGATTGTTGTTGTTGGATAAGTGAATTTTGGATTAGTGATTGAGTTTTATTATATGAACTTTTGGTGAAGGTATAGATTGGGATAATGATTTGTTATTGTTGGACATATTGTATGCTATATGTAATATCCCGAACTTTTTATTTTAGAATTTAATAAGAATAATTAGACGAAAATTGGAGATGTTCGGATAATTGGAAAATAATTGAGTATATTTGAATTTATTGGATAATTATCGAGGTATTTATTACCAGGACGCATTCGTAATATTGTAAATTATGAAAAATTATTGGATAATAATTTTATTAGATAGTAATTAAGGATTAAATTGGAAAGAGTATATAATTGGATATTAGGTGAAAGATTGGATTAAATGAAATTAAAATGGAGATTTGTGGATTTAACCGGTTTTGTTCGGCTTAGCCCAGGGTCAATTATAAGTGGCTCGGTTCCCTTTTAATTAAAAAAGGGAACGAAATTTATGGGGAATTTACGAGATAAAATAGACTATTTGGGATTTGCAATGTAAGAGGATCTAATAAATTGGATTAATTGGGTTAAAGAAGAATATGGGGTGTTTTGGAAGGCATGAACCGGTTCAGTTGAATCGGTTCACACACACTTGGTCTGGTTCATGAATTAAAAGAGGGGATTTGTTTTATGTGGCCTTCGGCCATTCGCGACAGAGAGAATAGAAGAGGGAGAGAGGCAAGATCAGGAGAGACCGAAGGCGAAGGGGAGGCGACGACGAGAGGGAGACGGGTGACGGGGAAGGTTCGGGCGACGCTATCAGACGGCGGGCTCCGGTGTGCGACGACTGCTGGCGAAGTAAAGAGGCGAGTCGCGGGATGCTAGGGCTCGGAATAGGAGTTGTTGCCGGCGACTATTTCAAGCTTCAGGCATAGTTTCCAGCGACAAAGTGTGGTATGTTGGTCGATTTGTTCCTCTTCCTCCGTTTTCTAGTGATTCAGGTGTTGGCAGGGAACGATTGGAGCTAGTGATTCACGATGGATCGACAGGAAGGATTGGCGGTTCGGTCCAGCCTGTTGTTGGGTTGAACCGAGTGACAGGAGTGAGTCTACCACGTTGGCCCTCCTTCCAACTGTAATTGTACTCGATGGAGAAAGGGACGTTGTTGATGGCTTCGGTAGTGGCTGGTAGGGTGTGCAGAGGAGCTACGCTCTACCTCTAGGAAGTGGCAGTGTTTGTCTTCTGGTGGGAGGATAAAATGGCAGAGGCAGAGAGGAGTTGAGGGAGAGGAGCCTATTCATTGTGAAGCTGAGGGCATCCTGGAGCTGGGTATTGCTCTCGGTTAGTTCTTCTCGAGTCCAAGAACTGAAGTGGGAGGTGAGGCCGAGAACTGAAGTGTGTTATGTGGTGAGGTTTTCTCCTCTACTCTTTAATCATTGGTTCTGTTTTTGGATGCTAAATCCCATGTTAATGCTGAGTAGTATTTTGGAATATTGTAGTTAATTTGGGATGTTCAGTGGTTATAGAACTTCTGTTGGGGTTTGGATTCTGGTTTTTAGTGTTGAGTTTTTGAATGTAATCTGTTGTTGGTATTGGTTCTGCAAATCTGAGTATTTCTAATGGAACTTTAATTTGTTGGGATTAGTTGGTTAATATGCTGGTTGGATGAATGTTATGAGAAATCAAGGTTTTGTTGCTTTGGGTTAATCTGTTGTTTTGGGTTAAGTTATGTGATGGTTGACATATGGTTTGTGCACTTTGTTGATGTGTGAATTACTGGCCTTGAGTTAATTTGAATAGTTGTGCTCTGTTCATGTTAAGTAATTGGAAAATGTTGAGATAAAAAGGGGAAAATTATGTGAAGTTGGATTTGCTATCTCTTGTAGTTTCAAGATATGTCATTGCTGTTCATATCTGATGCAAGGTCCCTGGATTATGCCAGGACAAAACGGCCAATGATTAGCAGGCTTTTAGATTATGCCATTGCAGCTATAGCAGAGGGAAAAGATGAAAACGATGAATAAAACGTAAAAGATAAAAAAGATGAATAAAACGAAAAAGACGAAAACGATGAATAAAACGTAAAAGACGAAAATGATGAATAAAACAAAAAAGAAGAAAACGATGAATAAAACATAAAAGGCTGATGAAGTCGATGATTAAAACGTAAAGGATAAAAAGATAAGAAAAAGAAGAGAAACTTAAACTGCAGACGATTTTAAAGATACACAGCATGAGCATGTAGTAGCATGATAGGTAATATCACTTACTGAACATTAGGCTCATAGCTTACGACTTGCAGTGTAGGAAAAATGACGAATAGATTTAAGAGCAGTTGATGAAGGATTTGCACGGACGAAAGTTGTGGTTGGTCAGGCTAACGAAGGCAAAAAGAATAACAGGTTTGTAAAACATAAAGAAACATTTTAATTAATTGTCTGTAAATGAACTATTTTATGCTTCCGCTACGTTTTCAAAGAAAATTAATTTACGCTTCCGCTATGTTTTAAATAAAAGATTTTGTAACGCTTCCGCATTTTATTAATTGGATTTTCATAATGAGTTTAACGAATGGTTAGTAACGGTCCGGTTGGACGCACTCTGATATTTCTTTAAAAGAGTTTTAAATAAAGAGCGTTTTAGTAGTTAGATAAAAGTTTTAAATTTTAGTGTATTTTTAAAAGGTTACAAAAAATCGGGTCGTTACACTATACCTTGTTGGATTATGAACTATTAGGAGTTAGGGTTATTCATTGGGGAAAAATTATTGATTATTTCATGTTGTTAATAACTAGGCTTTCGTGAAAGAATCTTAAAGTGTTAACTTATTAAAGTTAAGGACTTCAGATACGTGGTACTGCATGTGTTTTGTCCGAAAGGGCCTACATCTCGGGAATTAAGGAATGTTTTATTGTTTGTTAAATTGATTGTTTTAAATTGTATGTTTATAGTTAAGTTCAATTCCTTAGATAGGACGAATCACATTTTAAGGACACGATCAAGGAACATGTTAGATAGGATTGTATGTGCACAATAATGTTAAGATACAAAATCCTAATAAATGTAATTAAGCTGCTTTTGTGGACCAGATTGTAAAGCCCGGCACAGGAACTAAAGATAAGTAAATACTTGTGAACCGGATTGTGAAGCCCGACACAAATGTTTATAAGGACCGGATTGAGAAGCCCGGCATATAAACAATAAATAAATGTTTATATGGATCAGATTGAGAAGCCTGACATATAAACAGTAAATAAATGATTGTGTGGATCGGATTGAGAAGCCTGACACATAATCAAACGAAATAACGATTAAAGACATGAACAGTAAAAGAGAAATAAAACAAAAAACATTATACGATGTTGTATGTAAATTCTATGTTTTACTTTTATATCACGTACTGAGCATTAGGCTCATAGTTAAGTCCCGTTGATGTAGGTAAGGAGCCAATAGATGGATAAAGTTGTCGATGGACGAAGCTGATGGGGTATTATTGTGTGGGTGTTTGTTCTGTTGGCGATATTGACCTGTGGTTATGCTCAAGAAAATGGAATAAATATTTTAAAAGGCTTTTAAGTATTTTATGATTTTAAATAAATGTTTTAAGTAAATGTTTTTATTAAATGTCTATTTAAACAATGGGTTTGCAGTATTAAATTGTAAAAGACTTCCGCTGTGTTTTGTATGTTTAAGACTTCTGCTGTTTATTACGCAATGATTTTACAATGATTTTAAAGAAAAGTAAATTTTTATACGGATAAAGTTACGGGATGTTACAGTAAACATAGCATAAATCAATAACTCGTAGACATCACAACAGAACTTCATCCTAACACTATCTTACCCTAGCTTTTTGTAATGTAGGTCAAATGCCAAATGTAAATAAATATCATTTACCTCAAATTCTTATTGACTGTCTATTCAATCACAATATCCAACCTTTTGTTCTAACAAGTTTGTTGCCCTTGAAATTAATAAAAAAAATCAGTTAATTATAATAAAAAAAAAGATAAAACTTTATCAACCACTTTGTTTCGAGGATAGAAACAGCTCTATGATTTTGTTGTTCATCATCATCGCCCATCTAAAATACGGAGTCCTAAGTATAGAAGACATACCTTCAGAGAGCTTGAGAGAAAATCCTCTTGACTTCGTGGCTCAAGGGTGATTAGAGTTTCTGTAACGACCCGATTTTTCATAACCCTTATTAAAATGCGTTAAAATTTAAAACTTTTATCAAATCATTAAAATCTTTCTGAAATCAGAGTGCCTTTTAAAATCGGAACGTTAAAACTCTTTTTGTTCTACCCGCTATGAAAAACATTACAAAATCTTTTATCAAAATACAGCGGAAGTCAAATCAAGAAACATAGCGGGTTTATTAAAATATAGCGGAAGCGTAAATAATTTGTATGAGACAGAAATACTAAACAATTACATACAAGTTAATTACAACTGAGTTCTCTTTTACTCTTTTTAGCCTGGCCAACCACGAGTCCCGCACGTGCAAATCCTTCATCCCTACTTTTTGATCGGTGCATTGTTTTCGCCTTTACTCCTAAGTCTGTGCATTAATTTTGCGTACAAGTACCTACACCTACACCACAAGTAAACTGTAAGCCCAAAGACTTAGTAAAAAAAAGAGTTTATGCAATATGATATGTCTCTCTTTAGTTTTTTTTAAAATGGGGGCTACCCAAACCAATCTTTTCATTAAGTCGTTGGTTCTTTTCTTACTCGTACATCGAGCTAGAGATTGGAGGAATCTGTGGCGATAGGGTAGTCTTTGTCGACTTCAACCACCTAGAGTAGACAGTCTCACAGTCCCGACAATGGAAAGGTAACGTTCTCTTTTAAATCTTGTCTACTTGGCTTATCCATACTTACCCTACCATCCCCCAACTCCCTTTTCCCCTTTTTCATCATTTTCTTCATTTTTTCTCACATAATGCACGTGTGAGTACCACCCTAAGTGGCACTCCCTATTGGTTTCTATTAGCATGATGCATGATGCCATATAACGTACCATTAACGATAATTGAATTGTGCATATAAAAGATAGTAAGTGACAATAATTGAAAACACATTTAAGAGAAAGTAAATAACAATGGAATAGCGCATATAAAGAAAGTAATTGAAAAGCAGAAATTGGAAGCACATATCGAAGAACAATTATGATATTGAATTGGAAACACAAAACACATAGGAAATCAAACGACGAACATTAAGGAAATTGAATAGCAATTCATGAAAGGAATAAAGAAATTAAACGCACATATCAGAACAATACACAATGAATTATAGCATGCTTGAACTTATAGAACACAATAATAAACGAAGTGAGATCGAAACATACTATTAGTAATTGTGCTAGTTATCCTAGTTAATTTCCTAGTTAATTTACATGCTCTAGAAAGATTACCTTTATTATTCTAATTAGTTATCCTAGTTACTTAACATACTCATGAAAGATTACAATTGTCATTCTAGTGAGTTATGCTAGATAATTTACATGCTCAAGAATTAATTATATTTATTATTCTAGTTAGATATCCAAATTAAATTACATGCTCAAGGGAGATACGATTAATGCTCTAGTTATTCAGATTACGGGAGTCTAATTGATTCACAGGGTTTTACTCTAATCTAATTACACATACTTGGATTTAGTGAATTATAATACAATTAACCCAAAGAAGACAAACAGAAAGAAGACAATAATACCTCACTACAGAAGAAAATATAAAATATCGTAATTGAAACTCTTAGTTCGTTTATATTTAGTTCATTAATTTATTCATCTTCTCTATCTCTAATAAAGTAAAGCATCAATTGTAGAAGTTACAGTAATTGAAAATGCAGCAAAAGATAATATACAGAATATTAACGAAGATTATTAATTGGTTAGTTAAACATGCTCGGATTGATTATAATTAATTAGTTAATTAAACGTAGCATAACTTGGTTAATTAATATGCTAACATTATTCTAAACATGGCATAACTTGATTAATTAATATGCTAACATTATTATAATTAATTATGCTCAAGTCTAGTTAATTACTCTAGTTAAGTTAATTAACATGCTTGAGTCTAGTTAATTACTCTAGTTAACACTAGTTAAGTTAATTAACATGCTCAATGTTAATTACTCTAATTAATTAACATGTTCACCGACTACTTAGTTCACATGTTTAGATTAATTAGTTAATTAGTCTACGATAAATGATTAATTGGTTAAACATGCTGCCCAAGATTGATTACATGTTTAACTAGTTAATCAATTGTTGTCCTAACTAATAACATGCTCAATGAAGTGATTAACAACTGTTAATTAAACAACTAGTAAACATGCTCGGATTTGTTTTAATTAAACTAGTTAACATGCTCAATTCTAATTAATTACTCTAGTTAATTACACTAGTTAATTACTCATGTCTAATTAATTAACATGCTCAAATAACAATTACAATTAGGATTCTAGTTAAGTTAACGTGCTAGTCGTTAAATTATCAAACATAAGGGTAGGATAATATGTGCAAACAATATATATATTGAGTGAATGAAGTGACAGTTAATAAGACAGCAGTAATTAACAAAGAACATAATGGTTAAGGAAACTCTTAGCTCATTGATGCTCCTCATAATTCACACACTCATCATTCTACACTCACCACGTTCAGACATTAAACATTCATCAAAGCAGCCCAAGCAAGTATTCTACACTATCCACAAAGGAAATAACAAACAACAAGGAAACCTACGGACATCAACAAGGAAATATCACAGAGCTAACACTAATCTACAGAGTACTAAAAATCTACACTATCGATCAACAAGGAAGCACAACTCATGCACTCTACTTGTGGGTAGGGCCTCCACTGGCCAAGTCACACCCATTTTCCTTACCGTTTAGGAAGGAAATACCCACAAATAGCACTCCGACATGGACAGCAGCTCCAAGCTCCACTCACGTACCGCTGAAGGATCCTCACCAACTTATCAGTCACTCATGGTTATCAACAGAACACTCATAGCTCACAGAGGATTTCACTCACTCACAGATGAAACTCTCATTCTCGGAGGAAGCTCTCGCTGGAAACTCTCTCGTAGAAGGAAGGGAAAATGACAAGAATGGCTGGAATGAAAAAGGAGAGAAGAATGGCTTAATGGAAAGCCATACCTAGGAGGGAGACAACATACACATAGGGGTAGAGAGGAGGGCGGCTCCCGCGTGGGCTACGGCGTGGGAGGAGAGACACTTCGTGTCTCCAGGAATGGGAAATAAATGGCTACACAACAAATTGTCTGATTTTAAATCCCTAAATTTATGTAGATCTGGGCTGATTCAAACGAGTGCGGACGTTCTGGTCTCATCTGCATGCGTCCGCATATGTAAAATACTTAAGGCAGGTTTGTGCTTACGAACAAGAAATAGCGTCCTCGTCCCGTTCGTACCATTCGAAAGTGTCCAGAAATTGGACAGATTCAAAAGCATTGAATCCTCATGAATCCATTATCATACATATCCGTCTGAATGCGACATTCAGACGTGATATGGCATCCGCATAATGCGTCCGAAGGTGTCCAAAAATTAGACAAATTCAAATAGACCGCATCCGCATGCGTCCTCATTTCGTCTTCATGCGTCTGCAAGTGCCCAGCGATAGACGCATTGGAACACAAATTCTTGTCCTGGTGCGTTCCAAAGCACAAGGACGGCTTCCCATGTAGTCGCATACAACATTTCTCATCCCCATGTCATCCACATATGTCTGCAACACCAAAATCCTAGCTTTTTCGTCATGTCGTCCAACTTAACTTTCATTCCCATAATATTTTTCCCATAAATACATGTCACAATTTAACACGTATAGATACGCAATGTAATATCCTACTTATCCCAACACTTAATTACATCACGTATACGAGAAAAATATCGGGATATTACAGTTTCACCCCAATCTTTTGTTTTTATAAACCACTAATATGAAAATCTCGCGAAAGAAATCTTACAGAAGACGCATCTTGTTATTATCGTTTCCTTATCAGTCCAAGAATCAAATCACAGTTCCCAGATTATGTGAACAAACACGTTTTGAATCTGTCCGTAAAGTTGCAGTGGACGCTCGAGCTTTTGCTGTGGACATCCGCTCACCTTTCTCCTCCAATAACAATCTGCCACGTTTGCATTTTACACTTACTTTTGTGGTCTTCAACATTTTTGCAGTCACCGACGCTTCCGCGAATGCCAACGTTTCTGGGGATACCTCATCCAACAAGTCCCTCCTAATTTATCCCCCAATTGCTATATGCCACGTACACATATCCTTTCGTGAATATCTCTTTTGTAGACACCAACACTTCTGCGGATACCAAAGTTTTCACGGACGCCTCATCCTGCAAATCCTTCTTAAACTATCCACCAATCACTATCTGCCACACACACCTCCCTTCGTGGATACCTTTCTCTTGCGAACACCAACGCTTCCATGAATGCCAACATTTCTACAAATGCCTTTCCTGCAGATCCCTCTTAAACTGTCTGCCACTCGCCATCCGCCACGTAAACATTCTTTTGCAGATACCTTTCTACTACAAATACCAAAGCTTCCGCGGACACCATTCTTCCACAAACACCTCATACGCAGATCATTTTTAAACTATCATCAAATCGTCATCCACCACCACGTACACATTATTTCACTGATATCTCTCCCGCAGATACTAATGCTTTCGTAGACACAAACGTTTTTGCGAATACCTCATCCACGAATGCTTTTTAAACCATTTATGTAACATCTCATTTCCGTTTATGAATTTTTCATAAAATTTTGAACATTTAAAAAACCCATTAAAATATCCTTAATTGAAAAAAACATCATAAAAATATTTAACTATCTTACAGAAATAACATAAATAAAATACTTAAAATCCATAATAATGTCTTATGCATTTAAAATAACTTTTATTGATTAGAGCCATAACCCCCGAAGTGATTTCACGTATGGTAACACAAACTTGCATCGCATCACACTTCTTCAACGTTTACCTCAACCGACTCACAATCTATACCTACATCACAGGAGGAATAATAAATCTATTGCCCAATAAGGAATATAGAAGGGAAAATGACAAATCAACCATCATCGTTTGCGGTCAATGACAAGTCAACCACTATGATATATTTTCTAACAAGTTAACAACTGACGTATGGGGAAATGAAAAATCCAACATCACTATCACGTTCGCCATTAATAAGCTGACAGGGCGCCGCGGCGTCTTGCCTAGAGGCCACGGCGTCCAGGCCAAGTGTCTCAAGAGACCGCGGTCTCTTGAGACACCCCTCCCATTTTAAAAATTAGGGCTTCTCACTGGCTCACTTCACATCGACACTCAGCACTCTCCTCTCCTCTCGACGGCCGATCTCTCAGACTCTCCCCTCCCGAATGGGCGACTCTCGAGCCTCGGTCTCTCGATCCCCAACCCAAACGAGTCCGACGTTCTCAATTCTTGGTTCTCAGTTCGTGCTTCTTGCCGTTCTCGATTCTCCTCGCCCTTCTCGTCATTCTTGGTGCTTCTCGCCGTTCTCAGTTGGTTCGTGCTTGTCGCATTTTACGCAATTTCGTGCTTCTCACCATTCTCTGTTATTCTTCCAGTCCAGGCGTGTTCTAGGGCTTCTCGTAGTTCTCTCGATCTTCGGTTCTTCTTCACAGAGTGACAGAGCTTGATAGGGTATTTTTGTTCGTCTTCCGTTTAATCATCTATTTTCGTTCCTCTTCTATGTAGTGATTTAATTTGTTTTGATGGTATGGATTTGTTAGTAGTACTCTGTCAATTTTTCTAGTTCTATGATGATAGTCATTCTTAGTTGGTTTGGTTCTGCAATCAATCAATGCTTTAACTGTTGTCTGTTGTCATTTCCTGCCTGTGATAGACTGATAGTTTCCTGTGATAGTTCCTGAACTCTGTCAATTTTTTTCTTGTCATTTCTTTATTATTTTCTTTGTTCCTTGAAGCTTGTTAGTTGTTATTAGTTTTGTTATAGATGACTAGGCAATTGGTGAAGAAGAAATGGTTACGAAAAAGGGTTAAGTCTAAAAAATTATTGTTGGATGTTGTTCAATTGTTGTTTTACTCTTTTAGAATCTGAATTTCAGAATTTGGATTGCCTACCCTGTTGTGGTTTGTTGATTCTATTTTATTGTTGTTTTTTCATGGTTTGTTGATTGCAATTGTTGTTTTACTCTTTTCAATTGTTGTGTTGTTACATTTTTTATTACCTGAGAGACGATTTGAGGAAATACTGTTATGCTAACTTAGGTATGTTCTTTGGGTTATTATATTGCAGGTTGGCGAATTACTCTAATCGATCACAATGTATTCCCAAGCTAAGAAATTGATGTTGAAGCGTGGGAAGGCAACGATGGAGGCGGTTGAACCCGTTCAAATCGCGGCGGTGGAAGATGTTCAACCCGAGGCAATGGAAGATGTACAACCCGCGGCGGCGGTGGAAGACGAAGAAACCGCCAAGCCTAAAGAAGGAAAAGTTGGATGCTCATTGGTCTGGTTCCAACCCATTACAGTGGGTTTAAGGTCCAAACTATTCAAGAACATGAATTGCAAAACACGGTATTTAGAAGATATACAACACCGTGGAATTATTGTTTCCAAAATAGTAGATTTAGACTCTTTCACAAGAATGGGAATTGATCATATGTTTGAAGATGCCGGATTAGCTGGGTTGTGCCAAATGAGGGGCAGTTACTGCGAGAGAGTTATAAGATTGTTTTACGCAAATTTGAGACTGTCCACCGAGCCATTAGAGGTGCGGACGTATGTTTTTGAACGGGAGTTGAGGTTCACTCCCAACGATGTAAACATTATGCTTGGATGTGTACTGGAGGAGCCAAGCGATGAATATTATCACATGTCTCGGCAGCCACCATTCGTCAAACGAGGAGAAGGGCTAGCGGTGCTTAGATTGTTGCACCAGGATCCTAAGGTTGCTTAGTACAACAAGCCAAAGGGCAAGGAGTTGAATGTCATAGCCCGATTGATCCACCTGATCATGACCTACACAATTTTGCCTCAGAATGGGCATCGAGACCATGTTAGCAGCATGGATCTCTATTTGCTGGAGAAGGTGTTCACGGGGAAAAAGGTGGACATCGGATTTGTCATCCTGAGCCACATGCATGAGGTGCTTAACAACCCGGCGAAGAACCTGCTGTACAAGTAGCTCATCGAGAGTATCGTTAAGCAGTTTGGGGTACCCATCTCGGAGAAATAGCCGAGAATTGAAGAGTCGACCAATGACGTGTACAACAATGCTATATTGGACCGAATGGGTATCACCCAAACTAGAGGGGAATGGTTGCGCAAGTCCAAGAAGCAGGCAGCACCTCCACCCCTCTCAGAGCCCCAACATTCAGCCCCCTCACATGAACAGCCGCCTCCTCCTCAGTCATCTCACTTTACTTCGATGCCTGAGGAGACGTCCGCCTGGATGAGCAGGATGAAGGAGCTTCATCAGATGTCGATGACTAGAATGCAAACGATGGAGGAGCAGCTGCAAATGTAAAAAGTCCAAATACGAAGAGTGGAGGAGGTAGCAGAAGAGAGGCATCGCATAGCACAAGAGTGGCATATGCAAGCACAAGAGTGGCACCGTGAGGTGATGGCAGCACTTCAGACAGGTGAGAGGCGATAAACCCATTCAGCATCCGCGTCATCGTCCTTTGAAGCACCAGATGCCACATTCTGCTTGTAAGTTATTTACTTTGTATGCAAAGTCCACTTTTTACTTTACTTGTGTTTCACGTAATGACGTGTTGTTGATTTGCAGCACCCCTGTCAGAAGCCGCCAACCTGCACCTCCAGCCGTGCCTCTCGAGCCTCCGCCCCTTAGAACTGTGCGCGTGGTATGTCTTTCATTTCGTTATATATGTGTATTCATTCATGTTCATGCTTTGTTAGTCTGACGACGTTTTGACATTTTTGTTGCAGGCTCATGATTTGATGCGTATGTTCAAGGATTATGTCCGGGCAAATACTCGGAAAAACATAGACACGTGCGCAATTCTTGGGGGAAAGCTGATGGACGATGATTATGTCATCACTGATCTCATCTTCCTACAGATATGGTGAGAAGCCTTCTTTGTATGTTAGTGTATAAGATTTTATCTTAGTACTCATCTGAACTTAGATTCAGTGCTATGAGACCAACGACGAAGTCGTATTCACATATCAATTGGAAAATCATCTACTCACATTAGGGTGGATTCACATAAGTAACCACCTCGCTTCTCCAGGTTATTGTTCATGTTTACTGAGATCATCTAATGCGTTGTTTACATTGCAGACACACCTAAAGCATGATTGTTTTATGTCGTCCATTGACCTGCACACTCAATTCGCTTACCAGCGATTGATGCTGGAATCAATCTCCATCATCGTAGCTCCCACTGACAAAGAGCGGTATGTATTTTCCCTTGTGTAAATTCTTAATATTGCTTTCCGCATATTTGACCGGCAATTGTTCCCTTTGCATTGCAGGACGGTCGGCGTCTTGCGGTGTATGCGTGCAGGGGATGAGGGTGCTGCGACAATGCACTATTCAGGAACAATTCCACGAGCACAACTCTCCAACCTTTCAGTATGAGAGTCCGTTGTTCGCCTCAGCAGATAGAGTATTCCTTGACCCGAACTTATCTTTTGCGGTCAAGGATTTGTGCCCGAAACGGACCAGGAAGAAGGCGTAGTTTAGTTCAGTGATTTACGTTGTAGTTTGTGATTAGTTGAATTTATGTAAATTTACGTTGTAATTTATGTGTAGTTTACATTTATGTTGCGAATGATATGTTTGGATGATATGTGTAGTTTACATTTCATGGATGAATGCTGTGTATGGATGATATTGGAACTGTTTGGAATTTTGTGCATGATGTATGAGAATAGTTTTGGGGAAGTAAAGAAACAAGGGAGACTCTGGCAAAATTTTTATACATTGGCAAGTCGGTCAAATGATAAGTAATCCAACTCTCAAGAAAAATTGAAAAATGTATTGTTTAGCAATGTCAGTAACAAATGGGACTTATAAAAATGTTCCTATGTCTAGTACGAACCAGGTGGATATTGTGGCATCTTTTCAAACCAACTATTTCATTACAGGAATTGCTCCATTTAGTGATTCTTTAATTGTTCTCGCATATATTCCTGGTGAAGAAGACAGTGAAAAGGATTTTGGTTGTTCACACATTTTCCATTGCTAAGAAACTCTGTAAATTAATGATTCAAAATTCCAAAGAAACCAATTCATATTTATCAATTCAAAATTTACAAATTTAGCAAATGGAACAATCACATATATATCAATCCTAATCTAGCAAACGGTTGTATCACAGAAGGTTAAGGTCCACACTTGTGTATGTTTGTGTTTGTGGATCTTGCACATCCTACTCCTGCAAAACCCATTGCAAATTAAATTAGCATAGTTCAAATAACACTTGAAAACGTAAACGTGATAATGGGCTCACCTGTGTCCCAGAAACTCTGTCTGTAACTGTCTCAGGGACTAGGGCAGGAATTGTCTAGGGGCTGTCCCAAGAACTCTGAACCGCATAAATGTGCCCTCCAACCTTCCTCTACTGCCTCTGCCTCTAGCTTTGCATCTCCCTTTGCAGGCCGCTGCACATGGCTCGCCTTCCCCATTGCAAGTGCGGGAATTGTTCCCCACACACCCACACCGGCCACAAGTGAGGTTCAGATGTCTTCTGGTTAGAACTGTCCGGCTTGGGGCCTCGTCCACATCCCGTATTCTATGTAAGCGCTGCCTTCCTGGAAGCCTTTTACATGACGGTGGGATAATTGGATCAAGATTTGTCATAGGAGGCCTCTCTATTGGTCCATTGACGGGGCAGAGAAAGTGGGAGTACATCACCATGTATGTTTCCCTGTGATAGCACGCATGCACAAATTCCTCAGGAGATCTCCTCATGAAGTGAATGCACGGGATTGCATGGACACACGGGATGCCGGTCAACTCCCACCGGTAACAGGTATAGGTACGCCTGTCCAAATCGACAAAGTACTGTTCGTTACCATTGCTGACCTCAAACTAGCCAGCTCCTGCAAACTAGGGGCTCCAATTTTGACTGGCAAGTTGTACTTTGGCTAGCAGGTTGCTGATCATTGGACACAACAGTTCGGTCGAGCGAGCCATCTTTTCATTTTTTTTCAAGATACTACCCATGATGCCCTTTCGAATGATCTCGAACATACTTAGAATTGGTTTGTCCCGGGTTGGTAGGATGCAGGCGTTGAAGGACTTGCTCACGTTGTTGAGGCCTATGTCGCACTTTGGGATGGAGCAAAAGGCATGTTTGGCCCAGCATGTCACATCTATTCCTCGTAAATAGTCCTGGGCCACCGGGTCAAACAAAAATAACTTGGTCATTTCTCTCTCAAATTGCCTCACTGTTGTGGCTCTAGATGTAGCCCACATTGCATCCTTTAACAACCTGCCTTTAAATTGTTTTTGAAAATTAGCATACAGGTGTCAGATACAAAACCGATGGTCTGCTTGCCCTAACACCTCTCTAACAGCTGGCACTAGTCCCTGCAAAGATTCATAATATGAGTTAGACATCGGTAAAAAATGCATAACATAAACACATAGGGCAAAAGCAATCAATAGCACCTTTTGCCGATCAGAAATGATTGTCCATCCATTGCCAGATGGGGTGTTTAGATCGTTGAGCAACAATTCTAGAAATTAGCTCTACGAAGCCCTATTTTTTGCTTCAACCACTGCTACAGCAACTGGATACATTCCATTATTCCTG
The DNA here is from genome assembly GCA_022433065.1 of Begonia loranthoides. Classification (NCBI taxonomy): domain Eukaryota; kingdom Viridiplantae; phylum Streptophyta; class Magnoliopsida; order Cucurbitales; family Begoniaceae; genus Begonia; species Begonia loranthoides. Next base: position 12,970,797 of record CM039484.1, on the reverse strand, counting down.
TCAATGGTGACAGCGGTAAGCAGCTGGCCCAGAGTCGCTCCCTTCAAGTGGCAACCATCTAAACAAAGAACCGGTCTACCACAGTTCCGCACAACCCTCTTACATGCATCCAAGCACATGTACATCCTTTTAAACACACTCATGTCAAGGTCAACACACAGTGAACTTCCAGGATTTGACCTCCAAATCTCCTCGGCAAAAGACCATATGAGCTTGTATTGCTCATTGTCATCCCTTTCGCTAATTTTTTTTGCCGCAATTCTTGCCCTTCTAGCAAGACTGGGTGTGATGTTGATGTTGAAGTACTTTCTGACTGTCTCAATTATGGAAGATAGGTCCCAATTGGCCTGACTTTTAAATCTGTCTAAGTAATGCGTTGCCACCCATTTTGCAGGCGCATGGCGTCTTTCCATCTTTCTGGAGTAGGTGTGAACGTCGTTGTAGAACTTTATTTGAAACGTCATTTCCCCTTGCATTTTTTAGGCGTGCATCCTTCCTGGCAGACAGCCCTCAACCGATAAGCATCATTATGGGTGAATTTTATCCCGTACCCATTCTACAATGCATGATCGACAATTTCTTCTCTAATTTTATTCAATGAACTGTACTTTTTGCCAAGGCTCATACCAGCGAAGGTGCATTGTGCCTTTGTTTGCCGTCTAGGCCTACTCTCCACCATGTCAATATCTTTGTCACTAGTGGATTGGCATGCAGATCAGAGGTCCTCATCGTCCTCTTCGTTTAGAGTTGCTGAGACAGAATGCAACACAATTGCAACTTCATTTCCAATTCCACGTACCTCATTCTCATTGGCCAAAAATGTGTCTGTGGGCCACATTTCAACTTGACAGTTAATAACAGATTCTTCAACACTCCAAGATGGCATTTTCTTTTCAACTAATTCTTGAACTTTGCCAAAATTCCTTTCTCTTCAACTCTCGGACTTCTCTAGGGTTAGCTAATCGATTACAAAATGTTTGAGAATATCGCAAACCGCGGGGAGTTCGCGGTTATGTATACCAGTGAGTTAAAATAGGGACGCCGCGGTGTGCACGGCGTCCCAGGAAACTTCACCCGGACTCCGCGGCGTCTAGGAAACTTGGCCTGGACGTCGCAGCCACCAAGCCAGACGCTGCGGCACCCTATCAGCTTGTTAACGGGGAACGTGACAACGATGTTGGATTTGTCATTTCCCCATAGGTCAGTGGTTAACTTGTTAGAAAATATACCATAGTAGTTGACTTGTCATTGACCACAAACCACGATGGTTGATTTGTCATTTTTACATAAAAATGAAATGCAACTGTAACCTCTATGGCAACTCTATATGCTTAAGCCTGATATATCCGTAAGTTGGGTGATAGCAACATCTTTAATTTCTGAACTCACCACTTGGATTAATTTATACGTGAGAGCAACCTCTTCAATTTTCGAACTCACTAAAAACGAGCCCACTTACATTACATTCATTTACTCTTGGGTGAGAGCAACCTCCACAGTTTCCGAACTCACCCCCCGTTGAGTAAGAGCAACCTCTTCAATTTCTGAACTTACTCAAACGAGCTTTTTTCTATGTGTGAGCAACCTCTTCAGTTTCCGAACTCACGTAGAAAACACCATTTATTATCTTCATTATTAGCCCATGCAATGCATTACGTGCAATCCTACTAACATATCTACATGAATGTCACACATAGCTGTTCATATATCGCAAACAATAATACAAACAACTAACAAATAATAACTATGTTTCAATTATAACATTAACACTAAACACGTTTCTATTACACTATAATATCATACGTCTATTTCTCTATCCTTGACGCATTATTTCTAATTTAGTCTTTAACAGTATAAGTATTATCCTATGGTATCCACCACTTGAATATGAATTGAGGACTTATACTAATTAACTATTTTTATCATGTAATTAATCTAATTTTCTATATTTATATAATGCACCTAAATGTCTAGTTTACACTTTCGCATACTTATAAATTCTATTTATTTACTTGGGGAATAATCAATTAAAACTCAATATTTATTTACAGTTTAATACTAATGCTACCATAAAAGTAAAACGACTTAGACCACTAATTAACAAGGAAGTTAGGCATGATAAATACATTATATGTAAAAATATTAACCTTTTCTTCTCGGTCAAATTCCTACATATTCTCCCTTATTAGCAATGTATTAAACTTAAATAAATCAAAGAGCAGAGGTCAGCAAGAAAAATCATTATTCATACTAATCTATAGAGAATAAACTAAGGAAATAATTATACAAATATACTATAGAGAAACAATATGCAATCTTTTCTTCCTCACCCTTGGTCGTCGACAAGTTAACCCATTTTCATTACATTTATAGACAACTAATGACTAAAAACAATTTGATCCGAGAACTAACATCAAAGATATGATTATTGCATGGAAGAAATATGTAGTGAAAACACAACTCTATCACAAAACCAATTCTCCAGAGAATAACAACGAATATAATAGCCTATATCACAGTCAAACAAATGGCAAACCTCTTACTCCTGCGATGTAGGTCCTTATGGACAAACCACAAACATTATTCTTTACCTCGTGCGTCTCTCCTCTTCACTTTCCTCAACACTGATCTCCTCTTCGTGGACAACAACTCACATAAACTCTCTCTCTCTCTCACCAATTATTTCACCGAAGGAAAAACTTGCAACACTTATACTATCTATATATACAACACTCCAGATGACCTTTCAATTTCCACTTGAAGGTGAGAAGTCGAGAAGGAAGACGTTGTACACACACTAGAGTGTCAAAGGTCAGACATTTTACGTTTCTAGGGATTAAATATCACCTCCAGAAGGTGGTAATAAATGGTGGTTGATCGTTTTAACTGAAGGGTGATTGACCACCAGTGCGTTGAACATCCGTCGATTTTTGCCTTCACTGTCGCCTGCTGATCACGTCGGTCGATCTCCCAGGATGCGATCGACTGTCGCAATCGACCTCTAGTTCCATATCCTATTTTCGTCTAATATTTATTTTTAATTCCTTTAAATAACAAATACCTAAAATTCCAACACTTTATAAAAACACCAACATCTCACATTTTCACTTAATTAAATAATTATTCAAAATTAAATACCTCGGACATTACAATCTCTCAATCACTGTCTGTCATGTACACATATTATTTCGTAGATATCTCTCTCGCAAATACTAACACTTCCGCAGACACCAACGTTTCCATGGATACCTAATCCGTGGATATATCCTTACCTGTTCACCAATCACTGTCTGCCACGTATACATTTTCTTTCGTGGACACCTCACTTACGCAAACATAAATGCTTCCACAACTCCTCCTATAAGGACCCAAAACATTAAAACTTTTTTTTTATTTACATTTGTAAAAAATTGGGTCATTTAGAAACTCATGCGATAAGAAAGTTTTATCAAAAACACCTTTTGAAATTGGAGCTTGCTAAAACTCAACCTTTACTAATTATCTTTTCATATTTTTTTAAACCATGTAGTGAAAGACTTTATGAAAACTCACTTAGAAATAACCATAGTAAAACTCATCTTTTAAAATAACTAAAGACATTTATAGATGTTTCCTTTATAAATTTATTATGAATAAATCTTAACAAACATTTACATTATTAAAATTTATCTTTCTTAAATTCAAATTCTCACACACGGTCAAATTCTATGCTTCCAACTCATTTCCCTATTGCAAAGAACGATTGCCTGAGGTTGTTGGTGGGTTTGTTGCGACGGGAAGCTGCATTTATGGAGAAGTTACTGGGAACAGCTTCACTCCTGGGCATTTACCAGCCGCGAGGAGAGGGCAATTTTGGCGAACTGATGCCCTATTCCATTCGGTGATTGTGTTGTGACAAGAGGGCGCCTTAGTCGGTGATTGGCGTTGAGGGAAATTACACAATGGGCTGTGTATAAGAGGATGACAGGGGGCGGGTAATCTATTTTTTTTTTGGTGCCCTAGTTTCGACTATCCCTAGAGTTACTCTTCTCGTCTGAAGTGTCCCATTGGGAAAATTTCTAGAAGAATCGGAGGAAATTAGAAACTTTCATTCCATAATTTTTCCAGCTGCTTCACCTGATCCAAGTAAAGGATTGTAATTGTTTAGGCTATAGGTTGTTATGGACAAGCATTGGCAAGCTAGAAGAAGAAGCGTAAGAGAACGGAGAGGAGGAGACGCGAAAGTCTCGCATATGATGTGGAACACATATACGAGTCACCCAGCTAACTTGGATGCTCGTCGTGACAAGGAGGATAAGTTAGAGAAATTATAAAAAGTAAGGGGAAGGCAACAAAGAGTTAGGTTAGAAATCTCAAAGCTCTATGTACTCTTTTCCCCCTTTTTATCTCGTCTGCTCTTTATTCTCTCTGTAATTGTGTGTTCTCACCCTCTCTTCTCACTGTAATTTTTTGCTCTCTTCTCCTTAATACAAAGCAGTTCTTTCATTTTGTCTCTGCTATTTCCATTACTAGAACAATTGGTATTAGAGCAGTATGATTTCCATGGCCAACACTCGCGCAAAGTCCAAAGAAGAAAACAGCAAATGGTTTGAAACAGAAATGAAGACTTCCTTGGATATAGTCTTCACCAGGTGGGATGTAATGGAGCAGCAGTTCCATCAATTAGCATTGAGACTAGACAAACTGGATACCACATTTCAAAATATGGAATAAGGAATTACAGGCAAACTGGATGCAATGATGGTGGCTATTACCCAACAACGTTCAATCCGGCCAAAACTCCATCCGCGTTAGTGGCTGTTTCCAGACCCAAATTTGGCTTCTACGTCCATGAATCTACCTCATAATAGAATAATGGATAATTTTCCTAGTGATCTCCAAGGGCAAGCTCGTTTTCCTCGCCTGGATTTTTCAATGTTTACTGGAGACAACCCCAGGGAGTGGGTCCGAAAGGCAAAACGTTACTTCAAAATTCTGCAAATTCCAGACAATCTTAAAGTGGCTACGGCAGAATTACATTTACAGGATCAGGCAGACGTCTGGTTTGCTGGTTTTATTGCGACCTTCCCAAATGTTGGATGGGACTTATTCACATTAGAGATTTGTAAGAGGTTTTCCCTAGTTGCAGCTGAGGATGTTGTTGAAAAATTTAGCCGAATATCTCAAAATGCCACAGTGACTGAATACATTAATCGGTTTGAAACTCTTAAATCCATGGTTATGTCTTCTTTGCCTAATATGTCAGATTCATATTATCTATCAATTTTTGCAAGTGGATTGAGATATGAGATTCATGCCATGGTTAAAATTAATAGGCTACAAACTCTGTCCCATGTCTTTGAGATTGCTTTTCTGTAAGAAATTGCAATAGCAAGCCTCCATTGCTCATCAAGATTTTCAAAGTCTTTTGCAGCCTCAAAGTGGCCAGATAAGCCATTACCAATTACAGAACTTTCTGCCAAGCTGGAGAAACCACAAGAATTAGCAACGGCCACTCACAAATTTTAAAAGGTTTCACAAGAAAATTTGCAATTGAAAAAGAAGCTAGGGCTATGCTTTAAATGTGATGAAAAGTACTTCATTGGACATATTTGCAAAAATCAATCCATCCACTTTATTCTAGTAGATTCACCATCGGAAGTGGATGACCTTACTAATACTATGGAGGGTATAATTGGAGAAGAGGATTCTGAGATCATGGAAATTTCACTCAACGCCCTAGCGAGCCAGAATACACACTCCACATTTTGTATTGCGGGAACACTTCTATAGTGGCCAGTTTCCATTTTGATTGACAGCAATAGCACCCATAGCTTTATTGACAACACCCTGGCCCGTAGCCTCTGGCTTGAGGTCAATACAACACGATCCCTTCCGGTTACTATTGCCAATAGTGATCGCATCAATAGCGCTATGGATACCATCAGATACGGGTCTTAGAAACCGATTGTCACAAAAGGGCTTTTAGAATGCATCAAGGTCCATACGAGTTTAAAGTGATGCCATTTGGACACACCAATGCCCTAGCCACATTCCAATCACTTATGAATACCATTTTTAGCCCTTATCTCCGAAAGTTTGTTCTGGTCTTTTTCGATGACATCCTAATCTACCGTCGTTCTATGCAAGAACATTGCTCCCATGTGCAAACTGTATTGGGATCACTCTTTATTTTCCAAATGAAGCAAATCTTCTTTCGATCAACACCAGGTGGCTTATTTGGGGCATATCATCTCAAACTCTGGCGTAGCCCCGACCATAACAAAATTGAAGCTATGTCTTCCAGGCCACGGTCTACCCGTCTGAAGCAGTTGAGGGGATTCCTACGCCTTATGGGGTATTACAAGAAATTCATACGTGGATATGGTGTTTTGGCTAAACCTTTGACTGACCTTCTTAAAAAAGAGGCCTTCCACTGGACTACAGCTTCCAACAAGGCATTCCAAGCTCTGAAACTAGCCATGACATCTGCCCCTATTTTAGCTTTGCCAAATTTTAATATCAGTTTCATCATCGAAATTGATGCGTGTTATGGAGGCATGGGCGCAGTTCTCATGCAGGATAGATACTCGATTGCGTTTATGAGCAAGTCATTCAGTTCTAGAAACTTGGGGCTTTCTATATATGAAAAAGAGCTTTTGGCATTGGTTACGGCTGTGCAGCACTGGCGGCATTATATTGAAGGTAACGATTTCATAATTAAAACAGATCACCACTCTTTGAAATTCTTGCTTGAACAAAGGATTACTACACCTCTACAATGGAAATGGTTGAGCAAACTATTGTGGTTGTGGTATTCTATTCAATACAAACAGGGCCGCACCAACACGGCCGCTAATGCTCTTTCTCGGTGATTACAGGATACGGTAGACTGCCAAGCTGCTTCAATCCTTCAACCTGCATGGGTTTCAGAGGTTATAACTAGCTATGCAAAGGATTCATGGTGTTCTAATAAAATTCAGCAAGTACTTCTGTCTTCATCGAACCCCACGGAGTTCAGATACAATCACGGCCTTCTCCGTTTTTAGGGAAAGTTAGTGATCGGTTCCTCCGGGCACATCAGGGCCAAAGTAGTCGAAGCTATTCATTGCTCATATGCGGGAGGTCATTCGGGAATTCAAGCCACGATACAGAGAGCCAAAACAATTTTTCTAGTGGCCAGGTATGTCCAAAGCCATCCGATCTTTGCTTCTCCACTATGACATCTGCCAACGGTGCAAGCACGAACATGTTCCTTACTCGGGACTGTTGCAACTGCTACCTGTGCCCGACAAAGCATGGATGCACATCTCCATGGATTTCATCAAACGCTTTCCTCTATCAGGCAAGGCAGACTGCGTCCTGGTGGTCATCGATCGTCTCACGTAATATGCTCACTTTATAGCTCTGACCCATCCATTTACTGCAACTCAAGTAGCCACTGTGTTCTTGGACAATGTTTATAAATTACATGGCCTTCCACAGCACATTGTATCCGACAGAGACAAAATCTTCATTTCCAAATTTTGGCAAACTCTGTTCTTAGCATTAGGCACCACACTAGATATGTCAATCGCATATCATCCCGAATATGATGGACAGACAGAACGGGTCAACCAATGCCTTGAAATGTATCTCTGATGCATGTCCCATTCTCACCCGAAACAATGGCGTAAGTGGCTTCCCTTAGCTGAATGGTGGTATAATACTACTTTCTAATCCGCCATTAAGATGACTCCATTTGAGGCTCTATATAGCACCATTCCACCACAATTGGCACTTGGCCCATATCAGATAACAGACACTGCAGTGGTTGATAGTTGGCTGTCAGATAGAGCTCACATGGATAGAATGCTTAAAGAGAATATCAAGCAAGCGCAAGCACGTATGAAGCTATACACAGACAAACACCGCTCAGAGCGGACCTTCGCTGAGGGTGACCTTGTCTACTTGAAATTACAGCCCTACAGGCAATAGTCAATGGCAAACATGCAGTTATAAAAGTTGGAGCCTAAGTATTATGGTCCTTTTCCGATAAACGAGCGCATTGGCTAAGTAACCTATAAACTTGAATTGCCAACCACTGCCAAAATTCATCCTGTTTTTCACAGTCTCTGATTTAGACTTGGGTGGTTAAACGCGGTAATTTACCATTGACACAATGGCTTATACAGTGGACTGACCTTCCATTGGAGGAGGCATCCTGGGTTGATTCAGAACTCATCACTGCCGCTTTCCTTCATTCCAACCTTGGGGTCAAGGTTTTTCGTTGGGGGGGGGGGGGGGGAATGCCTGTTATGGACTAGCATTAGCATGCTAGAAGAAGAAGCGTAAGAAAACATAGAGGAGGAGAAGCCAAAGTCTCCCATCTGACGTGTAATACATATACGAGTCGCCCAGCTAACTTGGACACTCGACATGGCAGGGAGGATAAGTTAGAGAAATTATAAAAAGTAAGGGGAAGGCAACAGAGAGTTAGGTTAGAAATCTCAAAGCTCTCTGTACTCTTTTCCCCCTTTTTATCTCTTGTCTGCTCTTCATTCTCTCTGTAATTGTGTGTTTGCACCCTCTCTTCTCACTATAATTTTCTGCTCTCTTCTCCTTAATACAAAGCAGATCTTTCATTTTGTCTCTACTATTTCCATTACCACAACATAGGCCTACATCACAAGGACTTTACAGTTGTTGAAAGGGGTTGGATAATGACTTTGGGTAAATGGGTATTGTTTTCACTCTTCCGTACAATTGGGCATATTGATTGAGGAATTTACATTTTGAATCGGTAATTAGAAAACTATATAGAAATTTAGGAAGATTTCCACATATTTGTCGAAAATCTCTGTTGTGAAGCTATCTATGAATGAGAAATTTTGGTTTCTGTCAATGACTATTGTTATAATCTGTAGGAGGAATGTTATATATATATGTTTGGCTATTAAGTGGTATGCTGTGATGATTTGCCACTATATATATTCATTTAATTCACATCTCAATATTGAGGATGATTATTAATGATTTGCCACTATATATATTCATTTAATTCATGTCTCAATATTGAGGATGATTATTAACCTACGATGATTGTTGGGAAAACTTGTAAATGTTACAGTGACTATAAGTTAAGGTATTTAACACTGTGTCATTGCATTTTCTTTAAGAATTTATGTAAATTGTTGTATGTGTTGGATGATTATTGACATGTTGACACTATTAAGAAAGTTATTAGATGACACATAGCTATTGATATAAGGTTGCTATGATTGGTTTGGACGTCTTATGCTACTGTCTGTATTTCATCAAATTTCATAGGATTGAGTTTAAATGGGGTTAGTATTGAAAATTTGCATGGTTAAAAATCTCTGTTCAATTGTATTAATGAGGTAGCTAATGTAGATAGGAAGATAGCTTACTTTGGGGGATTATGTTACCATTTGAGGATTTATGGCTAATAAAACGCATTCGAGAATCTGTGTCATTATTTGTATAATTTACTGTAGGTTGAGTTAGTGAATAGGTATTGATGATATGATGTCTATTGATATAAGGTTGATATGGTTTTTGTAATGCCTTAGGGTTATTATTGAGGATATGTTTACTATGATGCTTTAGGATATAATCTGTGATATCTGTGTATGTTATTTGAGAATATATGTGTCATGATATTCTATTATGCATATAGCTCTAGATTGATGACATATTTATTGTAATTGCTTATGTTATGAATGGAGATGCCTACGGGCTATGGATCGAGGACTTGCTATTGATATAATTGTGCATATTAGATTGTCATTATGTTATGTGTAGGTATTATGAGCATTCCATACATTCATATTTGCATAAAAGTAACGAAAATGATTTACATGCATATGTTTTCACAGAAGAAAAACAGAAATAAAGTTTAAGATATGAAATGAGTTAATTGTCCCGCATGAGGTGGACCTAATAGTGTCAACTAAATAAAAGTAAAGGATCATTATGGGCGATGTTCAAGTTGACTGTCCCACATGAGGTGAACCTAATGGTGTCACTCTCCCTTAGACTAGTGTCCCACAACGATTAGACTATAAAGTGAAAGAAAAAAAAAAAAGACTAATGACTGAAAGAAAGACTATTTTTACGTGCTGCATTTCATAGATATTTCACGCTTTGCGTTATATTTCCTTACTGAGTTTTAGACTCATTAGATATGCCTTGTGATGTAGGAGATTAAAAAACCTGATGAAAAGAACTTGTTGATAGCGCAGTTGAAGAAGACTTCTCATGGGCGAAGGTAGAACGTTGTCGAAGCAAATTTGACTGTGGGTGAAAATTTAAGAAAGATAAATTTTAATAATGTGAATAGTTTGTTAAGATTTATTTTGTTAGATTTAAAAGGAAACAATTATATATGTTTTTTGTTATTGTAAGAATAAGTTTTACTACGTTTAATCTATAAATGAATTTTTTTAAAGACTTTTGCTGCATGATTTTAAAAGATCATGAAAATATATTTAATAAAATTAAATTTTTACTATGCTCTGATTTCAAAATAAGTTTTCATAAAGAATCGTATTGTACATTTCAAAGGACCCTGTTTTCTATGAACCAAACAAAAAAGAGTTTAACATTTCAGGGTGTTACAAATTCACTTTGACAATGCTCTAGCTTCGCCCATGAGAATTCCTCTTTAACCGCGTTATCAATAAGTTCTTTTCATCAAGCTCTTTAATTTCCTTTATTTTCCTACATCATAATATACATCTAATGAGTCAAATACTCAATAAAAAATTAACATAAAACATGTAATGTACAAAATGCAACATATGGCATGTTTATGAGATGCAACATATAAAAACTATGTCTTTTCATTTCTTTTATTTTCTTTTCTTTCATTTTACAATCCGATCATTGTGGGACATCAGTCCAAGGGAGAGTGACACCATTAGATCAACCTCACGCAGGACAGTCAACTCGAACATTGCCCATAACAATCATTTATGTTTATTTAGTTGACACTATTAGGTCTACCTTATGCGGGACAATCAACTTATTCATATCTTAAATTTTGTTTCATGAAAACATATGCATATAAATCAATTTTTGCTATTTTCTTGAAAAATCATCTATCTATAACCTGTTGGCATCAAAATTTATAATGTAACAAAACATCATACCACAAATCCTCTATCAACAACCCATAGGCTTCGAAATCAACACAACCATGAACATAACCTTGAATAATAATTCTCAACCAAATAATTAACATAGGCAGCACATTCAAGGATATCAAAGAATAACATTCTCAATTGTATCGACAATCAGAAATCCATTTATCCTTAACAATAGAGGTCTAAATTCTCAACATTAACCTAAGTAAACTCATCCTATGTCTCTCTAGGTATCACCAACATGAACTATGTTGAAACGCAAATCGAAAAATAGTAACATAGTACTCAATCCAGAAACACAATAAATGCATCCTCAAAAGTAACTGTCCACATACCAAATCACCTAGCTACCATAAAAATCCTCAACATAACAATGTATCAAATGATGACGTATAAATAAATTTTAGAAACAGTAGCAACTATAACATAAACTTGTTTGTAGACAGTGAACACAGTACCTCAATCATTGCTCTAAAAAAGAAACACAACCATAAAATAGGCATAGCAATATGTGGAATACCATCTGTTCATAAGGATTTTTCTTAAGTTTGAAATAAAAGGCAGGGTTTACTTGATAGTATATACAAAATTACCCTACATTTGTCTAAACAGTTTACTAAACCCATAATTTATACATATGACAGATATCTTCCAACATCACATGGATAAAAAATACTCAACGTATATACAGATTGCTAAGTTACCATAAAACATTGAATTAGTTACAAATTAATCACATATTTTCAATCCTCTAGTCATGAGTAATATTTGAACTTGACAGTGTGTAAAGAGAAGATCAATTACTTTGGTTTACAGGTCTAAATTCCCAACTTGAAGCAGTAACAGATCTTTCCATTTACCGAGTCCCATACACACAGAAAAGGAATAACAACCAACATAATCAATCTATAAACCCCATAACCTTGTGATGCAGATCTATTGTCCTTACAAATTACATATCCCTTACCTATAATCTTGATATTGCTGAAAATCCCTCAAACCTACAGAAAACAAGACATCGGGTTAGAGGAGGGTGAACATACACTCGACTAACCAAATCGTCTCGCAACCATAACTCGGGTTTCCGAAACCGAACCACTCTGACTGAAGACAAAACCCTAACCTTCGTTTGTAACGTCCCGAATTTTCCAAAACCTTTTCTTTTCTTAACCGAATAAAATATTTCTTTTATTTTATTTAAAACGCATGAGAGGAACACAGTTAGGAGTAATAAAGCATAATTAAATAAATAATTAAAATATACTGTTAATAAAATCTGTATCTAAAACATTCATCTTATTAAAGAAAATAACTATTTTAAAATCACAATTTATCTTTTGTGAGCCATAACCCCGCACGTCAAGTCTGCTAGGTAACCCAAGTCCTCAGCTTGAAATGCCCCTTCCTCAGAAATATATTCAATATCCTGTTTATTACCTACACACACAAGTAAACTGTAAGCCTAATATCCAGTATACGATAAGATGTATGATGCATAAATATGTCTGATTATGTCAGAAAGGAATCCACTCAATATGTATTTGTCTCATATAGTTAAACTCGTATATCAAGCTGGGACATTGGAAGTCTTTTCACTAAGGAGACATGCTCTCGCATTCGTCGAGAGAAGAGTTTAATCTCGAGTCTCCCTGTTAAAGTCCCTCAATTCTCATTACGTTTATTAAGTCTAGTCTCTCCCATGAAATGCCTTTCTCATGCAGTATCAATACAAACCAATCGTGGCATCACCCCTATGTCTATTAATATGATGCTTGATTTCTAGACTCCACAATGCATGAATATTAAAAGTATAACTATAAGATGCATATATGAATCACAAAATTCCAACTAGAGATTAGCACAAAACTAATAGGAATAGCATGATAATCATCTCAATCCAAGATCCAATAGTCCAATTATAGTACTAGAAAGGATAATAGGATCACAAACTAATAGAATAACATAATTTTAAGCATTGGGAGAACAACAGGATGATGAAATAACAGTAGTAATATGATTCCCACAGTCAAAGATTCAACAGTTCTCATATGACAGTAGAAGAACAACAGAATGATAAGCATGGAACTAACAATAGTATTATGTGTTCCCCCAATTAAAAGTCCGACAATATGTATATAGTAACAAACCATGGATTAACAGTAACTGAGTAAGAATACCCAATGCTAACAAAGCACCCTTCAAGATATTTTTAACAGTTACAAATCATTAAAGAATGTCAATTAAACAATGCGGAATATCATCATTATCTAATTCTGGAAATTCAATTTACATAGGGCAATCAACAATTATGCAGAATCTAAGAATCACCACAATTGTCTGGAATTCAAGTAAGAGAGGGAAATCAACCATTCACAAAGCAAGAAATTATTAATTTCTGAAATTCCATTAACAGAGAACAATTATATGGAGATTTATTGACATAATTGAAACTCATGAAATCAAGTAATCGGCAGAATTGAATTCTCGAAATCGGTCAAATTGAATTCTCAAAAATCGGTAGAATTGAAATCCATAAAATCAAGTAATCAATCAGCAAAATCAGAATCCTATACTTGTGGTGTAGACCTCCACTGGTCATGACACGCTATTATCGCTTACCTCTAATGAAGAGTGTGAATTTTCCTTCCAACCCGAAGCTACGTTTGCTGGACAACCCCTTTCTCCTTCGCGGCGACCACCAAGTCTTTCCTTCACTCGGTTCTTTTCTTCTTTCACAAACGAGCTCGGATTCATCTCTAACGCCTCGGTCGGATTTTATAGGCGAAGGGCTCCCTTCGGTCTCCTTTATCTTCGCCGACAAATCCTGAGTGGCATCCCAATAAATCACTATTCAAATGAGTTTGAAGAGGGTAGAGTTACCGAAATCTTTGCTGGGAAGGAGGCAGCCTCGGATTTTCCCGAAACATTCGTCGAGTAAATTTGTCAAAGCTTCGTCAAGGGAAGCAACTCTCTTCTTCGTTCAGTTAATTGCACCCGAGCACGATATGGAAGGCGTTCGATTTCCCCCGAAGCTCACGCCGAAGTTTCCGTCGAGAGTTCAGTCGAGGTCTTACCGAAATTTCCAGTCGAGATAGTGCCGAAGCTTCGACATAAGCTTCGTGGGAGTTCTCGGCTGAAGGAAACAATTCCTTCAGCTTTTGTCCCTTTTTTAATTTTTACTCAACCGAACCAAACCGGTTTGGGGTGAACTGGTTCATAGAACCGATTTATGTATCACATTCAATTATAAACCATTTCAATTTATTTTAATTTCCTTTACTTACTTTAATTTCAATTTAATACATTATTTCCTTCTTCTAATTAACCCCTTTTTATTTATTCCCAAATAAATCCTTACTCAAAATTTCAATAAATCTCTAAAATTATTCCATTAAATCTTTACATAATTCTGTTACGAGAAAAATCGAGGTATTTCATTTTGTGAGAATATCGTCCAAAATTTCCAAAATTCATAATTACTTTTATTTTTAATCCCGATTAAATTTTGGGATATTACATCAGTATTTCCGACCATCGCTCAAGGAGTAGCTCTAGAGAGAATCAGCACCAAGCAAAAGAAACCCCCTCCCCCCCCTTCCTTCCCTAGTCATCCCCTTATACGCAGTGTTGGGGTTGACAAGGAGAAAATGGAAATAGAAGTATGAGTAGAAGAGAAGTATTCCAAATGCCTCTGAGTTTTACAATTGTTCTCGAACTACAAGGAAAAAGAAGAAGAAGTATTGCAAAAATGAAAGACAATAAACAGAAAAGAAATAACTGATTCAATCATTAGCCCTTTTCCCCCTCCTCGGTGCCCCTTTTTAATCTTCAGCAATGTTGTCCTTTAATTGATGACACGTGGATAGTGGGATGAGTTCCACATAAGCCACCGCTGGCTCCATCATAACATTACTCTCCCTTCACAGTATCCTTGTCCTAAAGGATACAAACATTTGATCCAATGTAAAGCCAAATATGCACTTCTCATAATAACACCTTAATTTCATGACTAGAAAAAAGCACATCTATGAGAGCTATATTTGCTTTCAAATAATCAAAGAAAATCAACCTTGCACAAACTTGTAACCATTGTAAATTTGCAATAAATTGAGTAGAATCTCTCTCTGTTTCCAAAGAAGAATATCTTTTAAAAGATCAGTTGTAATTCTCATTCTCACAATCTCATCAGTGTTGGCATGAGCTTCTCTTGCAGCACCTTGCAAAGAAGTTTCTGTCATTTTCAATTTCACCTTCAGATTTTCTACTGCTCCAATGGGTGTTAAAGAGTATGACACGTTTGCATCAAAATTCATGCCTTGCTTCACTATTTTTTTTCTCGTCGTCATTGATTTGTCTCGCTAGTTTTACCAAATTAGTGGTTGCATCCTCTTCGGTAGAGGCAAAAATAGAACCTGACTTTGAATTCGTGACAAGAGATATGCTAGCAACTTGACTTATGGGATATAAATGATTGCTTTCACTTTTCTCGATGTTTGGAGTGTCAGTCCCAAAATAACCCATTGAAACATCCTTACCAACCATATAACAATTCACCTCGACAGCAAGTAAAATGGTTTCATTAACATCCTTATTGGCGTAAACATCAATCATAAGGGAAATTCCTTTCCAAAATATTGGGAAACTTCCACATTTTCTATCTAGAGAAGCCACTCTATCACCAATAAGGTTTTCGGGCTCCCATATTTGCTTAGCATGACTTTCCACTGTTCTTGAACTTCCAAGTTCCTTATATTCCGTCCACATTTTCCTAACAACATGCAGCCCAATAATTGTCAATTCCTCATAGATGGATTTAATGAAATAAGCACAAGCCCCTTGTCTAATTCCTTTCATCACAACATTCAATTTCTTATCAACAAACATCCTTATGCAAAGAAAGGTCAATTTAATTACAACCTCCTCCAGGAGCTCATATCCAACCATATTAAGAGCATGAACATCACTCAATACCCTAATTAAACATCTTAGAGTCACACAGAGAAGGTTCAAAGCTACAAAAGCTTGCGAACATATTGACATACATTCAAAAATTAGCTCCAATTGAAGCTCATCATATAGGTTTTTTTTCGTGTTGACATATAATTCCAAATCATACCCATTAAAACTTCAGCTTCAAAACTTCAGCTTCAACAATAGTAATATCAACAGAAATACAACTCCAAATACTTTCAACTAAATTGTTCTTGACTTAAGGGTAGTTAAAAATCAAGTAAACAAAACCAACAAAATAATTTCCCAAGAACTTTTGCTTTTTCTCGAGGTCCATCTCCCACAGCCTATTTATATTACATAAATGCAAACTAAAATCTTCAACAATCAGAGACTCATAGTAAGTGATGGCAGAGGGATAAGTACATTTAGTCTGACATGAGCGGTTTGTCCAAAAAACGTGAGCAGGTAAGTTAGCAGCCTCCTAAATAGAATCTGCTATAGAAGGCGAGGTAACAGAAATTGGTTCTGCATTGGTGCTCAGGGTAACAAGCGCAACATCCTCATTTATGTTTTACTCCTCAAGAGCCACTAGAAATTCAATTCCCTCAATGCCTTCAATAACATCATTCTTAAGATCTACATTCTTCGAGTTAGCTGGATGAATGCAGTCTGTGTGACATGGGAGCATCATTACCGGAGGAGTAGTAGCTTGTCCTAGAGCAAGGAGAAGGACTTGTTTCTTTTTAGCATCTAGCCAAGTTGCCAAGATCTGGTTTAATGCTGTCATAATTTCATCTTGTTTAGCCTCAGATCGCTCTATGTGCTCACCCCACTGATCCATCTTTTCTATCCGAGTACAGAGGGAACTGACCATGGCCTTCAGCTCCTTCAAGTCGCCATCCACCTGCCTCTAGTGATCTTCACTCCTCTTTGAACTCGCTTTTGCCATCCTGATCGAAATGGCTCTGATGCCAATTTGTTGTTTTTGACAAGGAGAAAATGGAAATATAAGTATGAGTAGAGAAGAAGTATTCCAAAGGCCTCTAAGTTTTACAATTGGTCTCGA
This sequence comes from Begonia loranthoides, assembly GCA_022433065.1. Classification (NCBI taxonomy): domain Eukaryota; kingdom Viridiplantae; phylum Streptophyta; class Magnoliopsida; order Cucurbitales; family Begoniaceae; genus Begonia; species Begonia loranthoides. Next base: position 12,953,652 of record CM039484.1, on the reverse strand, counting down.
ACTACAAGTAAAAAGAAGGAAGAAGTATTGCAGAAAGGAAAGACAATAAACAGAAAAGAAATATTAGATTCAATCATCGACCCTTTTCCCCCTACCTCGGTGCCCTCTTTTAATCTTCAGTAATGCTCTTCTTTAATTGGTGACATGTGGACGGTGGGATGAGTTCCACGTAGGCTGTAACTGGCTCTATCATAACATGCAGCAGACGTGTGAACGCCCCACTGTAACGCCCCGCATTATAAAACCTTTTATTTCTTATATTTTCAATCATAAAAATTTTCGTTTTTCCTTCTTTTTAAAAAAAAGTTTAATAAAAATGTATTAGAGTAAATTAGCGGAATAATCTCAAAACATTATTTAGTAAAAGTATGTTTATTTTACATATCATTTTTGCAGGACATTTAAAAAGTGCATAATTTATTACAAAATCTTATTGAAATAAACCATTATTTAAAAGAACCTCTTTTTAATTGTTTTGAGCCATAACCTTTCCAGGTGGCATTCAGCTGATAACTCAAGAGTTCATCTGGCAATGTCTCTTCCTTCACGTCAAGTCTAATACCTGCATCACGAGCAATACCATAAGCCGAAGCTCAGCAAAAAATAGAATACATGCAATGCAGATGCTATGCTTATGCAGGCTGTCATGGTGAAAACCCGATCTCCTCTTTCATTTTAGTTTCACTTAACAGTCCAGATGTATGAGATTTATCAGTCTAAGAAAGTTGGATCTATTATACAGTCTTGTGGCTTAACCGTTACTCCGACGAGAAGATACATCCATTAGGGGTGTCACCACCAATCTCATACACCTATTTACATTTATTGGTTCATTTCATTTATCATGTTATGCGTATGTCACATTTTCATAAGTCCTATTATGATGCATGTATGACAGTTCATATCTACTTCATAACAGTCCTCAAAGTATGCAATCCATAAAATATATATAAAACTACAGTCCTACAGTATAATCATACCAATCCATAAAATATATAATTCACAACAATTATTTCATAACATTCTTCAAAGCATATAATTCACAACAACTATTTCATAACAGTCCTTGAAGTATTCAGTGCAATAAAATAGTCTCGTGATGCAGGGCCTCTACTAGCTACCACATCTTATTTCTTACCTTTGTAGAATCTTCCTTCAACCCTTAGCGTCTATCTTTTTATCCTATTCCCCTTTAATACCTTCAAATAAGTATCATTTATTTATTAGTTATAGTCTCACCTTTGATACCATTATTTATTCGTTAATTGTGGATAGTATTGTTCAGGAATATTCTTAGGAAAGAATGACCTTATCAATCTTCTTAGACAGAATATCCTTTCCAAGTAAGTTCCTAGGAAAGACTGGAGGGTCACAATGGTCCGATTAAAAACCAGTCCCCTAGACAAAACTTACTTGCACAGTACAATTATACCAATAATAACATTTCTAAAATAATAGCGTAATATTCGTCAACTAATATTTATCGACTAATTCTAAAAGTTTGATGACAGGAACATTACCATCGATAATATCCAAGAGGCGTTCCCATAAATTGCCCTTCATCGTAGTCTCCACCTATTCCTCAATTGTATACTCAATTTTCTTCTCTCAACTTCCTCCCTAATTTTTCTCCATAATTTCCTCACATTTTTCTTCCCCATTTCTTCCTCTCTTTTCTCTCATCTTTCTTCTCCTCTCTTTGATGGTTTCCTTCAGCAGAATGTGATGCCTATTTATAGACGAGTGATCCTTTAGAAGTAGTAGCAAAATGTACAAGGAATGTTAGGTGCAACATTTGGAACAGAGTAATTTCAATTGGTAAATCGTGAGTGCCAGTCGACCGCCAGCATGTTGGTCGACCGACAGACTTGGCTGGCGGTCGATCACAGTAGCATGTGATCGACTGCCCCTCAATTTTTAGCGGTTTAAATTCGTTTATTTATATTTATTTCAATTATTTTATAAATAATCAAATATTAAATAAACTTTAATCAATTTTCCACTTTTCTTAATTTCAATAATTCTTCATTTAATTCTTAATCAATCCTTCAACAATTTCTAATTTACTGCATCATCATATCATAAATCTTCAATCTTGTTCCAATAATTGGTAGACTATATATTTCATAAACCATAATATCCTATTACAGATTCCAAGAGAAATTCACAGTATAATATTCCATGAAAAAATTATTCTAAAATATAATTTTAATCCCAATTAAAATCTGGGATATTACACCCACAACACCATACTCTACCAAAACCGCATCCCATTGCGACGAGCTCGCCAATGCTCTAGGGGCGACGTTCCTTAATGAGTGCAAGAGGAGCAAGATGAAATCTCCCTCCTCTCCCACTCGTAATCCAAAAGCAGAAGACACAAATTTCTTCTTCTTTTTTTTTAAAAACACCAAGGCAGTCGTTCCTCCCCCATTTACAGAATCTAAATATAAATTAAAGAAATACTCTTTTTCTTTAATTGAATAAATCACCAAATTAACTTATCCCCTTTCATTATTTTTATTAACTTTTTAATTAAATTATTCAATTACCCAATTATTTTATTAACTTTCTAATTAAATCATCCAAATTTTCAATTATTTTATTAACTTTCTAATTAAATTATCCAATTTCTCAATTAACATATAAATTGTATTCTTAAATATTCCAAGCATAAAATATACCATGTATGACACCAAATATTCGTTCTATTAAAATCCAACCATTTTCAATAATGATGTGAACATAGGGTATTAAGGAACCTTAGACACAACAACAAATGCGAACATCGAAAAGGATCGTCGTACGAATCAAGAAATGTGTAGAAAGGCACTTGACCCTAGCCAAATCTGTCGACTAGAACCAGAGTTATCAGAAGATAGCTTGACCCTAACCAAACCAGTTGGTTGAAGCAAAGCTATCAAAGGTTTGATCTTTCAAGATTGAAGCTTGAAGAGACCAAGGTCTTCATAAAGAAGAAAAAGAGAAGAAGATCTCACAAACACATAAGTTTTATTTCAAAATTCAATCCCTTCTAATGAGGCCGTGTTTAAATAGGAAAACATTAGGTTAACCCTAAAACATTGCAAAAAGACCAAAATAACTAAGAAAAATCGTAAAAATTAGGGTTTGGAGTCGAAGGGGCGGCGGGGGCACGCGGGAGGTGCACTGGGCCTAGCTGACGTGCACGCTAGGTTGGGCTGCACGAACTGGACTGGGCCACGCGCTGGGCTAAGCCACGCACGCGATGGATAAGATCGGGTGGCTATACGCGTAGGTGGGTCTCGCTGGGTCAGGCGCTGGGCAACGAGTCGGTGCGTCGCTGATTGGGCATTAGATTCATGGGATGCGCGTGCTAACAAGGTGCACTGACGAGGTGCGAGCAGGAGTGCTAACGAGGTGCGCTGACGAGGTGCGAGCGGGCTATGATGGGCGCGCTATCAGGCGATCAGATCGGGGGTGGGCTACTAATAAGGTGTGTTGATAAGGAGTTCTGACTGGCACGCGATGTGCGGGATGTACACAGTGATGAGCGCGGTGACGGGGCGCAGGCGAACTAGGCCATGCGTTGGGTGCGGGCGCTGGACTGTGTAATGGGCCTCGCTGACGGGCTGTGCGTTGGACTACCAGGTGCACGTGCTGGGCTAGGGGCTGCGCGTAGTGCAGAGGGGCCCTCAGGTTTTCTCAAAACTTGACCTCCCTTTGGATCCTTTGGCTTGTCTTCCCCTTTTTACCCCTCCTCCAATGCTTAATAATCTCCCCAAGGCCTTTAGATCATGGAGTTTGAGCTCCCTTTCTTGGACTTCTCTCACAAAAATTCGTGGTTTTTCTGTCACCTTCCTTGTCTTTACTTCAATCCTTGGGACTCCATTATTCTCAAAGGATCCTGGGTCCATGTAGCTGGTCGGGATCACATCAAATACATTACCAAATTTAAAGAACGAAAACTTTGGGCGTTACACCTCCCCATTTCTGTTAATAGCTATCTGCCACGTATATATTTTCTTTGTGAACATCTTCCTCTCACGGACACTAACCCTACCACAGATACGAACTTTTCAGCATTATCACCAATAACTGTCTGTCATATATTCATTTCCTTTGTGGACAACTCACTTCAGTGAACACTATTGCTCCTATGGATACCAACTCTTCTACTAATACCATTTCTTTTGCGTTGTCCTCCCTTCCCTATTAGCTATGTATACATTTTATTTGTAGACATCTCACTCTCATAGACACTAACGCTTCTGTAGACCCTAATGGTTCAATGAATACATGTTTTTTCACATAGTCTGCCATTCCCTACCCGCCACATATACATTTCCTTCGCGGACACCTCACTTCCGTGGACACAAATGCTTATGTGGACCCATTCCAATCCGCTTGCACCATTCTACCGACACTTTATGCATTATTCTTTCCTAATTTCTTAATTTACTTAATAAATTTCAAATTTTATTAAAATATAATCTTTCAACCCTGCTTTCCTCATTCTGAAAACTTACTTACTAAATTCCAAATTTTCATATAATCCTTCCGCAGACACTCTTAACTTATTTTTTTCTAATTTCTTTCCACACTCAGTTTTCATAATTATATAACTTAATAAAATAAATCCTATATTTTATTACAACATTATTCTCCAATTGTGATGTTATTCATTCCATTTATATTTAAAAATGCTACGTCGCACATGATGTAACGACCTGATTTTCCTTTCTTAAAACGTGGCATTTTTAAAAGGCATTTATCTTTGGAAATCGCATAAAAATAAAACTTTTCAGTAGCGAAAGACTTTTCATTCTTAAAACCATTTAAAGATAATAATAAAATCATTTCCTTAAAATCCCTTACAACTTGAAAAACTTTGCTTAACTTCAAACAATAATCACTTTATACATTTAACAATAACATTTTCCTTAAATCTTTTAGCCTAGCCAACCACCAAGCCCCAACTGTGCAAATCTTTCATCAACTACTCCTTTTTCTTGATCTCGCGTGTACCTACATTACAAGACGTAAACTATAAGCCTAAGGCTCAGTAAGCGATATAAAATATGAAATGCTCATGCCATGTAACTTTTATAAATTCGTATGCAATTTTCTATTTTTGTTTTCCTTTACATATTAGTTCTTTTCTATTTCTCCTTTATGTTTTCCTTTATTAGTCCAAATGTTAGGGATTTCTGGTACAGAAGAAATGATACATCCTATGGTCCATGTGGGCTTAATCGTCACTCAATCCCTACATGGGACAAGTTGTATCCATCAGGGGTCTTAGCACCTAGGACCGTCACCAATCTCCCGAACCCTCACACATCCATTTACATTTATTCTACTTATTTCGTTTAATTCATTTACCTTTAATGATACAATGGATAATTATACAGCTCAAATGAATGTTGTCCGCTTCATCTCATAACCCAGAACACCATCCATTTAGTATGTATGAGCATCTATTATACCATTTTCCAAAACAATGCATCAAAATCATTTTCGTAACCTTTTAAAAACTATGATACGTGAATTGCACGTGAATGCATACAATTCTAGCATATCATCAATGTAACCTTAGAGCATGATCAATATCGAAATTCTTAACTTAAAGAACCTAATTTTAATAAAAACAGTATCAAATAACAAGCAACAATACATCATCAAGACATGATCACAACATAATCATCTAATAAATATACTTAGCATACAAACCTTAACTCTTGAAATGTAGGCCCTTTAAGGTAAAACACAAAGAATATCACTTACCTGTTGGTCTTCAATGCAACTGAACACTAATTCTTATCTTTCTGAGTATTCCCATGCACCTTCAAATTAGACTTCACAATACTTTCCAAATAAATAACATTTATCATTATAAATCATAGAAAGACATTTTATTAATCATGCATACAAGTGCTTTATCCACATTTCAAGGTTCTTTCCATAATTTCTTAAACAATTCTAAACTTACGCTCCTCCAAAGGTGACCTGATGAATATATTCAACCAACCAATCACTATCCATAATAACCCCAATAAATAACCAATTCCCAACCTAATAGTTTTCATCCACTTATTTTCATCAACACTATAACCAATAAAAGATCAACCTTAACCTACATAACCTTAAACTCAACATTTTTCTTCACTTCACTGACCATCATATTCATATGCAATAGACAACATAAATCATGCTAGTATGCATCAAACACAGCGACCCTAAATAACTCCATGGCCAAGCATAAAGTCCTCAACAACAATTATCCAATCAATAACAAAATAGGAAGCATTATCCTCACAATGTCCATAAAAGCTGTAATCTGAACATAGAACAAAGCTTGTTTAACAGGGTACAACCCATTAATAGACTTATCGAGCAACAACAAACAGAGACCCTCAACAACTTCATCTTTCATCTACTTTCTTTAATACACCCCAACATGAACATCTATTATTAATCAGAAGCAAAAACTACGACAGAGAAGAACATTCATCAATTATCTTCAGAAAACTCAAAGCATAAATCCTAACATCTTCATAGATATATTCTTCCACTTTTAACAACAATCATCTCATAAATCCATATAATTCATAACAGTAGTGAATGAATTCTTCTTACCTGAAGCACACCCAAGAGACCCTAAAGAACCGATCCTCCTTCTTCTTGTTCTTTCTTCTTCTTCTTTTCACACTCAGGTTATCGCTCTCTCTTTCTCTCCCTTTCTCTTCTCTTCTCACTCCAGAAACTTCCTCCAAAAGCTTTTCTCTCCAGAAAACTTCTCATTCTCTCTCTCTCTTTCTCTCGGTCTCTCTCTCTTTCTTCTTTAGTTTCTCTTTCTCTCCCTCTCTCTCTCTTCTATTTCCCCAAAAGCTTTCCTTATATGCTTCCCAAAACTCATCCCCAGCTACCACATGGAGGAGGAGGGACACATGGATGATATGATGGGATCCTAAACTTTCTCTTTTCTTTTTTTGAAGTCAACATTCAACAGTCCCCGTCGATCAGGCTCTTCCCATGATCGACTGTAACATAGCTTAAAAACACCACTTTTTTGGACATTTCAAAGAAGCCGGTCGATCTCCTTCATGAGGATGATCGACTGCCAACCCGCCTTGATCAATCGCAACCTAACTTTCCCGGTCGATCATGCACACAGGCCATGATCAACTGAAACAACATTGCAAAACTTCTGTGTAGAAACTCTCATTTTAACGGTCGATCTCTTGGTCGACTGATTCCTTCATTGCCCGTCCACTTAAACTCCACTGCCATTTTTGTGGTCGATCAACTTCATGCTTTGCCACTGAATCTTTTGATATCTGATTGATCAATGCCCTTAAATTGATCAACCGCTTCTTTAAAAATTTTCTTGACACTATATATATTTTACTCCTTCTCAAACACACACTAAACCATATTATTCCAAAAAACACCCATAATTATACCAAAATTATTACGTTTACTAAACTTATTTTTTGGGTATTACAATCCATAATAAAATCATTTCCATAATCTCCAATAATTCACAATCATTATCCTCCTTTGTCTAAGCCTAATGTAACCCAAGAATTCTAGGTATAACACATGAAATCATTCATGGAATTTTTTGGGGTGTTAAAATATATGTATCCAGTAGAATCAAAACTTAGATTGCATGTTTTGTGGTAGTAGGGAGATACTGTAATATCAAGATTTTCGTAATGCTTAGCATAAGATCTAAGTAATAATTTTGGAGATTTTGGGATACTGAGCTAAAGATAAGCAACGTGTAATGATATTAGTGTATTAGGTTGATTTTGTGAAATGAAGGATTCTTATAGTTTAGAAGAATAAATAAGTGTGTGTAGGGTTGAGGTTAAGAAGGATTTGACCACCCTCTAGGTATTTACATCAAGAAAATTAGAGTTTTGGTATTATTATGGTTGATCATGGGGTGTTGATTGACTAATTGTATTAATGAGTGGTGATGGACCGAGTTTGATATGAGTTTGTGAAGGAATTGGGTTTGCGGTTAATCAAGGTAAGGTGGGCGGTCAGTCATGAAGGTTGTGAAATATTACAGATTGTAACAATATTCGGAGCGGCTGATCAACTGAAGAGAGCTGATCGACCGACTCCAAAGAGAAAATAAGCCAGTGGGCAGTGATCTTTGAAGCAGTCAATCACCTGAAGGGGTTGATCGACTAGTTCCAAAGGGGAAATACTGTAGAGTGTGTCGAATTTTGTAGTGGTTGATCGTCTTCTATGACGGTGATCGACCGATATTTCTAAAGAATTAAAATTTGCAGTTGATCGTCGAGGAACGGTGGTCAATCATAGTAATGGAAATTGTGAGAGTGATGATTTGTAGTCGATCACAAGAAGAAGGTGATCGACGAGAATACCAAAGATCGTTTGGAAAAGTTGCAAACCGCCGTCTAAAAATTGAAGGGATGCTATGGGAGATGATTAGTCATGACCATCAACCATCTTTGTGGCATTATACTCTTATATAAGGGAGGGATAAACAGAAGAAATAGGCAGAGGAAAACACTAAGAGAGAGATTTTTGGTGTTCTCGGGAGATAATCTGTGCATTCTCGGTTTTATAGAGGGCATAATCTTCTGGAAAACATTGTTGGATAATTGGTGCAAGGTGAATCTTCCACAGGAAAGGGAGGTGCAAAAAGGGGTAAGAGATTTCCATGCATTTTGCATGAAAAGGCCTACATCACAAGATTAGATTTTGTGTTGTTTGTTGTTGAAAATGTTAAGCTGTTGAATTGTTTGTCTGTTTCGTTGTCTGCTTCCTATTTAGATGATAAATAGAAGGTTTTCTATTTCGATGTCTGCTTCCTGTTATTGTTAATAGAATTTGGCTGCTTCCTGTTTCGATGATAAAAATAGAAGGAGAACTCCTTGGTCTGCTCTTTGTTGTTGCTAATGGGATTGTCATTGCTTTGATAAAAATTTATTGGAGATAACATTAGCTAGATTAACTTGCTTCCTGAATTATAGAAGAATGAATTGAAGCTGTTAAGGAAAGAATTTCTAGATAGAAATTGTTAGTTTATTTCTCTGGTCACTCTGTTTTGCTACTGACGTTGGAGTACTGTAATGTTCTATCATCTACTACTTATAACATAATGCATGAAGGGGATTGATAAATTGCTAGAATAAGACCATGATGAATATACTTTCGTTGCATGATTCTTTGATAGCATGTTACGATGGTTTGTTGAGTTTAAGTTTAATTATATAGCCGTTAACAATACCATGTTAAAGTGTTTGCTTTCAGTATGTATATGAGCATGATATTGTGTTAAAAGAAATGGTAAACATGTTGATTTTCTTCCTTATTGATATGTTAGTGATAGCATGTATTGACTTGATTTAAAGTTGTTTATATGAACTGTTGTGTGACATACTTTCATATCATACACCATATAAGCATGTCAGTTAGGGTTGCATATTCATCCATTGCATGAGATAATAAGGATTCTAATATACGTAAATAGATGTTGGAGGTTGGGGAGTCTAGTAATGGATCTACTTGAGAGAATTGTCTCCTCCCACGTAGGGATGATGTGGTGGTTTTGCTCAGGTTAGATCCCGATGATGTGTCTATTCTCTCTGTGGAAAATATCTCTAAATGTTCTGGACGATAGTGAGACTTTAATTAAATAACAGAAGAGATAAGTTCTTTTTTGGCATAATAGACATGTGTTAGAGTTAGCATACGCATTCTTGCATTTCATTATATCTCTTGCTGGACATTAGACTCATTGTTTCTCTTGTGATGTAGGTAACAAATGTGATCCTAATGAAGTGTACGTGGAAGAAGTATGAAGCGATGAGTGGTTGTGTTACCCAACGTGTGATGACCTTGGGGGTTATGGCTCATAAATAGAATAAGAATGTTTAAGTGTTTTCAAAGACACTAAATAGTTGGCTGACAATGTTGTTTTTAAAGTATGATTATATGTTTTAAATGTTTCACGTTTATCAACTTTGATATTTTCCTTCAAGCGTTTTTGAATAAGTTTTAAAAATAAAAATTTTATTGGAAAGTGTAACAAAACGTGATGTTACAGATACACCTTGGTTTACATTGGGTTCTAATGATGTTATCTTTTCTTTTTTGTGAAATGTATATTGTCATAGTATAGAAGGCAATCAACTTAATTTCCTCCTTGGGTAAAATTTCCTAAACCTCTAGAGGATAATGACATTGGCTACAACGGTCTAGCCAGTGAAAGCCCCAGAAACGTGGTTATAATGACATTGGCCGCTAGAGTCTAGTTGGTAAAAACACTATAAAAGTAGTGCGTAGATAGGAAATCAAATTAATGTTTTTCTTGAGTTTGAATTCATGAACCTCACGAGGAGAATGATATTGATTATTATAGTTTAGCTGGCGAAAGCCTTGAAAACATAGTGTGTGTGAGGACAGGTACATATTGTTTGTGTTAACATAAATACTAATATGAAAGATAATTAATGAATTACAAATAATATAAATTATACATATTCATGGGATGTAGTATCCATAGTTTTCATAGGCATATAGATAGATGCATAATAATTCTACCTTATAAATAGTGTAATTGGAGTAAAGATAATTGCATTGAGTTAGTTTTTATAAATTGTGTTAATTAATTATACACTGTATAACTAAGTAGATAAGGATAGTTACAGTTGATATTGACAATCAAATCTATAAGATTAGTTCCACATGATGTTAGATCATTCATTTATATGATGATCATCACATATAGACTATGATCTCTAATGTCATATGCATATGCATTATATACATCTTATATAAAAGAAGTGTAATACATTGTTTGGTATTAGACATGAGTTAGATCTGTCTAGTTTATTATGTAACACGTAGAACTGGAAACATGTGTACAAGAGCGAATGATTAATCTTAATATGAAGATTTAAGGATATGATACCTAATCATGTAAGTGGTTAGGATATGATTAGATGCAATATAAATTTTGTTTAACTAGTCTTTAGATTATGATTTTTACTGGGATTATAAAGCTCATTATGAGATTCTTTCAATCTTTCAGGTACATGTGACAACTCAAGTGATAAATGCAAGAGCAAACTTGTATAATGAGCTTCGAACAATATAGACTACATAATATTTTATTTTATACTTTTTGTATTTCTTTATAGTATAACCTATGTTTGTAAATTAATTTGATTGTCTTCTATTGTATAATGACTTATATATTAATGTTTTTATATCATGAAACAACCCAATATTTATTGGTTAGTAAGAGTTATTACATGTTTAATTTTTATAAGTCAATATGCATTGGGGAATGCATGATTTGATAAAATAGTATTGGATCCTATTTTAGAATTCTGGGTGACCTTGAGTGAAGTGCATTTTAGTGCGATTATAAAGATCTAAACATGTGGGCACACTCCTCTCACTTTGAGAATCAAGAAGTTGAGGTTCTTTGGATGAACCTGAAAATTAGGTACATTGATTCTGATTACACTAGTAACCTTGATAAGAGGAAATCTCTTACAGGGTATGCCTTTACTATTAAAAGTTGTGATATCAACTAAAGAACTACCTTACAAGATATAGTTATATTGCCTACTATTGAAGTTGAGTACACGATAATTACAAAAGTTTGTAAAGAAATTATATGGTTAAAATAATTATTTAGGGAGTTCAACGAAGAGTTGTAGATTACTACAATATTATGTTATAGTTAGAATGCTATTTTTTTCACCAAAAATTAGAAGTTTTATGAGAAAATGAAGTACTTGATATTTGATGTCATTTTGTTTGTGAAGTTAATGGTCGTCATACTTTACAATATATAAAATCAATTCTCATGATAATTTTGTTGATTTGATGACCAAATCACTTCCTACACTTAAGTTTAAACATTGTTTGAGTTTTGTTGATATTAGTTGTTGATTTCACCTTTAGGGCTCTTTTGTAGAAAAGGATATTGTTTTTCTTGTTGAAGATTTGAAGATATATTTCTTGTCTTAAAATTTATGTCAAGGTGTAAATTGTCATAGTTTAAAATTCTATTTGAGTTAGATTGCTGAACTCATATTATAAATATCTATTTTAAATTCTATTTTTACATTTTGATTGAGTTGCAAAGCTCAAAATGTACTTTGATTTTCATAGAGTGAGTTTCTCTTCTAAGGGTTTTCTATGTTAAATCTTAGTGTTCCGTTTTAGTTTTTTTAGTTTTTTTTTTGTTAAATTTATAACAAAACCATGCAATAACGAAGACGAGTTAGATCTCTCTTTTACTTAAATAAGGTAAAATGTTCAGTATTAAATGTTCATCTTTGTTGAATTCTTCAAATCATATCCAAGTCACTTTGATGATCATTAATTTTCTTAAGTTATATTTGTCTCCTTTTCAATGCATCTAATATCATCTCATATTTATGTGCATTGAACATAAGTGAAAACTAATATCCTTAGTCCACCTTCCTTCTTCTACATTTTTTTTATTGCAAGCAACAATAGCAGTAACAAATTCAACTTCTATTACAAATGCTGAAAATACATTTATTATTATTTTTTAGTTACGTCCAACTATGAATGGTTCCATATTGAAACATAATCAAGTATCTCAAACTGACTTTTTTGGGTCAATGTATTCAATATTTGTGTAGCCTACCAACATCAAGTTGTCACTTTGAATACACACTCATATTGTAATTATAAACTTCAATTATCTCTTCAAACTAAATGCCATACTAATCAAAACGTGTATCAAACCCATTGTTGCCCACAAACATAGAATAAAGGGAAAATGACAAATTAACCATCATCGTTTGCGATCAATGACAAGTCAACCACTATCCTTTATTTTCTAACAAATTAACCACTGACGTATGGGAATATAACAAAGCCAACATTGTTGTCATGTTTGTCGTTAACAAGTTGATATGGAGCCGCGGCGGTTCGTAGACAAACTGTCGCGACTCTGTGGTTTTCCAAGAAAAGAAGGCCAAATTTAGCTTGAATTGACGCGGGGTCTCAAGAGACTGCTGCGGTGTGATACCAAACCACGGCGTCATCATTAATCGGCAGCAGTTTCTGGCCTCGGCTTCGAATTGTATAAGTAGATAGTGAACTCCTCGCAATATTCTCAGGCATTTTGTCAGCGATTAGCGAACCCTAAAGAATTCTGAGAGCTGAAGAGAACGAAATTTTGGCAAAGTTGAAGAATTTGTTGAAAAACAAATGGCATATTTGAGTGTTGAAGAATCTATTATTAACCGTCAAGTTGAAGTGGGGCCCATAGACACATTTTTGGCCAATGAGAATGAGGTACGTGGAATTGGAAATAAAGCTGCAATTGTGTTGCATTCTATCTTAGCAACTCTACACGAGGAGGACGATGAGGACCTCCGTTCATTATGGCAATCCACTAGTGACGAAGACATTGACATGGCCGAGAGTAGGCCTAGACGCCCACCACAAGCACAATGCACCTTCGCTAGTATGGGCTTTGGCAAAAAGTACAGTTCATTGAATAAAATTAGCGAAGAAATTGTCCATCATGCATTGAAGAATGAGTACGGGATAAAATTCACCCACAATGACGTTCATCGGTTGAGGGCTGCCTGTCAGGAAGGATGCATGTGGCAGTTGCACACCTAAAAAACGCAAGGTGAAATGACGTTCTAATAAAGTTCTACAACGACGTTCACACTTGCTTGAGAAAGATGGAAAGCCGCCATGCCACTTCCAAATGGGTGGCAACGCATTACTTAGATAGATTTAAAAGTTAGGCTAACTAGGACCTTTCTTCTATAATTGAGACAGCTAGGAATGACTTCCACGTTAACATCACACCCAGCCTTGCTAGAAGGGCAAGAAATGCGGCCAAAAAAATTAACGAATGGGATGACAATGAGCAATACAAGCTCATATAGTCCTATGCTGAGGAGATTCGAAGGTCTAATTCTGGAAGTTCGGTGCTCCTTGACCTGGACATGAGTGCATTTAAAAGGATGTACATATGTTTGGCTGCATGTAAGATCGCCGTGTGGAATTGTGGTAGACCGGTTATTTGTTTGGACGGTTGCCACTTGAAGGGAGCGACTCCAGCTAGCTGCTCACTGCTGTCACCATCGACGGGAACGATGGAATATATCTGATTGCTGTAGCAGTTGAAGCAGAAAATAGGGCTTCGTGGAGCTGGTTTCTGGAATTGTTGCTCGACGATCTAAACACCCCATCTGGTAATGGATGGATAATCATTTCAGACCGACAAAAGGTGTAGTTGATTGCTTTTGTCTTCTGTGTTTGTGTTATGCATTTTTGTACCAATGTCTGACTCATATTATGAATCTTTGCAAGGGCTAGTGCCAACTGTCAGAGAGGTGGTAGGGTAAGCGGACCATCGGTTTTGCATCTGACACCTGTATGACAATTTTCAAAAACAATTTAAAGGTAGGTTGTTAAAAGATGCAATATGGATCGCATCTAAAGCTACAATAGTGATGCAGTTTGAGAGAAAGATGGCGAAGTTATTTTTGCTTGACCCGGCGGCCCACAACTATCTACAAGGAATAGATTTGACATGTTGGGCCAAACATGCCTTTTGCTCCATCCCCAAATGCGACTTAAGCCTCAACAACCTCAGCGAATCCTTCAACGCTTGCATCCTACCAGCCCGGGATAAACCAATTCTAAGTATGTTCGTGATCATTCGAAAGGGCATTATGGGTAGGATCGTGAAAAAAAAATGAATAGATGGCTCGCTCGACGGACCTTTTGTGTCCGCAAATTAGCAACCGGCTCGCCAAACTACACCTAGTCGGTTGAAATTAGAGCCCCCAATTTTCAGATGTTGCCCAGTTTAAGGTCAACAACGGTAACGAACAGCACTCTGTTGATTTGGACATGCGTACTTGTACCTGTTACAAGTGGGAGTTGACCGGCATCCCTTGTGTCCATGCAGTCCCGTGCATTCACTTCATGAGGAGATCTCCTGAGGAATTTATGCATGCATGCTATCACCGGGAAACATATATGATGATGTACTCACAAGCCGCAACGGTTTGTGCCAGCAGTCGCGGCATGTGAGCAATCCGTCGCGACCTATCCACAAAGCGCCGCAGCTTGTGAGCAAAGTCGCAGCGTCTTGCTCACAAACTGCTGCGGCTGGCTGAAATTGTTGCACTGAATTTACCCAAGTTTCTCCATACACTTGTCTTTAATTATCTACTTGATTTAGGTCATACAGGATTTACTTTTCACTTATCTACTTGATTTATAAAAATTTTGCCAAAGTCTCCATTGTTTCTTTACTCCCCCAAAGCTAATCTCATACATCCTGCACAAAATCCCAAGCAGTTCCAGTATCATCCAAACATATAATTCATCCAGCATCATCCAAACATATAATTCATCCTTTCTACTATTCATCTTTCATCCAACCTATAATCTTTAAGCCAAACATATAATTCAACGTACACATATTTTACAACAAAGTCAACTAAACATAAATTACAACGTACATGTAAACAACTTACAACAAAGTCTACATAAACATAAATTCCTACGCTGCCTTCTTCTTTCTGGTCCGTTTTGGCCACAAATCCTTGATTGCAAAAGACAATTGCGCGTCAATGAATATGTTTGATGCTGTATCGAACAACAGACCCTCATAGGTTTAATCGCCGTGCTCGTGGAATTGTACCAGATTAGTGCACTGTCGCTTCACCCTCATCCCCTCACTCGTACACTGCAAGTTGTCGTATGGGCTGCAATGCAAAGGGCACAACTGCTGGTAAAATATGCGGAAAGCAATATTATGAATTTGCACAAGAGAAAATATATATCGCTCTTTGTCAGTGGGAGCTACGATTGTAACGACCCAGATTTTTCTCTTTCCCTTTCTTGAAAAGAAAAATGTGATAAATTTCAAAACTTTTTCAAAAGATTTAAATCCCGTTGAAAATGATATCAGAGTGCCCTTTAAAATCTCGATCGTCACGACATTTTATAAAATATTATTTTATTTAAATAGTCAAAACTAAAACCGTTAAATCAAATAGTAAAGATGTAGCGGAAACGTAAAAATGAAAACACTTCTAAATAAAAGTTCAAGGTTTAAAATGTCATACACTAAAATAGAATTACGGAAAATACTTAGTCTTTTACAAACAAGGTTTTACTCTCAAACTCTTACAAACATACATTTCTTTCTTTCTTAGCCACACTCTACTCCGGTCGCGTTTCAGTCGGATACGCCTCAGGCTCCACGGGGAAAGCGTCCTCCTCTGCTCCCGGTATTATTATTTCATTTCCTACACCACAAGTAAAGACGTGAGCCAATGGCCCAGTAAGGAAATGAGGTTATACTTATGTTATGTCTCTCTTTAGTTCATTGTGGAATGGGGGCCATCCAAACCAATCTTTTTATTTCTTTCATTTCGTTCATTTGTTCTTTACTCGTACTTCGAGTTGGAGATTGGAGGACCCTATGGGGTGGTATAGTTGATCGGGCTAACCTCCTGGGTGCATATTAGGTCCCGTTCTTGTCAAGGTAGGGGCTACGCCTAGCTGCCAGACTAGACCGGACTACCCACCAGCCCCCAAGTCCCGTTTCTTTTCTTTTTTTTTTTTTTTATCATTTTTCCTTTTCAATGCATGTGAGTACCACCCCGAGGGGGCACTCCCTACTTTGTTTCTATTATCGTGAATGCATGAAGACACTAGCACCTATATAGAAAGTAATTGATAATAATTTAAGGAATTGGCAATCAATAGTAAAAGAAGCAGAACTTTAAAACATGTATCACAACTCGCCAATAACTAAGCAATATAAGGCAAAATAAATGAACACATAGCAGCGTACGATCAACGAATAAAGCACCGAAGCATATTTTGAACGATAATAAACAGCAACAAGATCAAAGAAGGCATTAGACATGCTTAACGTTCACAATAGACAAGAATATATCACATTAATGAAACATGTTAAGTAAAGTGCTATATATGGTCACAAGAACTAATCTAGGCGTGTTCAACATTCTAAATTAGACAAGGAAACAATACTGACAAGGAAACAATACTGAAACAATACTTCAAATTGCTAGAGATTAACAATACATTACAGCAAAGGTAACCTCGAATATGACATACGAACATGTTTCGGAATTGACGAAAATATAACAAAAATATACGAACATGCTTGAAGTTGACGAAAATCAACGATGTTATAACAGCGAACTAAACAGCAAATAGATCTTACGAACATGCTTCGGAATTGACAGAAATATAACGAAAATATACGAACATGCTTTGAAGTTGACGAAAATCAACGATAATATAA
>CM039484.1:12883011-12931322 GCA_022433065.1 Begonia loranthoides | reverse complement strand
TCGTAAGCGCCATATTATGGAGCTCCTCCATCCTGCTCATCCAAGCGTACGTCTCCTTAGACATTGAAGTAAAATGAGATGTCTGAGGAGGGGGCTGTTCCGTTGAGGGGCCTAAATGCTGAGGCTCTGAAGGGGGTGGAGGTGCTGGCTGCTTCTTGGTCTTGCGTACCCATTCCCCTCCAACTTGGGTGATCTCCATTCGGTCCACTTTCAATTTGTTGTACACATCAATGACCAACTCTTTAATTCTCGGTTCTTTCTCCGAGATGGGTACCCCATAGTGCTCAATGATCCTCTGGATGAGCTAATTGTACGGCATGTTCTTAGCTGAGTTGTTGAGCACTTCGTGCATGTGGCTCAGGATGACGTATCTGATGTCCACCTTTTTCTTGTTGAACACCTTCTCCAGCAAATAGAGATCCATGCAGCTAACATGGTCTTGATGCCCATCTCGAGGCAAAATCGTGTACGTTGTGATCAGGTGGATCAATCAGGCTATGACATTCAGCTCCTTCCCCTTTGGCTTGTTGAACTTGGCAACCTCGGGATCTAGGTGGAACAATCTAAGCACCGCTAGCCCTTCTCCTCGGTTGATGAATGGTGGATCATGAGACACATGATAATATTGATTGCTTGGCCCCTCCAGTACACATCCAAGCATTATATTTAGATCGTTGGAGTCAACCTCAACTCCTATCCAAAAATGTACGTCTGCACCTCTAATGACTAGGTGGACAATTCCAAATTTGCGTAAAACATTCTAATAATCCTCTTGCAGTAACTACCCTCATCCAGCACAACCCGCCTAATCCAGCATCTTCAACTAATTGTTTAATTCTCATTCCTACCAAGGAGTCCAAATCTACTATTTTTGAAATAATAATTGCATGGTGTTGTGTATCATCTTCATACCGTGCTTTGGCATACGCTGTCCTGAATAGTTTGGACTAGTAACCCATTGTAACGGGTTGGAACCAGACCAATGAGCCTCTGGCTTATCATTGTTGAGGCTCGGGTTGAGGTTGCCATTGAGAGTGTGCAACGGTTTCTCCATCCTCGGCGGTTTCTTCGTGTTGCACTGCAGCAGGTTGAACATCTTCCATTGCCGCGGTTTGGATAGCTTCCACCGTTGACTTCCCATGCTTGAACGCCAATTTCTTTGCTAGGGAATACATGGTGATCGGAGCTTCTTGTTCGCTGAAGAGCTTTTTGTTTTCTTTGTTCGCGGTGAAAATGGCCGAGCCCTAGGACTGTAGCGGTTATGTATACTGATTGAGTTCAAAGACCAAGGCCTATCTCAAGAGACCGCCGTAGCGTCTCGAGACCCCTCGGCGGCGACTCGAGACCCCGCTGTTTGGTATCACATCGCGGCGGTCTCTTTAGACCCCGCAGAGGTTCAGGCCAAATTTGGCCTTCTTTTCTTGGAAAACCACGGAGCCACGGCAGTTTGTCTACGAACCGTTGAGGCTCCACATCAACTTGTTAACGGCAAAGGTGACAACCATGTTGGCTTTGTCATTTTTCCATACGTCAGTGGTTAATTTGTTAGAAAATAAATGATAGTAGTTGACTTGTCATTGATCGCAAACGATGATGGTTAATTTGTCATTTTCCCTAGAATAAATAATTAAACTTTTGTGTTGCTATTATTGGTTAAAAGATAGTTTTTAAGGAAGCTAGAAATGATTAATGATAATAGTATAATAAGAGTTTCTAAGCAAAGTTGTGACAGTTTTCATTATAATCGGGAGAAAATCTATTTTTCATTAGGGAAAATGACAAATCAACCATCGTGGTTTACTGTTGGTGACAAACCAACCATTGTGGTTTGTTTTCTAACAAACTAACCACTGATGTATGGGAAAATGACAAAGCGAACATCGCAGTCACGTTTGCCATTAATAAGCTGACAGGGCGCCCCGACAGGTCGTGGGGAAAATCTTGGCGTTGTCCCGTGATGCCGGGGCGGCGTCCTAGGACACCGCAGCGGCGTCCTGGGACAACGCCGCTATTTGAGTTAGAAAAATATTTGATCGCAAATTTGAGGGCTTAAACGATTGATTTTGGGGCCGAGAAAAGGGGATGGAGTGGTTTACCCATAACACATTGTAGATCTCTGAGAGAGCTTTGATTTGATATCTTGTGTAGCCGATTCTGACACCTGTAGCAAAAGTTATCGTCATTTGAAGTTGAAGAGGTCAAAAATGTAATAAAACATTAGATTTGAAAAACATATACATAAGGACTTTGAAGTAGCCATGAAACACTAAAAATCAAGGACTGCAGCAGACTTTGAAGTAGCCAAAATCAATCGTTTAAGCCCTCAAATTTGCGATAAAAAAATTTTTCAACTCAAATCGCGGCGTTGTCCTGGGACAAGGCCGCGATCAGGACAACGCCGCGATTTTTTCTTTCAAAATTACTGTACCGCGACATTTTGCATACGAACCGCAGCGGCGCCCTGTCAACTTATTAACGACAAACCTAACTGCTATGTTAGATTTGTTATTTTTCCATACGTCAATAGTAATTTGTTAGAAAACATACCACGATAGTTGGTTTGTCACCAATAAATCACATGGTTGATTTGTCATTTTCCCTTTTCATTAAAATGAGCTTGTGGCAAAAATCCGCGCCATGCTTGTAACAGTTTAAACGGAAGTCTGGAATGAAGGATCTCACACACTAATCGCGAAAAAGACGCATCCGTGAATCTTAATGCTCCTATCTCTGACGAAGTTTCTAAAATTACCTGGCAATTGCATGGGGATTTCTCTATTGGGTCTGAAAAATTTTAAAAAAATGAGATTGTCTATTGTTTGTCCGACATTTGTTTTGGTTTTTCATTCTGATTTTATACCCCATCCAGCATTTTCCTGTGTTATTGTTCCTTTTTAAGCAAAGATACTGTCTGGTGACGAAGAACAAGGGTTTTCCATTATAAGGATCGTGGTAGTTTTATGAGAATTCTGCGTATCATCTGATTTCATTGTGGATTTCATACAATTTGATTGAAAAACCGTCAGACATGCCATCCTACGGTGTTCCTGCTATTTTTTTCTACGAAATAGAGCCATGACTAGTCTAAATTGGGACAGTTTCTGATCTACGGATTTTTTGTTGCTCGCGATGACGATAAGTGTCTAAAGTGATTTTTACAAAAGTTTTAATGGGGAGATTCCTCAGTGTATTTGTCTTGCCGGCATTGCTAATGACGGGTAATTAGCTCTCCAACTTCATAAGAATTTCCTTTCTTTTGTCAAGAAAATAAGAAAAATGCACGCTTCCATTAGTTACTGTTATTCACGTTCACAAATTGTCAATGCGAATGAATGTTAATCCAAATCTTAAATTGGAGTTCAGTGTGCGGTAATGTTTTTATTGGAAAGAACTGAAAAAGTGGCAATAGGTTGTTTTGCAGAGTCAATGGGTGACTCTTTAGTCTAATGCCTTTACTAAATCAACCTGAATTTTTCTTATCTATTTTTTGTTGCTTGCAGCTGCCTTGGAGAACTGGAGCTTGATGTCTATGGCTGATTTGATAGCCTTTCTTTATATTCAATATACTGCTCCAAGAAATGGTATAGTACTTTGCTCTTAGTTTTTCTTTCCTTTTGAAGATTCATGTTTAACTTTTTTCCATATATGGCATTAAAAATGATGGATAGCTACACATTCTGCTCTTTCACAGGAATGAGCTAAAGGTCACTTTTGAAATTTTTCTGCCTAAAAGATATTTTCATTTGATATTGTATGAAGGGTTAGAAGGGAAAATAATTAAACCAAGATGATTTCATTGTTTTTTTCTTATTTTGTTTGTTAAGAGTTTGATTTGTTTCTTTTCCCTTAGTGCAAATAATAGTAGCTTAGTGATAGTTTTCTAAAAAAAATGTCCAGTAATGAATGCATGATTTTAACTTCCTTATGGCAAAAAAGCTATATGATATAGCAAATGACATCTCCAAGTTTTTTGGCTTTAACTGGACCAGAAGTCTTTATTTCAAAATTTACATCCTGGGCGCTTAAAGCCTATTCAAGAGAAGCATCTACTATAAAATTTTCTTACCAGGTCGATTAATTGTGCTGGCATACATGTGTTGCATGAAATTGTTTACCTTTTAATTATACTTATCTAAATTTTGCTTTTACAGGTTTTCAGTTGCATAGGAAATCATTAGTCTTGTGGTTTATTCTTATTTTTTCATCCCTGATCATTTTTTCGGAAGGAATATTTCAAATTCTTTTGGCAACAGAGGGGAGTCAATGGAGTGTGGCTGATGCTAAGTGGGCTAAGCTAATTGGTTTATTGGGGTAGACAGTAAACTCTCATATTGAAACTATGTTGCTCTTTCTTTCTCTATGAACAGTTTTTTCTACTTATTTGCTTGTTGAAAGTCCATTTTACAAAAAAGATTGTTTTGCAGAGTTCATTTGCTGAGATTTCCATCAGCTGTGTACTTTTTGATGATCCAAGCATTAATAGCTTTTGTTTCTCTAATGGAACTCTATGAAAGTAGATTTCAAATTACTTCGTGGAGGGATTCCTCTTGGGGGCATCTCTATTGGTCTGTTGTACATTTAGGTATATATCCTAGTCTGTATCTAAAATGATCATTTCTTTTTTACTATGATTTTCTCTTTTTGGCATGGATGGCATTTTCATTAATGCTCCTAGTCATTGGGACTCATTGGGTTCAGGCAATATTTTTGTAGTAAATTTTATTTTTAAGAACAAGGATATGAATATTAAATATATGAAATTCTTTTGGCATGCAAGGTTTGCATCCCAGAGCTTTTTGCTGCTTATGTTTACCCGCTGTACAGCTAATTGTTGGGATTAGCTTCCCCAGTTGGATTTCTTTACCATACTTTATTTGTAGTAGTATTGGACTTGTTGATTGGTCATTAACCAGCAATTTTATTGGTCTTTTCCGGTAAGCTTTTTCGCTGCTTTCATTTTTTCTGAAAGTGGGTAGATTTGCCTAATTCGGAATACAATCTCAGCATTATCTAGCTGAAACATTCCAATGTGTTTGAAGGTGTTGGAGGTATCTTTTGTTCTATGCTGGGTTGAACATCCTGCTGCTGTACGTCTATCAACTTCCTGTTGAATATTCAGAGACATGTCTCTGGATTGCTAATTTTATTGGAATATTTAAAATTTCTCCCAAGTCTGGTTGGCCAGAAATATGTTCTGGTGTATCCCTTGTAATATTCTACTTGATGGTATGCACATTTTAGTTTTATTTTATAGTTTTAATTTTTCTTATATGCAACCACGCCTCACACCTACCGTACATCATGTGGACATACACATTGTTCATACCCCTAGAAGGCTCACCTCGCATCCTACTTCACAGGCTTTGACTCAATCATGTCTTATTTAATAACTTTAACAAAAATTTGATAGCTCTGCCTATAATTCTCCTCATTGCTTTTCATATCAAATTTTCACTTGTAATCTGCTTGTAACTTGTCTTCCCCATACAACCTTTCAGCTATCCTGGATTCAAAGTGATCTGGCAGAAATGGACTTCATCATGTCTAAAAAAGGAAGTAACTTGACCGAGCAGCTTATCCCAAGGAAGAATATATTTATCCTTTGGGAATCAAGGTACTTAATCGGAAGTCTTTTGGGTCTTTGAGGAGTCATGATTTTCTTTCAACACAGTTATACTCAAATAGAGCTCTTACATTGTTTTTAGTCAGAGTGTGGACTATCAAATGCTACACTATAAAATATTCCTTTGGCTGGAAGAGCAACTGCTGGTGATGTAAGATAGGTCGAGACATGTCTATCAGATAAAGGTTGAACCAAAGAGATATCTAGATCTCTAAAAGAACATCTCAGTAGCCATTAGGCGACTTGAATGAAAAAAGTTTTGTGGTTTGCTTAGACATGATAATGATATGTTATTCTTTTTATAATAGAGTGATATAATGAAGAAGAAGGATGAACACAATAGTGGTACTGATCATTCCTATTAGTTATCTTTAAAAAGTAACAGAACTTTGTGACGTTGTTGGTTCTCTTGGTTCTCTTTTTGTATTGGGTGGCTGGTCTGCTTTTGAATTTTAGATTAAGCTAATACAGCCTGCTAATCAAAAAAGGAACGAGAAATTTTTGTACTGCTTATATATTCTGTGCATACTGCATCAGATCACTAGAATCTTGTTGTACTTAGTGCCTTCATCCAATAACTGGCCAAAAAAAGAGGTCTAAGTCTCATGACAGGGAATGGAAACCAGTAGGTTTTGTATTACTCTCTTTAGTTTTTGTGTTAGTCTCTTTGGTTGAAATTTAATAAATAATTGTTTGGATTATGTTGCTACACTCATACAGAAAGAGTAACATCTATTGTTAAAGTTTGGGAAATTAACACAGCAGACCCTATAGTTCACAATCAATGACAAGTCAAACCCTAAATAATTTTTTTTAACAACTAAAATCCTGAATTATGGAAAATTCTTGCCGATGACCTTGCGGTCACGTTTCCCGTCCAGGACCGTCGAATTTAGCGCCTCGGTTTCGTCTCTATCAAGAACCATCAAATGGAGACGAAGGACATCAAAATCGAGGCCGAGGGACGTCCCTCTACCCGTTGGAAGACGAAGGATGACTATCGGGCAATGGAGGACGTCCCTCCTGCTAGTTGGAAGAAGGACGGTCGTTGGAACGATTATCGGGAGATGGGGAACGATTATTGGCCGATGACGGACGATTGTCAATGGCCCTTGAATTGAGGAAAGACGTCCCCGCTCGGAACTGACGACCAGGATTGAATCTGTCAATGTCCAAAAGCGATGGCGTACGACATTTCATGGCCGTTGGATCGAGCGAGGGACGTCCCTTATCAAGATTAACGGCCATGATTGAATACAAGGGACGTCCGTCTTAATACAAGAGACGTCCGTTCCATACTGAATGACGACATTATGTCCTAAACGACGCCGTCTTAATTGAGGGACGTCCCTCGTCTTAAGACGATGTTGTTCAGGGCATAACGGACGTCTATCTTAATATGAGGGGCGTCTGTTATGTACTGAGGGACGTCCATTTTATAGCGAGGGACGTCCGTCATCGCCTTTGGAAAATAACAGATTCAATCTTGGCCGTCAATCTTTATGAGGAGACTCACCAAGTGGTGAAGTATCTATTAGAACCAATCATTACCCCTGGAGACTTGCCCTCATAATTCAATGAATTATACCTGTATGTCTTCAGAAATAATGAAAGGCTCCAGCAGAGGCTATAACAATAAAACCTCACTGCCTTATACGGTGGTCTAAACACATTCCAGTTGAGAAGAACTACTTATTTAGTGGAGGAGACCAAATTCTTACTCTCCCTTTGCATTCTCCAACCTCCCTCGGCATTCATGGATATTCGTCTTTTAGTATTGAAGGCACGTCCCTCAACATTCACGGGCCTCCCCCCACTAAAATGGATATTCGTCTTTTAGTACTAAGGGACCCCTTAGCATTCACGGACATGCCTCGACATTCATAGACATTCGTCTTCTAGTATTCGTCTTTTACGTCGTTCCTCGAGAGAAAAATGTTGTCGTTTAGCAATCAGAGAATGACATTCGAGAGGAAAACGAATGTCCCTAGTATTAAGACGAACGTCCGTTATGGCCTAAATGACGCCGTCTTAAGACGAGAGACGTCCATTGAGGGCAGAACGATGTAGTCTTGGTATACGGACGTCCGTTTCTGGGTGAGGGACGTTCATCATAATTGAGGGAATTCGCGCGTTTTAAAAACGCGTGTGCCTTGCACGTGACCCAGATATTTTAGAGTCAATCCTGGCCGTTAATCCAAATAAGGGACATCCCATGCTCGATCCAATGGCGACGGATTGTTGTCCGCCATTGCCTCTAGAAGATGCTAGATTCAATCCTGACCGCAATTACTATAAAGGATGTCCCTAGTTTGATTCGACAGCCCTGGACGATCATCCGCCATCGCCTTTGGGAATCGACATATTCAATTATGGCCGTCAATTCCACGATCTAACGGCCAATGAAGGACGTCCCCCATCGCCTGATAGTTATCCTTCGTCTTCTAAAGGGCAGCAGGGACGTCCCTCGGCCCCGATTTTGTCGTCCTTCGTCTCTGTTCGAAGGTTCTTGATAGAGACGAAACCGAAGCATTGAATTCGACGGTCCTAGACGGAAAACGTGACTGCGAGGTAGCCAGCGAGAATTTCCCATAATTTAGGGTTTTAGTTGTTTAAAAAATTCTTTAGGGTTTGATTTGTCATTGATCGCAAACTATAGGGTATGCGGTGCTAATTTCCCTTAAAGTTTTCTAGAAATTTGATCGTTCAGAAAAAGAAACATTTAATTGTGCTATGTTATCAAAATGGTAAACTTCAATGGTGCCATTTGTCTTCTTTCCTGATTTCTTTTTGATGAAGATCCAACCAGGAAAAGGTTGGAATTAAGTTATTTCCTTGCAGCCCAGTTATGACTTTCTTAGCCATGAACCTATCTTGCACTTCTTTAGCGCAGATTTTACTCCTGGTAGTTTCTTACTCCATTTTTGCTTTGTTATTTGTTGCTAAATGTTCTGCAGATCAGGTGCAAATCACACAAATGTTTTGTTTCAAGAATCAGTCTTTGAGACCTTTAGCATCAATTTCTTCACTTACGGATTTCCGGTATGCATTTATTATTATGACAAGAGATATACAAATGTTAACTTCTTTCTTTCTTTTCTTTAAATGATGATAAGTGCCCAACTTACACTATTAAGACTCTAGCTTGTGTTGTGTGGGTTTACTTGAATGTTGAAAGTGATGAATTGAATGAAGAAATAAGGGGACAGAAGCATTTTAGATTTCTCTTTAATCACTAACGAATGCCTGGAATATTATAAGTCGAAGAAAAGAAAGGGGTTGTCTTTAAAATTGAATTTTGGGAAAGCCTATGATCATGTGGACTATGGTTTCTTTGATTTCGTTCTTAGAATGAAAGTATTTGATGTTCAGTGGAAGAAGTGAATTTCAGGCTGCGGAAGAAGTGAATTTCAGGCTGCCTATGTACTTTAAATTTCTCCGTACTCATCAATGGTTGCTCTAGAGGTAAATTACAAATTACTAGAGGGCTCATGCAAGGAGATCCACTTTCACCATTCTTATTCCTTTTTATCAGTGATGTCCTAGGGAAGATATTGGAGAAAGTTAAAGTTCTCTATTTAATCGAAGAATTCAAAGTGGGTCATGACAGCATATACACATATACATCTCTTATCTCCAATTTGCAGATGATACCATCTTCTTCTCGGTTGATGATGAAACCAAGATACAAAATTTGATAGTTATAAAAATTTTTGGATTACTATTAGACCTCAAATCAAACCTTAGTAAAAATGACATAGTGGACATTAATATTAATGAACATAATACAGATAGATTTGCTGATATGACTAAATGAACAAAAGTGGTCTTTAACGTATTTGGGTCTCTCACTTGGTGAAAACCCGCTATCTTGTTCTTTTTGGCAGCATGTGCTACAAAAAGTTTGGAAAAATTAGTCGATTGGTAGAAGATTGTTTTTCTAGAGGAGGTAGACTTATCTTGATTTTGGTAGTTTTAATAACATTTTTATATATTATCTTTCTCTTTTCAAACTTTTTAGTACGGTGACAAAAATGTTGGACAAATTAGTGAGTTCTTTTGGGAAGGAAATAACGACAAAAATAAACCTTATTTGATCAAATGAGAGTTAATTATCAATTCAAAATGAAATGGAGGTTTTGAAATAGGAAATTTTGAAGTTAGAAATAAAGTAGTGTTGGGAAATGGCTTTAGAGGTTACCTACAGAGGGACTCGTTATGTAATGTCGTGATCAAAGCAAATATGAAATTCGACCATTGGGTTTGGCTACAAATCCTGTTATTGGGTCTCTTTTTGTAGTCATTGAAAATATATTTCTTTCTGTTTTATCTTTTTTAGGATTACATTGCTTATAAAGTAGGGAACGAAACCTTAACCAAGTTTTGGGAAGGCAAGTGGGTGGGAGATGCGGCCCTATGCATCAAATTCCCATGTATTTACGACTCACGTTATAAAAATCAAGCTATTGTTTTCCATTATAACATAGGGCAATCATATAATGGTCTATGACACCTAACCTTTTGAAGAGATATGACTAGCTCATAATTATGCAAACTTATCCATATCCATGCAGTTGTATCTCGTCTCCTTAAGTGAGAATGCTATTGATTCTTTAAGATGGACTTTGGAACCATCGGCTGATTTCTTTTCATAAAATCTTTTTTCTTAGAAATTACTTCTACAATGTCTATCAATTTTCCTTTTTATAATTTTATATGGAAGAAAGTGGTTTCTTCTAAAATCCAATTATGGATGAAAGTTATATACGAGTGACCAAATCCAATTTCATAAATTTGATTTCTTTCTATTTTTACTACATTACTCCCTGCCACATTTTTATGTATATTCTTTCCATAGTAGAAATGACACATGTTTCTCTTTAGGGGGAGGGTATGTAATGTCCCAAATTTTATTTTTCCCAAATTGTAAATTTTAAAATTTTTCCTCAAATTGATTTACAAAATTATGTATAATTTGGTCGTTATAAGCTCTAAATTACAAAATTTAGTCAATCTTTGAAAATAGCAAAATCAATATTTAAGGCGGAAACATTTAAGAAAACTGTTATATTTATTAGCAAAATAGTTTAAGTCTATTTATTAGGGTTTGTCCAATTAATTCTATCTTATGAAATAAACTTTGTATAAAACAGTAACGAATACGAAACATTTATTTGAAACTTCATTAATTAAAACAAAATTTATTTAATATCTAAATACAACGAAATTTATTCAAAAAACTTTAGAAATTTAAATACTAAGTAGAGTTTTATTTTAAAATACTAAAACAGCAATATGAATATAATTTATTCTTCTGACCTATCATTGATATTCTCAACATCTCTCATCAATAAATGTGACAAAGTATTTATAATTGCCGTGAGACATAATAGGAGTAATGCCCCAAATATCACTATGAATTAAATCAAAACAACGATTAGCACGACTTCCATGGGAAGGAAATGAAAGAGATTTACTCTTTCCTAATTTGCATGTAGAACAATAAAAATTTAGAGAAGACGAAAATTGATCTTTATTGCTCAAAATACCAGAGTTTATTAAATGAGATAGAACAATAGAGTTAGGATGATCTAAACGTTTGTGCCAAAGTTTACTCTTTTGGGCTACAGTAGTATATGCTAATGAAACGAAATGATGAAGGGAAAAATGTAGAGGAAACAACCACCCAACTTTAGACCCCTTCGCGAGTATCTTCCCCGATACCTGATCCTGCACAACACAACCATTATGAGAAAAAGAAACAGTACAATTATTGTCGATCAATTGCCCAACTGAGATTAGACTAGTAGATAGTGCATGTGATACTAGTACATCTTTTATTGACGAGTTAATGTCTCCAATAGCATGAATAGGTAATTGATCACCATTAGCAATCTGAATATAAGATGAACCATTATATGGTCGAACATGATTAACAGAGCTGAAAGAACTAGTCATGTGATTAGATGAGCCAGAATCAACAAGCCAAGCTAGAGATGTTTGACTATGTTTACCTTGGAGGCCCAAAGCTGAAAAGCCTGAAATAATCATTTGCTGAATAAGTTCAGGAGTAATTGTTGTATTATTACCCGTTGTCTCTGAACTAGTTGATGCAAAAGAACTAATTATACCTTGATTAGCGTGGATTTTACGATTCTAGGGTTGAGTGGGACATTTTTTAATAATATGTCCAGATTTCTTACATTAGTTGCAAAATTTCTTCGCACAGTTAGTAGCAATATGTCCATATTCTTTGCAGCTAATACATTGAACTTGACTCATGTCTCGTCCTTTGCTGTTCCTATGAGCTGCATAAGCAACTGCATTGTTATGTACTTTACAGTTTTGAAAGATGGCTTGTGCAGTAAGACGTTGTTCCTCACTAAGTAATTCGCTCAAACACACATCCAAAGAAGCAAGTGGAATACGATTCATCAAATTTGATCGGACTATCTCGAATTCATGACGCAACTTCATCAAGAATTGATCTCTCGTGCTCTGTTCATGAATCTTTTGAATAGCATAAAGAGATTCAGTTGGCATATTTACATAAATAATATATACATAATTAGCTCATAAATTTTGAAATCCAGAGAAATAGTCTTGAATAGATAGACTACCCTGAGAATAATTGAAAATTTCGTATTCCAATTGAAAACGGCGAGCAATATTATCTTGATTATAAACTTTCCTCAAATATTCCCACATACTTTTAGCTATAGCATACGGCTTTAAATTTAGAACAATTAATTGGTCCACTGTTGCTAAAATCCATGTCATTACTCTAGCATCTTTAATTTTCCATTGGGCTAACTTAGAAGCTTCATCAGGAATTGTATCACTACCATCAGTGTGTCCTTATAATTCTTTTCCCATAACAAATAATCGAAATTGAAATTCCCAAACATTATAATTTTTACTAATAAAACGAACCCCAAAAGAGTCTATATTTGCCATAATATAATAGAATAAAGAGATAAGAAAATAATACCCATTTGTTGACCTTGGTTGAGCCACAAAAAGTAACCAATAAGCCGAACCAACAATAAGCAATAAGCTGAACCACCAATTAATAATTTAAAAGAAGAGAAATGTTGCTGCCATTGAGTATTTGCCACAGAGAGAAAAGAATTGGTAAATCGAGAACATCGAAGTTTGTTGAAGCCAAAACCAATAGAGATGACGAGCCAAGAAATTTCGACAGAGAGCCGAAACCAATTGAGAAAACAGAATATAAAGCACCGACAATCTGTCCTGCCAACACCAACAAAGATGACGAGCCAAGAAAATTTTGACAGAGCTGAAACCTACGGAGAAAACAAAATTAGAAAGCTCCGACAATCCGTCCTGTGATGAATTGAAGTTTGACGAGTAACCCGACAAAACAAATAACACCGACAATCTCTCTCTCCAACAGCGACGGCGAGGATGATGATGACGATGACGATGACGACGGAAGAGCCAGACACAAAAGAAATCCAAGAAGCAGCCAGAAGAGTCCGAAAAGTCAAAACTCCTGATGACAGCGAAAAAAAATCAGAAAACGAAGGGCTCTGATATCATATCAATTTCGAATTGGATTGAATATCCCTCCTTAGAGAGTTTGCTTAAATTATATAGAAAATTGACAATTACATCAACTGCAAAATTAAACTAAACCTATCTAAATAAGGAATAAATTATTTACATTTATATTACATAATTTGACAGTTATAATTAACCATTAATGCTTGATTTAACTGTTAAATATCAAAGTCTGTTAATAGGTAGATAGTGGCCACTGTACAATATCTAACAATCTGCATGATCAAACTCAGATTCAAATTAAAATCACCATTCTCATCCTCTATGTAGATGATACCATCCTTACTGGAACTGACATTATCGAGATGGAGAAGTTAAAAATTAAATTGACCATAGAACAATAAATCTTGGAAATTTGAGGTATGTATTAGGAATTGAAGGAGCATGTTTTGAGATGGAAACTTTAATTTCTTATGTTGGACCTAGTAACAGAGCTAGGAATGCTCGGATACAAATCTGGAAATATCCCTATTCATGGAAATAGAAACTTAAATTTAGACAGCTCCAAAATATGGCGGTCGGCGTACAATGTCAGAGACTAGTGAGAAAGAAATCTACTTCAATCACACCAGACAAGTTACCACATGTGCAATTGGAATTGTTAGTCAGCGCATGCATAATTTGAATTAAGACCACCTAAAATTCTTGCAAACATAAAACCGTGTTTTAGCTGTTCTATTAGCTATTTTTGGAGTTGTTATTCTTCTCAGTAAATATTACCATTGTAATTTTTATCCTAGAATAGACATATTCCCTAGAGTAGATACTTTCCTAATTAGATATTCTGTTGTATCTAGATGTACCTCTAAAAATTCAGTACAATATGGGAGGAATAATTTCCAAAATATTTACAAGATCAAATATGGCTCAATACTAGTTCAGATTCTCCCATAAACTCCCTTTAATTTCTCAGAAAAAACTTGTTTGAAATTCATGGACTTGTCTTAATTTCTGAAACACAGGTTCAATGGTATTTAATACCAAACTCGATATCTTTTTTTGTTGGAAAGGTGCAAGCCAAACTTAATGAAAGTCTGAGGGTGATTAACTATTTATTTTTCTTGTTTGGTTACCTTTTCACCATATCTATTTTCGAAACGCAGTTTAAATAATGTTTAATACCAACTCAATATCTTGCTTTGTTAGGAATGTGCTGCTCACCATATATATTGCATTGGGATTTAAATTTACTGTCCTATCGGTGCCAAAAATGATTACTATAATTAAAATTTTGTAGATATTTGTAAAATCTATAATGCTGAATGTATAACTACACCTGCTTTGAATTTAATGTATGATTAAACTTTGAAGGTAATCTGTACTTCAATGAATTCTTGTGTCTTTCTTTTAATATAAAGAACATTATTAAAATTTGTAATTATTTCTTCTGATGTTTTTAATTTAACGTGGCAGATTTCCATTCTTGCACTTTCGTTTTGGAGTTTTTATTTTACAAGCCTATGTGCATTTGGATTACTTGCATATGTGGGCTACATTTTGTTTGCATTTCCATCCATGTACCACTTGCACCGGTTGAATGGCTCGCTTCTTACATTCATTCTCTTTTGGGCTGCCAGCACTTATGTCTTCAATGTTGCATATACTTTCTTCAATATGAAACTGCTAAAGGTACATGAAATTTTCATCCTTTGTATTGGCTGGAAATTTATTTTGTTTATAAGATCTTCTATGACATTTTGTAGGACATGCGAATCTGGGAAACTATAGGGTTGTGGCATTACCCTGTTCCTGGATTTTATTTACTTGCACAATATGGTCTTGGTGTTCTTGTTGCCATTGGAAATCTCGTGAATAACTATGTTTTCTTATACTTATGTGATGAGGATCATCATCACAGAAATGAAGATACTACAATAGGAGGTAAAACAATGAGGGATAATTTATTGCAATCCTTTTTCCAGTGCCTTATTTCATTATCTCGAAAGTGACAAAAATCTTTAGTTAACATCCCTAAAAGTCACTTCTTTTATTTACGAAAAAAGTAAAATGGAAGCAATAATCATTAATTTATTAGCTTGTATATTTTCTTATGTTCTACTGTTTTTAATTAGAACGAGAATTATTTATTTTTTCCTAAATTAGAATTGCCTATAAGTACAGCTTTATGGTAGTTAAATAAGTGATGGCAAATAATAGAATCATTGAAAAATTGTTTTTCTTGACTAAAACTCTTTTTTTTTTTTTTGTAAGAAACGAAATTTATTTAGAAAAAAAATGTATAAATTGACGGAAGGGAAAAAATGCTCTCTCACAATGGTCCAAAAATTTAATAAAAAAATAATCTCACCAATTGGAAAAAATAACACTAAAAAGACAATTTCTAAAATATTTAGAGCTACAAGCCCACTTAACAATAAAAAAATTAACATTATTCCATAAATTACTTTTTAGATATTTATCTTCAAATAAATCTTACTGTGATGAATCCAAATAACCTAATAGATAGCTAGAATACTGAGTTTTCAAATTAAAAACTTCTTATTTCTCCTGACCATAATAGAAACATTATTGATGATGCTCCCAAATCCACGTAAACTCTCATTTACCAGTTGAAAAATGCAAAGAATCACATCTACAATCATCTAATCACCTTGCATTGGATCATAATGTGAATATTAGTTTTGCTCTCGGCCTCATAGAAATGACAACAATGTTAACATAAGGTTCTAGAAGGATTCCTCTTATGAATTTGATCACTTGTATGCAACTTTTGATGCGCTAATGGTAGGGTTTGGGAACATTGCGAACACCCATGGCCATGGTTTGGAGTTTCGCAAATTTTTTGGAAAGACTTCGACAATAACAAATCTAATAGACGAATTTCAACGCGATTTTTGACACAATCTCATGGGATGAGTGATGAAGAAACCCTTCAAGTTTTGAGATATGGTCAAAATGGTGTAGATCGAGCAAAAGTTGCAAAAAATCATAGTTTTCTACTCCAAGGCGATTTTCAACGAAGAAAACTCTCCAACTTGATAATTTGAAAGATTTCATAACTTCACAATAAGTTCATTTCACGTTCCAAGGCAAAGAAACAACGAAATAAGAAATTAAAAAAAAAAAACAAAACCAATTGTAAAAATATGGAAATCCATACTCTGTTTTAACCTGAGAAAGTTAGAAGGAGTTTCCACTAAACCGCCGCACTCAAACTCACTACTCTTGAATGATAAGGTAACATTCCTTTAGAATTCACTAGAGATAAAACACTAACATCTATTCAATGATCAAAACTCAATTATCTTCCAAATATCGTAACCTTAGACTACATAGCCAACACATAATGATAAAACTGTAAATAAGTCATAGTTCTAAATAAAAAATTTTAATAAAATAAAATAAAATGCAATTAAAATAAAATAATGGGCTAGGGAGAGATCCGTGGCACATTATCCTCCTAGGGTTGAAAAGGATTTGATGTCAAATCTGATCACTCTCTCCATTTGTGTCACAGATGAAAATTGCAATGCCAAGAAATTTGAAAGTTCCTTTCTTTACCATGGTTGTGTGTAAAATCTCTCTCATGCTCTAAACCTCTTTCATCCGAAAGTTGGCTAATATAGTAAATGTTAGTTGCTCTTTTAATTTGGAATCAGGTAATTGATCTCATTGTCAAATCATCATTCTAGGGTTAAAAAGGATTCGCCATCAAATCTGAAGACTCCTTAAGTAAACTCTTATCAAGTAATAAAACCTCATTCTCGTTTTCTAAGAGCAGTTGATCTTGTGCCGCTTGTTCCGGACTTAAAAAAACTAGCTTTACATGTTGTCCACCATAATCAAGTGACTAGAGAATAATAACTCCATATTTTAACTTTTCATTCTTAGGTAGTCCTTTCATTTCTTCAATCTCCCTTCTTAGAGTCTTTAAAACTAATGGTTCTTGTTTAGCTATTTCTTCTGGCTTAAGGCTTGATTTATCATCTTTTTCTTTAAACACGTTAAATGAAAAATTGATTAAATCTAACTTAAACATTGGAGTAACCAGAAGCTCGAAGTTCTGGAGATAGAGAGTCCTAGTAAGAGAGCTAGGAGGTGAAGGTACAGTAGGTGATCCTATCGAGTCTGTAAGATCCATTCCCAAGAAATAAAAGTGCATTCTTCTCAATTCTTAACAATTTGGTATCTGAGCCGATTCCTTCTGGGAGAATGATGACGCGTTCAGAAGCTCAAAAAGAAAGTATGGCAGAATGGTATAAAGATTTGTCGAATATGAAGGAAGAATTGAAGAAGGTAGAGCAGATACCAGCGATGGAACAAAATTTGTCGCTTTTAAAGAACAAATGGCAAAATTACTTGAAAAATTGGATGCGAAACAGAATCCAACAGAAGCCCAGGATGGAATCCGTAGCTCGGGAGCTGAAAGGGATTTTTTCTTGGGTGAAGAAAGACCGCAAATGACAAAGGATTTTTTACCAAGAAGACTGGAATTGCCAGTCTTCAATTGCGCGAACCCGGAAGGTTGGGTATTTCACGCAGAAAGATACTTCCATATTAATCGTTTGATCGATTCAGAAAAGTTGAAAGCAGCAGTGGTTTATTTTGAAGGTTCCACACTATCCTGTTCCAATGGGAGAGTGGAGCGTGACCTGTTCGTTCATGGATGATCCTCAAGAAAAGAATTATGGACAGATTTGGTCATCACCGTTCAGGGATGGGATGTGATCGACTTTTTTCTCTAAAGCAGGAAGGAACAGTAGAAGAATACCGAACTCAATTCGAGTCGGTAGCGTCTTCTTTGTTTAATATTCCTGGTGAAATCTTATTCAGTGCATTCTTTAATGGGTTGAATGAAATTCGGGGAGATGTGAGAATTATGCGTCCAACAGACTTATAAGATTTAATGGAATCTGCCCAAATCATTGAAGATAGAAATGAGCTTATTAAATCCGAAAAATTAGCAGTTGTTAAAGGAATATATAGGTCAAACTGGTCTATGAATCCTGCACTGGCCTTTGCAAAAATAGTTCAGCCTGAGCAAACACATCACTCAACCATCCCTACTAAAACAAAAGTTCCAGAAGTCAACAGAAGGAACTTAACAGAAGCGGAAATAAGAATGCGAAGGGAAAAAGGTTTGTGTTTTCGTTGTGATGAAAAGTTTTCTATAGGCCATCAATGTAAGAAGAAAATGCTTCAAGTCCTATTTTTACAAGATGAAGAGGATGAATTACAATCTTATATTAATCCTTGCATTCTGCCGAAGAGGTGACAGATAATTCAGTAGAGGACAATGTTGAGATTTCCCTTAACTCAGTGGTGGGACTGACAGCTCCAAGAACAATGAGATTGTGGGGTACGATTCAAGGAAAAATAGTAGTGGTTTTAATTGACAGTGGTGCAACCCACAATTTTATAGCCAAAAAACTAGTGGATGAATTGAAACTGCCCATTTCCCATCAGTAAACTACAGCATCCAACTGGGTAATGGGGAATCATTGCAGGGTGACGGAATTTGTAAAAACATTATGCTTTTGTTACCAGAAATTGAGATCTTAGAAGAATTCTTGCCTATTGAATTGGGTAGCTCTGAAATAATTCTAGGCATACAATGGCTACAGTCCATAGGAGAAATGTTTATTAATTGGAAGCTTTCTATGATGAAGTTTGTGCTGCACAATAAAACAGTTCATATCAGGGGGGATTCAAGTCTGAACAGATCAAAGATATCTTTAAAAGCTATGATGAAGGCAGTTTAGAAAGGGAATCAGAGTGTTTTGATTGAAATTTGTAATGGCGAAATTCAGGTTTCTCCTGACGATGCGGTCCTGTCAACTGAGTTGGAGAAGTTGTTGTTTCAATATCAACATATTTTTCAATTGCCAACAGGTCTGCCTCTTGAACGTCAATGTGATCATGCAATTATTCTTAAGGAAGGGACTAATCCAATTAATATTAAGCCGTATAGATATCCGGTTATTCAGAAAGATGAGATTGAAAAACTCGTTCAAGAAATGTTGTTGGCAAGAATCATCCAACCTAGCACCAGCCCTTTCTTCAGTACAAAAAAGGATAAAAGTTGGAGATTTTTTATAGATTACAGAGCACTCAATAGAGAAATAGTAAAGAACTGTTTTCCTGTAGCGGTGATTGATGAACTGATTGTTGAGTTGAATGGTGCTCCCATCTTTACCAAGCTAGATCTCAAATTGGGCTATCACTAAATCCGAATGAAACGTTCCGACATTGCCAAAACAGTTTTTCGTACCCATGACAGACATTATGAATTCCTTGTAATGCCATTCGGGTTGACGAACGCTCCATCTACTTTCCAAGCTTTGATGAATAAGGTATTTGGCCATTTCTAAGAAAATTCGTCTTAGTTTTTTATTACGATATTCTTGTTTTTAATTTGTCAGAGAGTGATCATTTGTTGCATCTGGGCAAAGTTCTTCAAGTTCTGTCAGACCAGAAACTATTTGTTAACAAGAAGAAGTGTCTTTTTGCTAAATGCCAAATAGACTATTTGGGTTATATTATTTCGGAAGAAGGCGTTGCTGCCGACCCAAGTAAGGTTGATGCTATTCAAATGTGGTCATCTCCTAAGAATATTAAACAACTGAGAGGTTTTTTGGGGCTGACTGGATATTATAGGAAATTTGTTTTTGGCTATGGCATGATTGCGTTACCTCTCACGGAGCAATTAAAAAAGGATCATTTTTTTTGGTCTGCTGAGGCTGAATCTGCTTTCCTGAA
Organism: Begonia loranthoides; assembly: GCA_022433065.1. NCBI lineage: Eukaryota > Viridiplantae > Streptophyta > Magnoliopsida > Cucurbitales > Begoniaceae > Begonia > Begonia loranthoides. Next base: position 12,911,395 of record CM039484.1, on the reverse strand, counting down.
GTTGAAGCTTGCTATGACTTCTTTGCCGGTTTTTGGCTTTGCCTAATTTCAATGACCCTTTTGTTGTTGAGACGGATGCCTCTGGTTCGGGTTTGGGTGCAGTGTTATTGCAGCATCAGCGTCCTATAGCGTTTTTTAGTCAACAGCTCTCTAAACAGAAACAGCTTAAGTTTGTCTACGAACGAGAATTGATGGCTATTGTATTAGCCATCCAGAAATGGAGACCTTATTTGCTTGGGAGACATTTTATTGTACGTACTGATCAGAAGAGTTTGAAATTTCTCTTGGAGCAGCGTATGGTAGCTACTGAACATGAACGCTGGCTGACTAAACTTCTGGGATTTGATAGAGAGAGTCCTAGCAGGAGAGCTAGGAGGTGAAGGTACGGTAGAAGATCCTATCGAGTCTGTAAGATCCATTCCCAAGAAATAATAGTACATTCTTCTCAATTCTTAACAGAGTTTAACCTGTCTTTTTGATTACTGAGAGAGAAAAAGGTGGCCCTCTGTAGTTCTTTACTCCTTTTTACTTACCCTCTAAGATACTCAGCAAACCTCCCCCTTATATAGCCGTAAGTAGAGGAGAGAGAATGACGAGGTGTCAAAATCTCATTCATAATTATCAACATCCTTAAAATGTTTAGTTTTCTATTGGCACACCACAATTTGTTTATTAATCGAGTTTTAAGCTTAATCATTACTTCGATTTACAATGGATTCAATGAATCAGATGATAATTAGTCGAATTGGAAATTCAAAATACGTAGTTAATCATCAGATATCCATTATGGTTATGCACGTATCCATGGCTACCAATCTTGCCGCGGGAACCTTCGTTTTCAAAATTTTACTTTATTTCTGTCAAAACGTCAATGTTTTTTCATGTTGCAGATGTGTTTCAATCTGCAGACGCCTATACTTTCGCAGTTCCACTGTTCAATACAGGCCCCTTATCTAAAACAATAGTCTTTCCTTCTTTTCATATTTACAGCGGACGCATTTCAATCCGGGGCGCTTACACTCCTGCGGTTCCACTGTTCAACGCACGGCCTTTATCCAAAATGACAATGTTTCCTTCTCTTTTCATATTTACCGCGGATGAGTTTCAATCTGCGGATGCCTACACTCCCATGGTGCCATTGTTCAACGCGTGCCCTTTATCCAAAACGACAACATTTCCTTCTCATTTCATATTTACCATGGGCGCGTTTCAATCCGCAAACGCCTACACTCTTGTGGTTCCACTGATCAACGAATGCTCTTTATCCAAAACAACAACGTTTAACTCTTGCCATGCGACACTCTTCTTTTCCACACAGAATATTTCATGTCCGCGGAAACATCTTTCTTAATCCAACGGTTCACTTCTCATCCACCATTTTTAATCCAACGATCCACACTTTATCTGCTCTTTTCCATACAGAAATTTTCCTTTTCGCAGAACCATCTTTCTTAATCCTCATCCGCCCTTTTTAATCCAACGATCCACACTTTGTTCGCTCTTTTTTTTTTCTTTATAATTTTAATTCAAACAACGCCACTGTGGCCACATTGGCTGCCACGGAGAAATCTTTCCTTAGATCCAACGGCTCCCCTTTTGTCCGCTTTTTCAGTCAACCGTCCCACTCTGTTCCTCTTAATATTTTTTCTATTGCGGACGCATTTACTTTTGAGGATACTTCACAAAATAGTAGTGCCACTGTTCATTGCAAACATGCATGCTTCCGCACACTGTTTACTTCGAATAGCTACAATACCTCACATCTGGCCCAAAACGATGTTGTTTCTTTTCCCAAAAGACATCCCTTCTTTGCAACAGACGTCCATTCTCCAAAATGCGACATCATTTCCTTGGTTGTCACAGACATATTCCCCACCAATAAGCCATGACCAATTTTTTAAATCTTTAGAGTTTTATTTTTCCACTAAAATTCTAATTTTTTTTCAACTAAATAATAAGCAAAATATCAGTTATAATATGACAAATTTTTCGGATATTATATTAGCAAAACAATACTTATCTCAATTACCTTTTCTTTCATTTGTATTGCCAAAGACTCTAAATTCATCATGAATAGTGGTCCTTCATGGGGATAAATAATTTCGACTTTGATCTCTTCCTCTTTCATTGACTCTCCTTTCTTTAGATCATATATACTCTCACTCTTGTTTTATATATCCTCTCCAAAACTAGCAATCCGAAACATGAACTTAATAGGTTTTGCATTGTCCACTAATCTTTCGACACCCGAGGGCTTTGATGAGATACCTCCATCATAGGGTTTAAAACTTCGTCTTCTTCGTCATTTCAAAGATGGAGGCACACCCAAATTCTTTGATAAGTAATTTGATAATTGTTGAGCGATCTTGTTTACTAGCTTAACAAGTGAACTAAATTGAGTTTGTGTAACATGTTCATTGCTTGCACTATATTAATGAGTCATTACAAATTTAAATCTCCAATAAAAACAAATATAATTCTACAAAAAATAACTTCAAGTTTTGATACCAAATGACGTGCTAACAGTAGGCTTCGAAAACGCTGCGAAAGTCCACGGTTTGGAGTTTCGAAGATTTTTCAGGAAAACTTCAATAGCAACGAAAATAACTCTAATGCACAAATTTCAGTGCAATTTGTTTGACACAACCATAAGGGATGAGTGATGAAGAAACCCTTCAAATTTTAGCGGAAAAATTCTAAGGGACGATCGAGATAAGGTTGAAACGGTGCAGGTCGATCAGAAATTACAAAAAACTTGACGATCTCCAACAAAGAAAACTCTCCAATTTGATAATTTGGAAGATTTTACAACTTTACAATAAGTCTGTTTTACGTTCCAACGCAAAGAAATAACGAAATAAAGAACTTAAAACAAAAAAACAAAAACAATGGTGAAAATATGGAAATTCACACTCTGCTCTAACCCAAGAAAGTTAGATGGAGTTTTCACTAAATCGTCATACTCAAGCTAACCACTCTTGAATGATAAGATAATGGTCTTCAAGAGGCAAATCTCAAGAATCCATTAGTGAGAAATCTCTAATATTTTTTGAATGATCAAAACTCAATTTTCTTTCAAAAATCCTAACCCTATACTAAATATCAAACACATAAGGTTAAAACTGTAAATAAGTCAAAATTATAAATAAACAATTTAAATAAAATAAAATAAAATTCAATTAAAATAAAATAATGGGCTAGGGTGTAATAACTCGATTTTCTATCATTTAAAACGTGTAATTTAAAATAGTTTCAGGAAGATTTTCATGAAAGTCGGTCGATCACCCACATGTGGACAATCAAACGCAATTCTTCAGGATACGATATTTTCTCGAATGCTGGTCGATCACCAACGCAACCCATGATCGACTACTTCGAATAACTCTCACCACTGCCATTTTCGCGGTCGAAGAATTCCTATTTTGCCAGACTCTAAAATGTTTTTTCCTATATGTGATCGACCGCCCCTTCCTGAAGATCTATCGAAGCACCTACTTTACTAACTTAATAATTTTCTTTACTAATTTAACAATCTTCTAAACCATAATCCACCATTTACTAATTAAATTAACTATTATAATCCCCAATCACAGCTCAATTAACCCTCAAATATTAACGTTGTCTCTTTAAGTCTTTAAGATGAATATAACCAAAATTCGGGGTATTACATAAAGTGGGGCCTGTGGCACATCAACTTTCCTTTCACCAAAGCCTAAGCAAAAACTTGAATTTTGGAGGGGAGTCCTTTCTTCCATATGAATTTGTAGAAAAGAAAGTTAATAGAATAAACAAACATAAGCTGAGAGTAAAAAGAACAAGATGAGAAAATGGTATAGGGCTCTAAAGTCTATCTATAGAATCAAGAATCTTGGGGAGAAAAAATTGATTATTGCTTGGAGACGAACCATCTTGCATAAATTTGTGTTGGTCTCTCTCTCCAAAAGGTCAACAACCAAAGGTTATTGTGTAATTGAGTCGTATTGTAAAGGAAGGCAATAGATTGTCATGAGATATACGTTAAATGTCTGGAAATCTAACATGTAAGGGCACATTTCCCATCTATTTGTCCTTCCAAAAGTGGACTATGGCTCTGTCACCCACTTTAAATCCAATGCAATCCTAAAAAGATATAAAAAAAAATGTTTTCAAAGATTACGAAAAGAGGCTCGTTTAGCTGAATTTGTTGTCTGACCGAAAGGTTGAGTACCATATTTACTTTTAATCATTGTGTGCCAAAGAGAATCACGCTCCATGTGAAATCTTCGAAGCCATTTTGTTTATAACAACTTATTTATGACTTCAAAGTTAGTAATGTGAAGATCTCCTTGAGATTTTGAATTGATCACAGATTTCCAACGAATAAGATGAGATTTAGTGTCGTTTTCATTAACTTCCCAAAAAAAATTTCTTACCAGTTTATCCAACATTTTGGCCATCTTGCAAGGAAGTTTAAAAAGTAATAAATAATAAGTTGGAGTACTATCAAAAACTGCAGGGATTAGGTGAACTTCCTCTTGAAAAACATTCTTTTTTCCAAACATCTAATCTTTTCCTAATTCCTGGAATCACTAGCTGTCCGAAAGAAGAAGATAGCGGGTTTCTTCCGTGTAGAAGATCCAAATATGTTAATGGTCAAATACCTTTTCTACATTTAGTCATTGTAGCAAAATCGCTCTTCATATCCTTCTCGATATTAGTGCCCTTCTTGACTAAAACTCTTATGCATCACTATGTTACAAAATCTAGATGAGTTTCTTCTGGGTTCACTTAATTGGTCGATGTTTGCTCTGTTTTTTATCTCCCTATTAGTTGATAGGTTATGAATACAAGTCACAGCCTTCAGATCACCTTCCGTTAATCTCTAAAATCGACCCTATCTAAATGCTGCCATTCCATCATTTTTCTATCAATTTCTCCTGAGATCTTCAACTGTGCACCCTACTTTTCATTTTTCTGGTGAGGACTTTTCAACATCCATTCTCTCCAACCTCAGTCGATATTATATTGACTTCTCCTCTTTCGACTCCTAAAGTAGCCATTCTACATATATTGCATGATTTTTCCTACATTTAATGCTAATTTCTCCATTTATATTTTTAATTCTGGCAACCTTTGCAATTCATGCTTCATATCCCCCATTTCCTTTTCCAAACACTATATTCTTTCTCTAATTTTCTTCGTTGTCGTAAGGAAAAGTGCTCTAATGCCAATTTTGATAGGTATCCAACACAACATAGAACATAAATACACAATTTTCCTCTGAACACTTTGACACAACACAATTCTTCTCTTCCATTACTTTCTGTACCCTCCTAACCCTCTTTTTATCTATCTACAAAAAATCATTCAAAATTGATACTTTAAATTACAAATTCAAGACATCTTATCAACTAGTGCCAGATGGCCTAGTTGGCGAGTAATTAGATAGATCATGATTATGGTGTTTCGACCCAGCACCGTGGTGTTTGCCTCTCAATCTTCTAGCATTGCAGCTTCAAATACTCAACATTGTGGCATGAGATTCTCTATCTCTAAATGGCATGATATGCATGAATTTTGTTACTTTCAATGACCTTTTCACAAAGGGACTACCAAATCCAGTTTTGGTTCTATAATTGGCATGCTCGAAATGGAAGACATTTCGGGATCAAGCTTGAGGGGGAGGGCCACCCAAAGTGACAAAAAATCTTTAATCAACATCACTAACAATCGCTTCTACTATTTAAGAGAAGATTGATTCCTAAATGGAAGGAATAATACGTAACTTACAATAATAGAAAGAGTTAGAACAAATTATCATTTCTTTATTTTTGATATATGTAATTAGCACAGATTAGAGAATAACTTATTTCTTCATATATTAGAATTTCCTATAAGTATATGCCTTACAATAGTAGAATGAATAAGAACAAATTGTCTTTCTTCTAAGCTGATAATCTCTTCCAAACCATATTAGAGTTTTGAAGTAAATTGCGGGAAGCTACATTATGATATGAGTAATATATTTCGATGTAAAAGTTGCTGATAGTTTAATAGGAAATCTCTTATATGTTTCAGTCTTATCTGATGTTTCAATTGTCCAAGATTAACATTGAACAGTGTCCATTTACATTTGCAATCTATATTTAGGAAGAATTTCAAAATTTCCTTAACGTAGTTCTGCTATGGCTTCATTAATTCACATGTAGGACCATTCCTCATTTTTTGTAGATGTAGGCTCGGTAAATTGTGTGCATTTTCCCTCTCAGATAAAGAAGAGACAAAAATATTGATTGTTGCTACTATTGCTTGGGGACTGCGCAAGAGCTCCCGTACTATCATCTTGGCTCTTATATTTGTCAATGCCATGAATTCTGGCCTAATTCATGCTGCATATAGTGAGTACACCTCTCTTTCCTCCTCTCTAATCATTATTTTCTTCCTTTTTTTAGAATAAATGAACACTCTTTTTATTTTCTTCCTTCCCAAATCTTTGTTATGATCATAAAGGTCTATGTGAAAGCGTCAAACATTTCTTGCTTCCATCTTCTAGTCTTCTATGAAATGCTGCACTCTAATTTATTTGGATATTTCAACTTACGTATTTCATTAATGTGCTGACTAATGTCAATTTATACATGAACACCAGTGATTTTCTTTGTCATATTTCTACTGAGACACAATGTTGGTCGAAAGTTATCGCAGTATTTGATTCTTCTGTGTGAAGTACACTTCGCTCTACTATACATAATACGACTTGATCTGGTCTGCAAAGCATTGGATCAAAAGGGCTCAATTGTCATAGAAGTTCTTTCACAAATAGGTAGACGTACTTGACAATTTTACTAAGTATCAATCCATTTCCTCTGTTCCTAACGTCTATTAGAATAGTATTGTTTCATATACGTCTAACATTCTTCGGCCATTTGCTAATAGTGTTGTTTCTACCTTTTGTGTTTATGTAGGGCTCCTCAATCAAACTGGTTCTTCCAACTTCTCAAAAATAGTTATCCTTGCAAGTTTCTGTGCTATTAATAATCACGGTTCTGCAATGCTTTTCTCAATGTCATCAATTTTGCAGAATAACCCTCCCATAGGGTTCAGCATTTTGAGAGCTGGTTTGATTCAGTCAGTACTAGTATCAGTGTGCACTTTGGGCCATGGAGAATACTCAAAAAATAACTCTTTTCATGGTATGATGATTGTTTTCTTTTAACATTATTTTTCTCGGCAGTTCTTACAGTAACTGTAACTAATTATTTTGCTGTTAATAGTTTATTCTTAAAAGTTTTAGGTCTTCGTAAAACTAGGATATTGATTTCAGACTTGTAAATGCTATAAGCAAAATATTTAACTTCCCATTCTATATTTAGAAAAAAGGTTTATGCTCTTAATTAATGATAGAATTAGAGTCTCAATATAATGCACTTATTGTTTTTTATTTAAGGAGATAAGAATAGCATTAGGGGAGGGAGATAATTTTGAGAAAATAGTCTAATAGGGGAACTAATACAGCTTTTGAACATCTCGCTATTTTGTAATTTCGTTACGTCATTTATTGAATTATATGGGGTACGTATTAATTTTTTAGTCCATCTTAAATTTGTTCATATATTGGAAAGCAACACCATAAATGCATGATATATTATTTACTAATCATGCTCGGATTGGGGAGCAAGGTTGAAGTTGCTTAAATATCATCAAAGAAATGAAAGAGACTTCGTCAATGAACTGAATCTGAATCGGTGTTTTGATTAAAAAATGGTGAGAGGTCTCAGCTTCAAAATTCCCTAGGCATATGATCCTAATTTGACACGGAGTTATCAAATAGAACTAGAAGTCTTTATATTCTTTCTTGAAGATTAATCAGGTGAGACAACCCACACTTGACTTATCATAGGAAATTTAGAAAGTAAAGAAATGACTGATTTGCTTTATTGTAACATTCATAAATGTGGAAAGGAATAAAATCAAATCAGTTAAGGTTAACACCAAAATCCACTAAATTAGAATAAAAAACTTAAAATACCTTGCATTTGTAAAATAAAACCGTTGTGCAAAAATCCATAATAATCCATAAAATGAAATGAAATTATTTCCAATTAACCTACATTAAACCAATATTCTTTTGAAAAGAATCCGTGTGACGACCCGGCTATTTATTACCTTTTAAAAATGCGTGAAATTTAAAACTTTTCTAAAACAACTGTAAATCTCTATTAAAAACCTTTTAATTAAAATCAGAGTTCTCTTCTTATAACTGGACTGCCAAAATCCCTTTTTACTTTAATTCGTTACCAAAATCATTATAATGATAGAAAACTATGGTTATAAAAATCTGTTCTCAAAACATAGCGGAAGCGTAAATAACTTAGCTTATAAATACTAAAACAACGTAAGACTGATTAGTAATAATCCTTTTACTTTAAAAGGGTAGCGGAACCATAATTAGTTTCTTTAAAGGCAATTAATAAAATGTTACTGTATATTTTACAAACTTGTTCCTCTTCATATTAGTTAGCCTAACGAGCCGCAAGTCTTGCCCGTGCAAATCCTTCATCAGCTGCTCCTACATCTGTACATCATTGTTTTCTCGTACTTGTACCTACATGCTCATGTTGTGCCCTTTAAAATCGTATGCAATTTAAGTTCTCATCTTTTTCTACTTATCTTTTGTCTATTACATCTTAATTGTTATCTTTCATTTTTTGTTTATGACCTCTAGTATAGCAGCGATGACATAGTTCGAAAGCCTACTAACCATTGGTCGTTCTTTTCATCGTTGACCTCCGATATAGCAGCGATGACATAGTTTGAAAGTCTGCTAATCGTTGGCCGTTTTGTCCCGGCATAGTCCAGGGACTGTCTCGGCATAATCCAGAGACATTGCAATAGATACGAGCAGCAATGGTATAATCTGAAAGCTAGCTAGCGACAATGGCATAGTCCGAAAGTTCGCTAGCGGTCGTGCCCACGAAGGGCTTAAACGGCCTCACATCATAATGTTGCCTTTTTCTTTCTTTTCTTTACTTTACTTTTCGTTATTTATAATTCTGTACTTTTTATAGCTTATTATTCGTTCATTATCTGTTTCTAAAATAGTGCATAAAACTCATTTTTTGTATGCTTTTTGAAAATCGTGATGCATGATATTTGTGAATGCATACAAGTTCTGAAAGAATAAATAAACGTTCAACGTGTGATTCACAGAAACATGCTATAAAAACTGTAAACATGTTGCGAAAACGGTAAACAACGAAACGTGCTATTAAAAGCTATAGACATGCTATAAAACAATAAACTGCTTAAGGCACAACATATCACTTACCTCTACTGCTTAAGGCGTTCAACACCTATTGCTATCTTTCTTCTTCATAGTACCTTCACAAAATTAGAAACATTCATTCATTAGTAAAATCAATTAATCTACTTATCAATCTCAACGTCTTTTCTATTCTAATTCTTCGTTACTTACTAAAATCTCCTAAAGGGAACCGTTTGCTTACTTACTACTTAGCTTAATACTTAATCCCTACATTCATTTCCAATTATAATCATGCATTCGTCCAATTATTAGCTCAAATTTAACCAATAGAGGATATTACCAAAGCTGTAACATACAGGTTTATTTCCAAGTAAAAGAACACTTCTCTACATCCAATTTCCAACAACATCCAACGACAGATTAACGATTCCAACATTTTCGATAGCTACAATAACAAATCTAACTTAACATAATTCTCCATTTATCTCGACATCCTTCTCTAACTAATTATTTATCATGAACATAGCACAACCATTCCTATTAAACTCACGACCAATAGCTCACACAACCAACAGAGTGCACAAACTCATATATCAACCATCACAGAAATTACCCAACAGATCATTTATCCAATCCACAAGGCATTAATTATCAACAGTTATCAACCAAAACATTACCCTAAAAATGACCCATTAGCAAAAGTTCTTCTTACCAAACTAATAACTAAAAAGATAAGATTAAGTCCGATTACATATAGAGTTCAAATTATAACCCTAGAAAAAAAAATTAGTTCATATCGAATCAAGGAGAAACGACAAATAATATAATAAACAATATCTCTGAAAATCTCAACGAAAATAAAGATAGAGGAAAGAGTGATAAAACTAATAGTTTGATTCTCTGTCTCGATGTTCTATCGTGCATCGCTGTGATTTCATGGTGATCATCAGTGAACAAGCGTCCAAAATCTCATCTTACTATTGATTTCTCGAGTTGCAGCCTTCTCTCGTTGTTCAGTGTGTCCTCTATTTATAGATTTTTTAAAACAACTTGTTTGATGTAATTTACTTGTATTGGCTCTATAGTGCCGATTTATAAGCGTTCTATCGTTGCAGAAACTAATGAGGAACGCTCTAGAGCTCCCTAGGATTTTCTAAAATTCGTCATGGGGCTAGAGGACTCTGGATGGGTGCTATATTGCTGCTGTTTAAATGGCGTTTTCTTGCTCAGTGGTCGCTCATATTTTTGGCATTTTTTTCTTTACAACTTGTTTTACACTTCAATGTATTTGTCAAACTTGTTGCGTTGAAAACACACAAAAAACTTGAAAAGAAGTTAGAAACTCTCAAACTTGCAAAATTCACAATTGGAAATACTCAATTACTCGATATAAAATCAACTCATCAGACTACAAAGTCCATCTACGAGAATAGAGAACATTGTTTGTTGGAAAGAAAGAATTGATAGCTATATGGAGTAGCCATGTTGCAAAACTCTATTGTGGCATCTCTTCAAAAGGTCAACAACTAAGGGCTATTGTGCGATTGATCCATGTTATAGAGGGATATAATAGATTGATTTTGATCACAAGAAAGATGATAAATATCTGAAAATCTAATGTGTAAGGGCGCATCCTCCATCCACATGTCCTCATAAAAGTAGATTAAGGTTCAGTCAGTCACTCACTTTAAATCTAAAGCAAACCTGAAAAGATGCAAAATAAAGATAAAAATGTTTCACCATGAAAAAGGACACAATTAACAAGATTCATTGCTGAATCGAATGTCTATGTAGCATATTTGCTTTTCATCACTACATGCTATAAAGACTCACACTCGATAGGAAATCTCTAAAGTCATTTATCCAATAATGCTCTGTTTTTTATTTTAAAGTTGCCAATGCTAAGATCTCATTGAAAAAGTGATCACAAATTTACAACGAATAAAATGAGGTTTAATGCTGTTGTCATTACCTTCTCGAAAAAAGTTTCTGACCAATTTATCTAGCATATTGACCATCTTGCAAGACAGTTTAAAAATGGATAAATAGTAAGTTGAGATACTATCAAGAATTGCCTGAATTAGGGTAAACTTTTCTCCCATTGAGAAACATCTTTTATAACTATCTAATCTTTCCTAATTTTTTTAAAGATAAAGTTTATTATACATCCTAAACTTAGGAGGTCCAAACAATTGATACCTTAAACAATTTTTTAGCACATGGTGGACCCTGAACTTTATGCCGTGAGAAATTCAGATTCTAGCTTTAAATTTTCTGTTAAACACGTGCTAGACATGTGTTGCCATGTGTCGACTCCTCCCTATCTCTTTCTCAAATAAACCTAGATGCAGCCCACTCACAAGACAATAATCTCTTCTCAAAAGCATATCCTTTCTTTTCCTCTTTATTCTTCTTTTTCTACATCTTACTTACTTTTCATCCTCACTCTTTTCTCCAATTCATCAACTTCCTCTTCTTCTTTGCCTTCCTTGCTAGTGGGCAACCCTTAGTGATTGTTGACTCTGGTTGCCCAACAAAGGTCTTTTACCGTCCTCTTCCTCTATCTCTTGGTCTCCTCTCATGCCATTGATTTTTGTTTTCGGAACAAACACAGGGAAATCGAAGTTCCCATCAAAACCTTAGTTGATTGTAAATCTAATTTCTATAACAAAATTTCTGAATTTATCTCGCAAAGGCTGCACAATCATAAGAATGATCCTCAAAAGATTACAAGAAAAAAAAAATGTCAATTCTTAATGTGACATTCAAGAAGAGGTTTCGACTCTTCTTCTTTTTGACAACTAGAAATAAATTGTTATGATTGCTTTTGAAGTAAGTGGCCAAAACACAACCTTTTAAAGTACGAGGTTTTTCTCCAAAAACTTCAATTATTGCATGATTGCTTTGTAAAACTTTTGGCATTTGGTAGTAGAGTTGACGAAGTCATGATTGGACTGGTTTGAGACAACTTAAAATCTGTCAAAGCGATTCTTCTCTTCTGATTCATTACCAGTGTGGGGTTGTGAATCTGTCTTTATTTGAGAGAGAGAGGAGTCGACACGTGGCAACACATGCCAAACATGTGAATATTTAACGGAAAATTAAAGGATAGAATTTGAATTGCTCGTGTGCTAAAGTTCAGGGTCTATCATGTGCAAAAAAAATTGAACCCCCTAAATTCGGAGTCTAAAATAAGTTTTACCCCTTTTTAATCACAAGGAGCAGAATAGTGGATTTTCTCTAAGTGGAAGACTCATATGTTAATGGCCAACAACCCTTTCATTATTTAATCATAGTACCATAATTGTTCATCATATCCTCCTCGATATTAATGCACACTATGTCACTCTTATTGAGATTTAATTAAGGCCACATAATAAATTAAATATTTTAACAATATTAATCAAATTTTGAACTTTGGTTTCATCATCAATAGAGAAAAAAATGGTATCATCAAGCAAATTGAAGATGAGATACATGGATTGCATCATGGCCAACTTTGAATCCTTCAATTAAATTTAGAGTTTTTGTTTTCTCTGGCAAAACATCACCAATAAGTACAAAAATATAAAGGTGAAAGAACTTCGTATTTGGTTATGCGGAAGTACAACATTTCAACAATAAATAGACAAAGAACTCCTAATTTAACCTAATATAATTACAGCAGTAATATCACAGTGAATGAAAGATATTTTTCTACTAATGAAAGCTAGGGGATAATGCGATTTAGGAAAGTGGCGTTGTATTTTAATAGTGTGATTTTCCATGTATGTAATAGGTATCCAACAAACACAAATACACAATTTTTCCATGATCACTTTTCCATTCTTCCTCCTTATATACCCCCATTTGATTGCTTATCAATACCTGCTTGTCAATACCTCCTCGCTGAAGAAACACCTCTTCCTCAAGGTGACCACCATGAGCTTGTTCGTTGATACTCTCCTCTTCCATTTCTATTTCACCTTGCATTATTCTTTTTGTTCTTCATCCTCTACAATCATAATCTTCGACTCCTTACATTAATGGCTAGTGGAATATTTTTCATCCATCGAAAACATAATCTTTTTTCTTTCTTTGCTTGTAATTCAGCCCTCGTCAACCTTTTAGTTGGAAATTCATGTCTCGTGTTCAAAGTTATTTCTCTCAATGACACTGTCCATATTTGGAAATGATTCCCTAAATATGTTTTTTTATCATTGCAGTAATTTGATTGCAATAACTACACAAACTCATGAAATTTGAATCAGTTTACAGTATGTAATTTCAATACTCTACTTGTTGAGCCACATCCATCATTTGACCCTTGAGGTCGAAGCATTCTCAATTCTGGACGAACTTTTGGTTCAAGTCCATTGATAAAAGTGTTTTTGAAAATTTCTTCTGTTATTCCCCTCAAAGGCACAGCTACAGTTTTAAAAAATAAACCTAAATTCATCCACTGAAGTCACTTGTTTGTCTGTAAGGAATCGTTCACACTAAATCACCATTTTGTAAGGAACATAATTGAAGCAACAATTGTCTCTTCATATTTATTTCGTTTTGCAAATACCGACTGAGATCCAGCCCATTGAGACCAAGTCCTGTATTCCCATCTAAACTTACTGCTGTAGCCAATAATTTTTCTCCATTTGGAAGACGATTCACTTTGAAATATCTTTTCCTCAATCTTGTCAAAAAAAGAAATATCGCTTTGCTCAACTGTCTGGATTTTCTTCATTAAAAAGAGTCATCTCTAGTCGCCAGCCTCCCTGCCAATCCCCATGGAATTATCATCTCCCGGAAGAACATGATAAAAATAGGTTGCTTTGTTGCTTATTTCCCTTTATTTGCATCATAATAATCCGCTGTAGCCAAAGTTTACTTCCAAATGATCTAAGATCTTCAACAGTTTGCACCAAATTTTCCTTTTCCTGTAAAGACTTATATGTATCCATTCTTTCTCTTATATTGTCTCCTATTCCACCCTCATTCTCTCCAACCTCATTTGATATATCAGCTTCTCCTCTTTCAACACCCACTGTAGCATTATGCGCTGAGTTTCTTTCACATATTACAGTATATTTCTCACAGTTAATACCAATTGCACCATGGATCTCTCCAATCCTAGCAACCTCTGCAATTCAAACTTCCCATGTTGCATTTCTTTCTCGAAGGATTCTATTCTCTCTTCATTTTTCTTTAAAGCCATTGGTTGCTTATCAGTATGTTCGGCTGTCTGGGGTATAATTTTGGCAATCTCAATAAATTTTATTCACTCAATCAATTGTCTCTGTGGGATTCTTTTACGAGTTGAAAAAAATGACAGCCTTAGTTTCAATGAGAGTGTAACTAATGTTTTCTTTTCTATCTTTGTAGAGCTGAAAATATCATCATATCTGCGTGCAACGGGGCAGAAGTTTCTCTCTGCATATCGATCATGTGGAACCTATATTGCTTTGCTGACAATACTTCTAACTGTTTATCAAGTTAGACCTAATTATGTTTCATTTGGCTACCTATTTTTCCTTCTATTTTGGATGATTGGCCGACAACTTATTGGCAAGACAAGGAGGCATTTGTGGCTTCCTCTGAAACTCTATGCAGCTTCCATGTTTATTTTAAGTTATAGTATAAGTGTCTTTCCCATTTTCCAAAGTTGGCTGTCCAATTTGGTTGATCTTGATTCTGCCTTCGGCTATGACCGAGAAGCTTCAGAATTTATAAATATTTTGAAATCCCTTGCTATATTAGTTGTCATGCAGTTGTACAGCTATGAGAGGAGACAAAATAATGATGTATTAGTTAAATCTGTCGATCAAGAAATAGGAGATTCTTTCACCAAACAAATTCTTATATGGCACATTGAGAAGATTTTGTTGATCACCACATTTTATGCTTCTTTGTCTTCTATCAGCATGTTTGGTTTTCTGTATCTACTAATTTTGGTTTTTTGCTCAACACAAGCAAAAGCTTCTCGTATTCTCTCAAAAATATTATTAGTCTACTCTGGGTTTCTTGTGATGCTTGAGTATCTTTTCCAGCTATGGGGTGACAAGGTTGAGATGTTTCCTGGTCAAAAAAACTCTCACTTGTCTTTGTTGCTAGGTTTGCACTTGTACAAGCATGGATTTTTGGGTGTAGAAGCAGGATTAAGGGGGAAGATCTTGGTTATAGTTACATGTATAATTCAGTACAATGTCAATTGCTGGTCAGAAATGATATCATGTCAAGATTCAGCCGACGCATGTGATCAGCCTTGTGATCTGTTTGGTTCAACAAAAGAAGCCACTAAAGCATCTATTAATGTTATGAAAAAAATGAGGACATCAATTGATTCCAGCCATTTACTGAAAAGACAAGTAGGAGGAAGTCACACATGGCCATTAACTGATTCCAGTTTATCTCAAGGCCAAGGGCTAGTATTTTCTGAAGGCAATAATACAAGAAAATATTTTTATAATTATTTCTGGGAAAGTGCTAGGGAGAGCAATAAATGGAACAGAAAACGAATCATATTCTTGAGAAAGGAGAGGATGGACATGCAGAAGAGAACATTACAAATTTATATGAAGTTTCTAGTAGAGAATATGTTTACCCTCTTTGGCCTTGAAATCAATATGATTGCATTGCTTCTTGCCAGCTTTTCAGTGCTGAATTCCATCTCTATCCTCTACGTTGGATCTCTTGCTGCTTGTATTCTTCTGCCAAGGCATGTGTTACGGAAAGTTTGGCCTGTTTTTTTATTCATATTTGCTTCTGTTCTAACTTTTGAGTATTTAGCTATTTGGTCAAATTTGATATCCTCAAAGCAAAAAAGCAGCGGTGAGGCTGAAGTGCCTTGCCATGACTGTTGGAGAGGTTCTGATAGTCATTTCAACTTCTGTAAAAATTGCTGGCTAGGTATATATTAGATTTATGCGATACTGTTGCAACTTTTTCTCTGCGATTACATAGTGATTTGATCAAAATGCAGTAACTAAATTAATCTTTTCAATCTCCATTGCTGTGCTATTTCAGTTTGTTTTACATTCCATGATTGGGAGTCTCTTTCATGACAATTCGTGGACACAGATTTCTGGTCTATGGCCAGTACTAGAAATCATATTTATAGCGAGATCTAAAATTTAGTTCAGAAGATAATGTCAAAAGCTCAATTTCTTATGTTGTACTGCCTTTTCATATTAAGAAATACAGCTAGACAGCATTCAGAACGTTACATAAGTATTTTTTAATTTATTATCCTCCGTTTTGTACTTCTTTTGTTTGATACAAATCTATGTTTCGTTTTTGAAAAAAAAAAAAGCAGTTTCCTTTAAGTTTTTCTCACATTGTGCAAGTTGTTCAAATGTTTACCGTCTATCGTGTTATCTTTATGCAGGAATCATAGTTGATGATCCCCGAATGCTTGTAAGTTACTTTGCTGTTTTCATGACAGCATGCTTCAAACTTCGTGCTGATCATATTTCGAGCCTCTTATCATCACAAACATATCAAGAATTGATTTATCAGTACAAAAATGCATACGTACTTGGTGACCTCTCCTTTGAAACTAAAGGCTTTTGGACAATTCTCGACTACTTGAGACTTCAATGTTACTGTAATTTACTGAATCTTGTTTTAATGCTGATTTTAATCACTGGAACTCTTGAATATGACATTCTTCACCTCGGTTATCTTGGTTTTGCTCTGATTTTCTTTCGGATGAGGCTTGAAATAATAAAGAACAAAAAGAAGATTTTTAAGTTTTTGAGAATGTACAATTTCATCCTTATTGTACTGTCACTTGCGTATCAATCTCCTTTTATAGGACAATCTAATGAGGGGAAATGTGAAACAAAGGATTACATAATTGAGGTGATTGGATTTTACAAATATGACTATGGGTTTAGAATTACTTCAAGATCTGCAGTTGTTGAAATTGTCATATTCATGCTGGTATCTCTGCAGTCTTACATGTTTTCAACCCAGGAGTATGATTATGTTTCAAAATATCTTGAAGCGGAACAGATTGGTGCCATAGGGCGTCAACAGGAGAAGAGGGCTGCTTGGAAGATTTCAGAATTACAACACATACGTGAATCTGAAGAGCAGAAACGCTTACGCAATTTGCAGGTGGAGAAAATAAAATCAGAGATGCATAACCAACAAGTCCAGCTTCAAAACTTGTCCCCAGCAAAAGGTGGAACCACTAGTTCTGAAAGGGAAGGGATTAGAAGAAGAAAAATCAATTCTTTAGATTCATATAGAGCAGATGTTATTGCAGGGAATGAGGGAAATAATACCAATAGGAAACCCCTAAATTCGAGCTCTAACTTGGTATCAACATTAGACCTCGATGAAACTTTACTAAATGAAAGGATAAGAACTGATTCAGGGCCAGAATCAACGAAGCGCTCTACGGTTTCACTTCGCGAGCTGACAACAATGAGGGAAGATGGCTCTTTTGATGAACTGGTGGATAGAGGAAAAGCTAATAAAACAAAACTTCGAGTTAAGGAAAACCCAATAATGTCAGCTGTACATCTTATTGGAGATGGGGTTTTTCATGTAAAGTCACTTGGACATTTGGCAGTTAACAATCTAATTGATCTTTTGAATATAGAACATGAAGAAGAGGACTCCAGTGGTTATACTTCTGATGATGATATATATTATGAGATAGAGAACCAGAACACAGGATATGAACATTCAGACCATGTATCTCCAATCCAATCTGGTTGTGATCGAACCACTTCTGATGCTGCATACCAGCAAATTGGCGTTATTATCCGCCACATATGGAGTCGGATGCTATCCAACAATGAAGTTGTTTGTTATTGTTGTTTTGTTCTGATATTCCTTTGGAATTTTAGTTTGCTTTCCATGGTTTACCTTGCAGCTCTCTTCTTATATGCTTTGTGTGCGCACACTGGTCCAAGTTACATGTTCTGGGTTGTCATGCTAATGTACACGGAGTTGTGCATTTTGCTTCAGTATCTTTACCAAATTATCATCCAGCACTGTGAGCGGACTATTCACATGAGCTTCCTTGTGGAATTAGGATTTCCTGATAACAAGATCAAGACATCTTTTGTGATGAGCAACTTACCGCTTTTTCTGGTCTATTTATTTACCCTCTTACAAACCTCTTTAACCACTGGGGATGATAAATGGGGAACAGTTGCATTCCGATCTCATAAGCAACCAAATCAATGTGAAGAAGATATAAAGATACATTATTGTGAGAAAACAATGATGGCAATGATCTTTCCTTTACGCAATGCCATTGCACTGTTAAATAAAAGGCTCTTAAGGTATTGGAAATCTTTAACAGAGGGCGTAGAAACTCCACCTTACTATTTTCAGATCTCTATGGAAATTAACTCGTGGCCTGAAGATGGAGTTCAGCCTGCCCGAATTGAGTCAGGGATAAACAAGTTGCTTGAGGTTTTGTATGATAGGGGTTGGAAGAAGAATAATTCTAACCATGTTGACTTGGCTAGTAAAGTTCGTGTTCAAAGCATTGAACAAAGCTCAGAAAAGGACAGCATTGCTCTGGCTGTTTTTGAAGTGGTATATGCTTCCTCGGCAGAAGAATGCTCTTCACTGGACTGGTATAGTTCTCTAACTCCAGCAGCTGATGTTGCTAATGAAATCCGTGAAGCTGAATCTGTCGGTATTCATGAAGAAATAGGCTTCCCATACCCAATAATCTCTGTAATTGGGGGTGGAAAAAGGCAGATTGATCTATATGCCTATATATTTTGTGCAGATTTGTCCGTTTTCTTCTTAATTGCCATATTTTGTCAATCTGTCATGAAAAATAATAGCGAATTTCTTGAAGTTTATCAACTTGAAGATCAATTCCCAAAGGAGTTTGTCTTTATTTTAATGGTAAGAGCACTACTTCAATATTGCTTATGGTGCACTCTAACTTACTATTGAAATGCTAAAATTTTGGATAGCAAAACTTGAAAAACCGGTGATTTGGTAAATATCTGAATTAATACATTTGTAATTTGGAAAATTTCACTTCGTATGTTGAGAAATGTGTTACTACCCCTGTAAACGCCGATAAATCCAGAACCACAAACCAAATTCAACACAAATGTTTACAACTCAATTCCAATGCAGACTTTAAAAAGGTATGCTCTCTCTCAAAAACTTTCTGAAAATATGAAGATGAGCCGAACAACACCCAAACTTATCCCTCCTCTAGTCAGCACAATAACTTCCTCATAAATTCCAACTCCCCAAACATTAAACATAACAATAAGTAAAATTAAATAAACTAAAAATATGAATAGTCATAGCTAAAACTCCTTGATGCCTAATTCTTCATCCTCTTGGTGCCTTGCATAGGTGAACAACAATGGACGATGCTTATCAATACTCCCGCCCAAAGTTTAACCTTGTCCTCGAGGTAGAAGTATGGAAATTGATGATTAATACCGTCAAAATGCTCCCAAGTCGCCTCATCAGTGGAAAGACCCTGCTATGAAAACAAAACTTCCAAGCCAAGACTCAGGTTCAATCCGTAAATCTTTGTCAATTGTGAGCAACGGAGGTAAGAGCAAGGAAATCGAGTGGTGAGCGCCAAGAGCCTTCTGAAGTTGGGAGATATGAAAAACTGAATGAATTAAAGATTCTAGTGGAAAGTTGAGTTTATAAGCCACAGGAGCCACCTTGCCTACTCTGAGAAATGAGCCATAGAAGCGAGGACTACACTTCTCATTCGGTCGTCAGGCAAGAGAACGTTGACGATAGGGTTGCAATTTAAGATAAACAAGATCATTGAGTTCAAAGTCACCTCTCGACAATGGTGATCAACCACTTTCTTCATCTTGGATTGAGCTCGACTAAAGTGATGCTTCAACTCATATAACATCATAGAGAATCCACTAAAGACACTGGAGAAACACCCACATCATAGCGAATGAGAGAGGGTAGATAGTGATCATAAACAACACAAAATAGTGTAGTGTTAGTCGAATAGTGAAAAGAGGTATTATACCAATGCTCCGCCTAAGGTAGCCAGTGTGTCCATTGATGGGGCGTGTTGCCAAAAAAACATCGTAGGTAAGTTTCCAGTCAATAGTTAACTACTTCGGTCTGACCATCGATTTGAGAGTAGAAAGCAACGCTATGCTGCAACTGAGTACCGTGATGTTTGAATAGTTCATTCAAAAAATGTTAAAGAAAACCTTATCCCTATAAAAAATAATGGAACGCGGAAAGCCATGTAACTTAACAACATGTTGAACGAAGGACGAAGCTATGGTCAGTGCTGTAAAAGGATGTTTGAGGCCGATGAAGTGAGCAAATTTTCTCAAGTGATCAACGACGACGAGAATAGAATCTTTTCCTGCAGAATGAGGCAAACTTCAATGAAATTCATAGAAACATCATCTCATATGCGATCTGGGATAGGGAGAGGGTGTAACAATCCCGCGGGAAACAGTGCGTGATAGTTGTTGTGTTGACATAAGTCACAAGCAGCCACATATTGCTTGTCATCCCGCTTTATACTGTGCCACAAGAATTCTGTTGAGAGTCACTGAAACGTTTTAAGTATAAAAAAAAAAAGAATTGGATTTAATATCTCTCCTTGTAAGATTTGTTGTCATTATATAGAAAATAGTAGTTACCTAAATTGTTGAAATTCAGCAATTACATAAATTAAGCATATCTTAATAAGAAATGTATTTTACAAATTATTTACAATTACAATTTGGACATTAATTCATAATAATTTATGCTATAACTGTCATCCCCCGTCAAATTGATGCTAGTTGGTCAAAAAACATCGATTTGCTAATAAGGAATTGATGACGTTTCTTGTCATGGCCTTGGTGAAGATGTCAGTTAGTGAAAATGTGAAAAAAAGATATGATGTCATTGTCAATGGCTTATCGTATAGATTGACAATCGGCTTTAATATGCTTGGTGCGCTCATAGTAAATAGGATTAGTCACAATTTTAATAGTATCAAAATCAAAATTGGATTGAATATCTCTCTTTTAGAGAGATGCTTCCGTTATATAGAAAAATGGAGATTACATTGATTGCTGAAAATTAGTCATTTCCTAAATTGTGCTTATTTAAATAAGAAATAAATTACAAATTATTTACAGTTATAATTACACATTAGTCTATTGTATCTTTTTATGGTTGTTACTTACACTGTCATACAACTCAAATTACCCTTAGTTGCAAGGAGAAAAAATAGTGTATGCTTATGTTTTTAAAATCTGACAGACTTAAATTATATAATGGAGCAGCATCATCCATAGAATGTGGGAAAGTACACCTATGAGAATAAAGTTTCTTTTCATCCCTAGAACATGGAAGACTTCAGTAGAATGTCTATGGTACAATTTTTATGCTGAGAAACAAAGGAAATATTGCTGAAATTATCAGCCAAGATAGAAATGTGATGCTCTCATCTGCTATTGATTTAGAACAAATTGTTTTGTTTTACAGGTATTATTTTTCTTGATTGTTCTTGATCGTATCATTTACCTCTGTTCATTTGCCACTGGAAAAGTTATATTCTATATTTTTAACCTCATCCTTTTCACATACTCGATCACAAAATATGCTTGGTGTATGGAACCATCATATAAGACTGCCGGGAAATTAGCAATACGAGCTATTTACCTCACCAAAGCAGTGTCTTTAGCCCTGCAGGCAATACAAATGCGATTTGGGCTTCCACATAAAAGCACTTTGTACAGGCAATTCTTGACAAGTACCGTTTCGAAAATAAATTTTTTAGGTTTTCGAATTTATCGTGCTCTGCCATTTCTTTATGAACTGCGGTGTGTTCTTGATTGGTCTTGTACAACTACATCGTTGACTATGTACGACTGGTTAAAAGTAAGTCAGTTATAATGTTTATTATAATATATATGTCATCATATCCATATTTTCTATTAAACCTGATTCTGGAAGCTTATTATGTATGGAATTGTTCATGAAATGAACTGGTATAAAGGTTTGATAATCTTTGGATCTTAAAAGTGAAGAAACAACGAAAAGGGGAAAATGAAACTCTCCAAGAAGGGAACAGAGCTCCTCATAGTTATTATTTTCTGTGCAAACCTGCTTGTGTGTTTGAGTAATATGAAGCAGTAGTGAGTTGAGATTATTACATTTTTTCTCAAAGTTTCATTTGGGTCTTTTAAATTTATTACTACAAATGTTTGCATTCCCTATGTTGATTTATGTTTATAGCTATTTAAATCTGTATTTATTTCATGCTTTCTTTCTTCATAGTTAGAGGACATTCATTCAAGCTTGTTTCTTGTACAATGTGATGTGGATCTGAACAGAGCTACACACAAAAAGGGAGAAAAGCAAACTAAAATGACAAAATTCTGCAATGGAATATGCTTATTTTTTGTTCTGATTTGTGTCATTTGGGCTCCTATGCTGGTAAGTTCCTTTAAACCCCTTCTAGAAAAGGAGAATATGCTTCAGTTAACTGTCTCTGACTTGTTATACAGTGGTCATATGGATATTTATTTTGATTTACTCTTCGGGTTTCCAGTATAGTTGTCTAAATTTCAATTGTTTTGTCACAATTGCTGAAATTACTTCCTAAATTCATTAATCACTGAAATTAAGATATTTTAAGAATATAAACAGCAGCTTCTGTTTTCTACCATTGTGATTTTGCCCTAGAGTAGGTATTCTTTCGAAGTTTAGATAATTTTTTTTAAATCCAGGATTCTTTACCTATATTTACATGTAAAATCCAAGTGTAAAAATAACAATTATTCAGTTAATTTCCACACATACATTTCTGTAATCTAATACTTAACCACGTAGCTTTGTCGTGATTCTTATGTTGGCTTGAAGATACTATATAACAGGTTTGCTGTCTTGTTTTATAAGAAAATTACGAAGAAAAAGGGGTCTACAAATTCTCAGTTTTTTTTTTTAAAACTTTTTCATATTTTATTTTGGTTCTTGAATATTTTTAATTTTCCTTGTCCAGATGTATAGCAGTGGCAATCCAACCAACATTGCAAATCCTATTAAAGATGCAAGTGTTCGAATTGACATAAAAACTGTTAGCGGAAGGTTGCTATTATACGAGACAACTTTATGTGAAAAACTTTCGTGGGATGAACTTGATAAAGAAACTGTTTTAGATCCTTATGATTACCTAAGTGCATACTATGATTATGACATTCAATTGATATGCTGCCAATCTGATGCGAGTACCTCCTGGGATGTACCGCCTGTTGTCCAAGACCGGTTTATGAAATCTCTAACCCAGAGCATGGACATAACCTTTTCTTGGAAATTTATGCGTGACCGACCTAAAGGAAAAGAAGCAGTAAATTATGAACTAATTCTTCAAAATGAAGATCTTCCAAATTCATCAGAAGTGATTCAAGTGCTAAATGGAACTATGAATAATTTCACCATACAAAATGTTTATCCCAGATATTTTCGTCTAACTGGCTCGGGGGATGTAAGATTTCTAGAGCAGACGGTATGTCCCATTGCACGTCTTCTCAATATTCGAATTTGTTTGAGACTTTATGAATGCAATTGTGCTTGGTTTTCTTTGTTGATTTGGTGTCGACAATTGCACCTAGAAATCCATTGGCATGTTTTAATTCGCTGTTAAGAGACATTATTTTATTTTTTGTGAGGTGGAGTAAAGAAATGACAAAATAGTGACAAATTTCTACTTTTTTTCAAAAGAATAAATTATTGAATAAAGATGACTAAATCATTTCAGTACTTTTCCTGTTTTTGATGGTATAATCCTTCCATTTGGATAAATGTGAGTGAAAGTACATATTTTTTGGGAGAGAAAATAGTTAGTAGAAATATGTGAATTTAAGTCATGCTTTAGCAAAATTAGATGTTATATATGTTCTAATAGCTAAAGAAATAACTAGGATGTGTTCAATTTAAGCAGTTGATGATTTAATAAAAACTGTGCAAGCAGGTAGACTTGGTTAGTGGACATCTTATTCTGAATCGTGGCAATCCGGAATGGTGGTCCTTTTATGACGTTGGCGAATTGGTTGCAAGTGGATGTGGAGAGCTAACAGGACCCATGGCAGTAATCATATCAGAGGAAACACCACGTAAGTTTCTCTGTAGACAGAATGATTACCTCATTCTATGATAGAAATCATCTTTTCATCAATTCTTCTATCTTTTCCCATGTTATATTTGTAAAGTTGCTCCTCTTCAAGAGATTACTACTTAAGGACTAAATACTAATAAGGTTAGCCTAATGAGCATAAATGCATCTGTATCTAATTGGAATCACATATATACTGTAATAACCATATATGGTGTATAAGAAAAAAAAACAATTGACGGTGAACTGTTCATGCGATCAATTGCACCTGAATCAGTTATCCAAAACACTGAAGAATCATCTTTTTAAATAGTAATGGCACTAATACCTATTTGTGCAGTGCAACTAGAACTTAATTTGAAAGATGTGTCAGGCGAGTGAAAATCCATTTGATTGACAAGATCTTTTTAACTGGGATAAATCAGTCTTGATGAAGGAACCATCATTTGAGGATTCTTCTTGTACCTTGGCTTGTAGGCATGAGCAAGTTTGCCAAAATTTCCCTTGTTTCTTGGTTGGTATTCTCTTTAAATGATGTTGATTTTCCATGTAATGTCCAACATGTGCCGCGAATATGGTGGGATTTAGCAGAAGTCAGACCAATGTCTTTGTCCCCATCCCTTTTGTGTTCGTAGATAATAAAATTATCCTCCTTTTCGGTCACAAAAAATCTTTACGGCTATCCACACCCGCATAAATGCTTCTTCAAGAGCAGGGAAGGGGCTCTTGCCTAAAACACGATCACTTCCTTGGTTAAACTCTAGTCACAAGTCAACCAGGAAAACACTCCAATATTTATTTCAGTTTCTGCATATGTTCAACGGACTCTACCTCAATTTTTTGGTACACATCAACTTCAGTGAATAGACCTCGGAGAAGGGTATAATAGCCGATGATTTACATAGGTAGTCTTTAACAGCTAAATCAAGCATTAATTTACCTACTTTATATCTGTAAATAATCATTCTTTATTTAGATAGGCTCAATTTAATTTTCAGCAATTAATGTAATTGTTATTTTTCTATATAATGAAAGCAAACTCTCGATGGATAGCAAGGAAAATCAAATTCAATTTTGTTATGGTATCAGAGCCCTTCAGATTCTGATTTTTTTTCGATGTCATTGGAGGTCATTTTTTGAAATTTTTTTTCTGTAATCGGGTTCCTTTGAACTGGGTTGAATCTTCGACTTCCTCTGTGTCTTGCTCAGACTGTCGGCGTTCTTAGTCTGGTCAACAACCTTTGCTTCATCACTGGACAACATTATCGGTGCTCTCTGTTGGTAGCCGATACTGTTACAGCCCATCTCGCTGTTACTTTTCGCTCTCGGTTGCTCTCTGTCGGACATTTTTTTGGCTTGTAATTTTCGTCTTTGTTGATTTGGATCTCGGTTGGTTTGGGTTTCTGTCGGAAACATTTTCGCTCGACTTTCTGAAATTCCACGGTCTTCGGCTCCTCTGTTCTGTGGCCGATATTCATCGACAGCAAGGAAACATTGCTTTCCTTATTTGCTGGTTTCTAGCTCAAGCACGTGGTCAGCAAGTGTGGTAATTTTTTTTTATTAATCTAGTCATTATGGCAAATATAGAGTCTTTTGGAGTTCGTTTTACTAGTAAAAATTATAATGCCTGGGAATTTCAATTTCGATTATTTGTTATGGGAAAAGAATTATGGGGACACATTGATGGTAGTAATACAATTCCCGATGAAGCCTCTAAATTAGCCCAATGGAAAATTAAAGATGCTAGAGTAATGACATGGATTTTAGCAACGGTGGATCAATCAATTGTTCTAAATTTAAAGCCATATACTACAGCTAAAAGTATGTGGGAATACTTGAGGAAAGTTTATAATCAAGACAATACTGCTCGCCGTTTTCAATTGGAATTCGAAATTTCCACTTATTCTCAGGGTGGTTTATCTATTCAAGACTATTTCTCTGGATTTCAAAATTTATGGGCTGATTATGTCGATATTATTTATGCGAATGTGCCAATTGCATCTCTTTCTGCCATTCAAGAGATTCATGAACAGAGTAAGAGGGATCAATTTTTGATGAAATTACGTCCTGAATTTGAGATAGTCAGATCAAATTTGATGAATCGTATTCCACCTGCTTCTTTGGATGTGTGTTTGGGTGAATTACTTCGTGAGGAACAACGTCTTACTACACAAGCCATCTTTCAAAACAGTAAATTACATGACAATGCAGTTGCTTATGCCGCTCATAGAAACGAAAAAGGAAGAGACATGAGTCAAGTTCAATGTTTTAGCTGCAAAGAATATGGGCATATTTCTACTAACTGTTCGAAGAAATTTTGTAACTATTGTAAGAAATCTGGACATATTATTAAAGAATGTCCCACTCGGCCCCAGAATCGTAAAATCCATGCTAATCAAGGTATAATCAGTTCTTCTGCATCAACTAGTTCAGAGACAACGGGTAATAATACAACAATTACTCCTGAACTTATTCAGCAAGTGATTATTTCAGCCTTTTCCGCTTTGGGCCTCCAAGGTACACATCTTCAATCATCTCTACCTTGGCTTGTTGATTCTGGCGCATCTAATCACATGACTAGTTCTTCCAGCTCTCTTAATCATGTCTGCCCATATAATGGTTCATCTTATATTCAGATTGCTAATGGTGATCAATTACCTATTCATGCTATTGGGGACATTAACTCCTCAATAAAAGATGTAGTAGTATCACCTGCGTTATCTACTAGCCTAATCTCAGTTGGACAATTAATCGACAATAATTGTACTGTTTGTTTTTCTCCTAATGGTTGTGTTGTGCAGGATCAGGTATCGGGGAAGATACTCGTGAAGGGGCCTAAAGTTGGACGACTGTTTCCTCTACATTTTTCCATTCCTCATTTCGTTTCATTAGCATGTACTACTGTAGCCCAAAAGAGTGAACTTTGGCACAAACGTTTAGGTCATCCTAACTCTATTGTTCTATCTCATTTAATAAACTCTGGTATTTTGGGCAATAAAGATCAACTTTCATCTTCTCTAAATTTTGATTGTTCTACATGCAAATTAGGAAAGAGTAAATGTCTTTGCTTTCCTTCCCATGGAAATCGTGCTTTTGATTTAATTCATAGTGATGTTTGGGGCATTACATCTATTATATCTCATGGCAATTATAAATACTTTGTCACATTTATTGATGATTACAACAGATATACTTGGTTTATTTTCTCCGTTCTAAATCCGAGGTATTTTCTGTATTCAAAAAGTTCTTAGCCTATGTTGAAACTCGGTTCTCTACTATTATCAAAACACTACGATCTGATTCAGGTGGCGAATATATGTCCCATGAATTTCAGGATTTTCTACAACATAAAGGTATTCTTTCTCAACGTTCTTGTCCTTATACACCCCAACAAAATGGTGTAGCTGAACGAAAAAATCGTCATTTATTGGATGTTACTTGAACTTTACTACTTGATTCTTGTGTACCAACCAAATTTTGGGTAGAAGCTTTATCTACGGCAGTTTATTTAATAAATCGATTGCCTTCCAGTGTCTTAGATTTTGACTCTCCCTATTTTCGTCTTCATCGTAAACTTCCCCATTATATAGCTATGCATACTTTTGGTTGTGTTTGTTTTGTTCATTTGCCATCTCATGAATGTCATAAACTTTCTCCTCAATCAGTCAAATGTGCATTTATGGGCTATAGCAAAGGTTATGTTTGTTATGATCCATCTTCTAATAGATTTCGTATGTCTCGCCAAGTCGTTTTCTTCGAAAATCAATATTTCTTTCCTAGTCACGTTGAATCTTTGCCAAACTCATTTGTTCTTCCTACATTTGATGAATTGAGTCCCCCTCCTAGTCGATTCAAACCCAGATTTGTGTAGGAAAGAAGACGTCCAACTTTGCCACTTCTTGAGACTGCCTCGCAATCTGATCTTGATCATAGTGCTTCCACCATGCCTCATGCTAATACAGACATAACTCTTCGACGTTCTTCCAGAGTTGGTAATGTTCCTAATAGGTATGGGTTCTCTCACACATCTCTTCATACTACTTTATCCTCCATTTCTGTTCCATCAT
>CM039484.1:12844339-12868025 GCA_022433065.1 Begonia loranthoides | reverse complement strand
CACGAGCACAATCTAATCTCATTAGGGTGGATTCACGTAAGTAATCATCTCGCTTCTCCAAGTTGTTGTTCAGGTTAACTGGGATCATCTAATGCGTTGTTTTCATTGCAGACACACCCGCAGCATCGATGTTTTATGTCGTCCATTGACCTCCACACTCAGCATGGATACCAGCAATTATTGCCAGAAGTTATCTCAATGATCTGTGCTCCCACTGACATAGACACGTATGTATTTTCCCTTATGTAAATTCTTAATATTGGTTACTGCATATTCTCGCTTATTTTCCCTTTGAATTGCAGCACGTACGCTAGCTTGCGGTGTACGAGTGTGGGGATGAGCATGCTGCGTAAATGCAAAATTGACCAACAATTTCACGAGCACGAACCAGCCATCTTTGAGTATGAGGGACCTTTATGGGAGAAAGCACAACATGTAGTCATGGACCCGAACTTATCTTTTGCGGTCAAAGATCTGCGGCTGAGCAAGACGAAGAAGAAGTTGTAAAAGTTGTAAAATGTTTATGTACATTTCGGATAATTTGTTTACATTTCAAAGTTGTAATGGATGTTAACTTGAATGTGTGCTGTATAAAGTTCATGTTTCGTTCAGATTTTGTGTCATTTATTTATAAAGTCTGGTGTTGTTTATGTACTGTAGATGATTCTGGAACTACTTGCAATTTATGTGCAGGATGTATGAGATTAGCTTTAGGGGAGTAAAGCAACAAGAACAACTATGGCAAATTTTTTTTCAATTTGGGCGTTAAAGTACATGGTTTAAACTTAGGACGCCGTGCGGCGTCCTACGTCGCCGTGGCGACGTCCTATGGATGCCCCAACGGCGTCTTAGGACATCGGCGCGGCGCTCTAGGACGCCACCACGGCGAATTCAATTTAAACTCACTTTTCCTTGTTTTTCCCAAAACGCCGATGTGGCGTTTGCCTCGACGGCTTCCTGGGACACCTCAGCGGCGTTGTGGGGAGTCCCAATGTGCCGCCGGGCGTCCCGGGACGCCTCAGCGGCGTTGTGGGAGTCCTGGGGCGTCCCGGGGAGCCACTGGGGCGTCCCGGGGAGCCGTCGGGGCGTCACGGGACGCTGCGGCGGCGTGGCGACTAGTCGCGGCGTCCAGGCAACACTTGTGCCTGTTATCCTTCGCAACACGGGCCGCCGCCAGGGCGTGGTGGGACATCACGGCGTCGCGCTAGTTAACGGCGACTGTAACTGCGATGGTTGATTTGTCATTAGATGTACGTTAATGGTTACCTTGTTAAAACTTAAACCACAATGGTTGACTTGTCATTGACTTGAAACCACGATGGTTGATTTGTCATTTTCCCTTTATATTTTTGTATCTTCGCTGAAAATTTAAACCATTAAACTATGCAAAATATATGCTACAAATATTACTATCACGTTTATCATTAAATATTTAAATTTTATTACATGACGGAATGCTACACGTTCTTCCACGGAACATCCGTTCTAAATATACAGTTTATAGTTTGTTGTTCTTCTGCAAAATATCATTATGAATAAAAATTTCCTCTTGTCTATCGTGCTCCTACACGGAACGATGTCATTCTATCGAGAAAAGTATGACGTTCCGTTGCCCCCGTAGAGTGACATTGAACGACATCGTTCCTGGTTGGAAAGTCAGAGTTTCTTTGCCTTATATAAATTCACATTACACTCAGAGCGATTTTCTCAATGATTATTGAACACTAGAGCTTTCCGAGAGCTGAAATGTACTGCATCTAGGCAAAATTGAAGCATTAGTAATTGTTGCACACCAATGACGTCTAGGAGTGATCATGAATCCGTTAATCGCCCATTGGAAATGAAGTTCATGTCAATAGTCTTAACACATGATATTTGTACATTTGGAGACGAATATACTATAGTGGTGCATTCCATCTCAGCAACTTTAGATGAGGAGGAGTTTCGTTCATTATGCGAATCTAGTGCCGAAGACATAAGCGATAGTAGGCCTCAATGACCACCATAAGTGGAATGATCTTTCGCTAGTATGTCCACAAACCACAAGCATAATTGGATCAAAGTCCGTCACTGGTCACATGATTTGTCCATTGACCAAGTGAACAAAGTGAGAGTACATCCTCATGTATATTTCCCGGTGGTAGCACTCATGCACAAATTCCTCAGGAGATCTCCTCATAAAATGCATACACGGGATTACATGCACACATGAGATTGTATGTACACATAGGATGTCAGTTAACCTACTAGTAATAGTTACAAGTACGTCTGTTCATTGATAGAGTACTGTTTGTTACCGTTGTTCACCTCAAATTGGATTGCGCCTGTAAAAATAGCACTCCAATTTGACCTACAAGTTGTAGTCTGGCAATCCAATAATTGATCTATTGACACAAAAGGTCCATCGATTGCGCCATCCTTTCGTGTTTTTTAACGATCTTACACATGATGTCATTTCTTATAATCGTGAACATACTAAGAATCGATTTGTCTCAAACTGGTAGAATGCAGACATTGAAGGACTCGCTCAAGTTGTTCAGGTTTATGTCGCATTTTGAGATCGAGTTGAAGACATGTTTGGACCAAAATCTTGCATCTATTTCCTCGTAGATATGCATGTGCTAACTGGTCAAGCAAAAATAGTTTCCTCATCTCTCTCAAAGTGCAGTGATGTTGTGGCCCATAGAAACGCTCCACATTGCATCTTTGAACAACTTGCCTTTAAATTATTTTCGGAAGTTTGTATACAAGTGTTGGATGCAAAAACGATGTTCCACTGACCCTACAAACTCTCTGACAGTTGACACCAAACTCTATAAAAATTAACAGTTTGAGTCAAATATTCGTACACAACGCATAACATAAACATAGATTACAAAAAGGGAAATAACACTGTAGACCCTATAGTTCACGATCAATGACAAGTCAAACCCTGGAAATTATTTTTTAACAACTAAAACCCTGAACTATAGGAAAATCTCGCCAGTGACCTCGCAATCACGATTTTCGTCCAGGACCGTCGAGGTTAACTCCTCGGTTTCTACTCTGTCAAGCAACGTCGAATGGCAGACGAAGGACGTCAAGCTCCATCCTTCCCTGCGGTTCGAATAAGATGGACAATGGCAGGCGAGGGCGGAGACGAAGTTAGAATCGTCCAGAGGCGACAGACGGACGACATGCGGTGGCTGTTGGATCGATCGAGGGACGTCCATCTTCTGGATCGACGGCCATGATTGAATTTGGCGTCTTCCAGCAGTGAAGACGGACGTCCATCCTTGGCCGTAGGATCGAGAGACAGAAGTCCATCTTCTGGATCGACGGCCAGGATTGAATCTGGCGTCTTCCAGAGGTGAAGACGGACGACGATTTTTGGCCATAGGATCGAGAGACGGAAGTCCATATTCTAGATCGACTGCCAGGATTGACTCCAAATTAATTGGGTCACATGCGGGGCACACGCGATCTTACAACGCCCAAATTCCCCAAATTAAGACGGGCGTCCCTCGGCATGCGACGGACGTCCGTCGTCCAATACTACGTCGTTCTGCCCTAAATGTACGCCATTAGCCTTTAGACGGCGTCGTCTAGGCCATGATGGACGTCCGTCTTAGTACGATGGATGTCCGTCCATCCCAGATTCCATTAAAATCTGCCTTTAGAAAGCGTCGTTTAGGCCATCACGGACGTCCATCTTAATACGATGGACGTTCGACCATTTCAGTGTTTCATACCCTTGCCCAAGATAATAAGTCTATTTCTTCCTCCTTGTATCAGAATCGAACACAATTTACACCAACAGCAGAAATGACAACCAACAGCAAAAATCACAACTATTAACTTTATAAAAAACTTTCCAAAGTTGTAAAACCAATATACAACAACAAACTTTACAAAAAACTTTCTAAAATTGTAAAACCAATATACAACAACAAACTTTACAAAAAAACTCAATTGAGCCACTTATTTTCACTTATTTACATAAACCAATATATAACAAACTATAGGGTCTGCACCGCAGCAGCTTGCACTTCTTGCACCGCAGTAGTGTCCTCCTCAACAACCCCTCATCCCTCAACCGATGCTTCGGGGAGTTGACTGCGAACCACAACGTCCTCGGCGAGGTGGAAGTGGAAGCAATGTTGGAGTAGAGCTCAACGACGACGTTCTCAGGGTTGGGGTTTTCGTCTTCCATGTTTAGGGAGGGTAGGTTTCGGCCATTGTCGATGCAGTTACAAGACTCGAAGTGCTCTGAAGCGTGCCATTGTATGCGACCGGCTCAGAGCACTCCGAGTCCTGCAACTGTATCGACAATGGTGAAACATACCCTCCCAAAACATGGAAGACAAAAACCCTAACCCTCAGAACATCGCCGTTGAGCTCTACTCCAACATTGCTTCCACTTCCACCTTGCTGAGGCCATCGTGGTTTGCGGTGAACTTGTCAGGCCTTACATGCTCTTATATACTAGGGTTCTGGGAAGGCAGGACGAGACACAATAAATCTGGAAGTCCATGATGGCCTAAACGACACCGTCTAAAGGCAGATTTTAATAGAATCTGGGATGGACGGACGTCCATCGTACTAAGACGGACGTCCATCATGGCCTAGACGACGCCGTCTAAGGGCTAATGGCGTACATTTAGGACAGAACGACGTAGTATTTGACGACGGACGTCCGTTGCATGTCGAGGGACGTCTGTCTTAATTTGGGGAATTTGGGCGTTTTAAGATCGCGTGTGCCCCGCACGTGACCCAATTAATTTGGAGTCAATCCTGGTCGTCGATCTAGAAGATGGACTTCTGTCTCTCGATCCTACGGCCAAAAATTGTCGTCTGTCTTCATCTTTGGAAGACGCCAGATTCAATCCTGGCCATCGATCCAGAAGATGGACTTCTGTCTCTCGATCCTACGGCCAAGGATGGACGTCCGTCTTCGCTGCTGGAAGACACCAAATTCAATCATGGCCGTCGATCCAGAAGATGGACGTCCCTCGATTGATCCAACGGCCACCGCATGTCGTCCGTCTGTCGCCTCTGGACGATTCTAGCTTCGTCTCCGCCCTCGCCTGCCATTGTCCATCTTATTCGAACCGCAGGGAAGGATGGAGCTTGACGTCCTTCGTCTGTCGTTCGACGTCGCTTGACAGAGTAGAAACCGAGGCGTTAACCTCGACGGTCCTGGACGAAAATCGTGATTGCGAGGTACCGGCAAGATTTTCCTATAGTTTAGGGTTTTAGTTGTTAAAAAATAATCTTCAGGGTTTGATTTGTTATTGATCGCGAACTATAGGGTCTGCAGTGTTATTTTCCCTAAACAATCAACCGTACATTTTATCGATCGAAAATAATTGTCCACCAATTGTTAGACGGGATGTTTAAATTCGCAAGCAACAATTCCAAAAACCAGCTCTAAGAATCCCTACATTCTACTTCAACCACTGTTATAACAATCATATAAATTCCATCGTTTAGTGAGCAGTTGGCCCGTACACAATCCCTTCAAGTTGCAACCATCTAAGCAAATAACTAGTCTACCACAATTTAACAGTCTCATCTTACATGCAATCAAACACATGTACATTTTTTTAAATGTTAGACTATGTGAAAGATCAATCATCTCTATCTGGACATGCAGCGAGCTTCTGGGATTAGACCTCTGAATTTCCTCGTCATACGACCATATGAGCTTGTATTGCTCATTGGCATCCTCTTCATTTTGTTTTCGAATTGCATTTCTTGCTCTTCTGGCAAAGCTGAGTGTAATATTCACATTAAAATCCTTCATGGCTGTCTCAATTATGGAAGGAAGGTCACAGTCGAATTGACTTTTAAATCTGTCCAAATAATGCGTTGCCACCCATTTGGCAGAGGTATGATAACTTTCCATATTTTTTGAGCAAGTGTGAACACTGTTATAGCTCTTTATTTCAAACGTCAGTTCACCTTGCATTTTTTAAGTGTGCATTCGCTAAGAGCATCATTCCTGGCAGGCGACCCTCAACCGATGAGAGTTACTATGCATGAATTTTTATCTCATGCTCATTCTTCAACGCATGATCAACGATTTCTTCTCTAATTTGATTCAAAAAACTATACTTCTTGCCTAGACGCATACTACCGAAAGAACATTCCACTTGTAGTAGTCATTGAGACCTACTATCGCCCATGTCTTCGTCTCTGGATTCGCACGATGAACAGAGCTCCTCCTCATCTAGAGTGGCCGAGATGGAATGCACTACTAGAGCAGCTTCGTCTCCAAATGCACAAACATCATGTGCCAAGACTGTCGACATGGGCTTCATTTTCAATGGGCAGTTAACAAATTTCTAATCACTCCCAGATGCCATTGGTGAGTAACAATTACTAGCACTTCAACTTCGTCTGGATATATAGTACACTTCATCTTTCAGAAAGCTCTAGGATTCGATAATCGATGAGAAAATCATTAAGACAATTGCTCTGAGTGGTGTGAATTTATATAAGGCGGAGGAACGATGTCTTTTCGCTGCAGAACGATATCATTCTACGGAGAAAGTATGACATTCCGCATAGGGGAATGACAGACAAAGGGAAATGTTTATTCGTAATGACGTTTTATGGAGGAAAGTATGATGTTCCGCATAGGAACATCATACTTTTCGCGGAAGAAAGTATGATGTTCCGTGGATGAACAACAAACTAGAAGCTTTATATTTAGTAGTGACGTTACGCAAATGAATGTATATGATTCCGCTGTGAAACGAAATTTAAATATTTAACGACAAACGTGACAATGATGTTTGTGCCGTCTATTTTTCATAGTTCAGTGATTAAATTGTTAGCAAAAATACTTTAGTGGTTGATTTGGTAATTTCCCCTTAGTTTATTTGAGTTTTTTTAAACTAACATTGTTAGTTAGGCTTGTGGTTAGTTCTTTAGGGTTCTTGTTCGATTTCGACTATCGTTTTATTGATGTAATAGAGTTTTATTCTCATCAAGCATCAATAGGATAAGGGTATTCTAATGTTTTTTGCTAACTCACAAATTTGATACTCGAGTTGAGAACTATCCGAAGTTGTATAGCCCCCTGTAAGAAAAGGTGGAAATTTGGATGCCCAGTGCTCTCATGAGTGAACTAACAATTATTCAAAATCCCACCTAATAGAGTCATCTTCTTAGAAAGTGCATCCCTAAATAATCGACTATAGTTTGATCAGAAATCAAAGAATATTACTTGTTTTAATATGTTACTAACCAACAATAAGTTATGTCATATTTGTTTGGGTAGGCAGTGAAAACATAAGTAAATCTCCCCTTATTCGTTGGGAATCTATTATCATTTCAAAATCTCGAGGTCTTGGTATTGACAACTTTGAAATAAGAGAAATAAGTCATTATTGGGAAAATGACTTTAGAGGTTTCCCATAAAGTGTGATTCTTTATGGCATGCGGTGATCGAAAACAAATATTGTACACAAACTTTTGCTTGATCAATAAATCTGGTTAATTGTTTCTTTTCGCAATCTTTAGAAACATATTTCTCCTTGTTTTGAATCTTTTCACGGTTGCATTGATTTTAAAGTGGAGGACATACCCTTAATTTGCTTCTGGGAGGACAGATGGATGGAGGAGACACCCTTATGTTTTAAATTTCCAAACATTTATCATCTTTCTTATGATTTAAATCAATCTATCGCTTCCATCTATAACATGGCTCAATCGCACAATAGCCCTTGGGTGTTGACCTTTCTTAGGAACATGACCAGCATAAAGTTAAGCAACCTAGCCAATCTTTAGGCTATTATCAATTCTTTTTCCATTTCTCATAGAGCCATTTGAAAGTTTTCCTCCATGATTTTTCTTCTCTCGGCTCACTTCTGTTTTGCCTATCAACTTTCCGTTCCACAAATTCATTTGGAAAAAATGAGTCTTCTTCAAAATTCAAGTGTTCGCTTGGATTTTGGTGAAAGGAAAATTGCACAAAAGTGATCAAATTCAAAGTTGGAATCTTTTTAGAGCTTTATCCCCACATTGTTGTCCTTTCTGCAAGTCAAAAAGTGAAACTAACAACCACATTATGATCCAATGAGAGGTGGCTAGACGATTGTGGACACTTTTTTTTTTCTTTCATTGGTTAATGGAAACTTACCTTGACATTCGGAACTTTGTCAGTGACGTTTCCATTATGGACAGAAGATATAAGAAAATTTTAATTTAGAGACTTGGTATTTTGACTATCTTGTGGAATATTTTGATTTATCGTATTGAGATTATTTTTTAAGATAAATTTTTGCAAATTGATTTATAAGATAACGTTAATTTTCTTCTTTTCAAGTAGATTTATATCTCTAAATATCTTAAGAATTATCCTTTTAATGTAATTCTCTTCAATTAGATTAGAGGGAAATTATTTTTTGTTAAGTTCTTTAGAGCCTTGTAAGATATGATTTCTTTTCTTCCCATCTCTTTGTATTCTCATTTCTTAAAAAAAAATGTTACTTGTAGCACATGGAAAAGAGTCTCATCATTAGAAATATGAATATCACTGATGCCTTGAAGATAAGAATGATCCTTTAGCTACATCAACCTTTTGATGTTCAAAATAAGGTTCATTGTCAACAAAACATGAAAAAACTTTGATCATGTGACTAGTATCTCCTAAACCATTAATCCAAGAACCATATTTCGAAGAATATTGTGAGATAATACCTTACCATGGAGTCCCTATTGTGCAAAGGTAGAGGTGGTTGACATTGGAAGGCATTTTTGAGAAATTGAGTTATGCAGACAACTAAGGCTGGACGTAAGTAAGTATTTGGTGTCCGTGAGGTTAAGAAGCTATATTCTCGGTTTGACTGAGTGACCTCTACTATTCCCGTTACATTTTCCACCAGAATTTTGGTGAGATATATTTAGACAGTGCCCACTAAAAGTGATAGAATAAAACACCAAAAGTTTTAGACCAGTTAGTCGAGGTGTGAAAGGGAAATATTGTCAAGAACATGTATTTTTCTTATGGCAGCGATATCATATCAGTCTTAAACAATGATTTATGTATTCATTTGTAATTAGATAGTTATATGATATTCTTCTAAATCATGAAAGAAGATTTAAAATCCCACCTTGGTGCTAATTACAAATTACATGTCAATTAAGGATAAACATTTATAACAAACTAATGCACAAAAGAAAAACTTACTTTAATTTCTGATGCTTCTTCATAAATATCTACACCCGACCCTCTGAGGCGATGGAGAGCTGCTTCACACTCGGTTTCTCGTCCGTTCTTTGCCTGAAAATGATTAATTATTCGTCAGATTGCAGCAAGCACCATGTAGTGTAGTTTGTAATTGATAGGCAAAGTTGTCTTTGACATTAACTATTTGCATATTTGTCCCAGAAAACATTAACTATTTTGTACATGCCCTAGACATGCTAGTTCATCTATGGTCATAAACACATCGGTACATATATATAGTCTGACCAGCCATCTAGGAGACTCAGGAATGAAAGATAGACCAACAAGTTGTAGGAGGGATGGCACGGTTCCTGAAATGTATCGATCAAAGAATGTCAATCTGCTTTCATAATGCTCAAAAAGATAAAACATAAGAAAAACAAATTACCAATCAAAGCCAAAACTCGCCATTTCACAAAAGTTCCAATAAGGTATGTCAATGACACCCCACAGCATATCATCAACTGAAGAAAAATTAGAACAATAAGCAGGGATGGTGATATTCAAAAAGTATCAAACTTTTAGGATATACCCTTTTCGAAAACAACAATGATTGTACAGCCTCACATTGATGAGAGTAAATATTTTATCAGAAAAGAAGTTTATACTCTAAATATTTCAGGGTATACATACCCTTTTATCGACTTTTTGAATAGTCGTGACATGAGAATGAGATGATTATAATTTTGGCTTTCGTCTTTCAAGATTTACTTTCTTCCACTCTAAATTTCCTGTCCATTAAATATAAATTTCCCTCGCAGGCAAACATGGTGATATTCAAACTGTATAAAATTTGTGATCCTACGCCTTACCTGATGAACTGTGGTAAATCCTCCTCTAAGATTTTTGGGTGTTATTTCTGCTATGTAAACAGGAACCTATTTAATAATGAAAATTAAAGCACTTTTATGAGGCTTGGTGAGATTTTCCAACACAAACTGCAATATCACAAAACTTACCACATAAGAAAGAATCCCCATTCCACATCCTACCAACAATCGTCCAAGATCCACCCACCAAGGGACCTGTCATTATGCGACCGGAATGGTATTGAGGGAAGTATAATGACAAACAGAAATTAGAACTATTCATAGAAGTAACCAACATAGTACAAGAATCTTTATCTTATTTGAAATAAGAGCACAAAAGTGGAGGAATCAAGAACCTTAGAGAATGCTATTGCAAGCCATCCTATAATGCAAAAGATCTCAGAAAAGCACATGGTCTGCTTCATGTAAAAACCAAAATGGTGACTGAGAATAGGTGTTTCTGAAGCTGAAATCATAGAAAAAGCTAAAAAACCGAGTTCATGATAAACTTACGCCCCTTCTACCAATGTAATCTGCTAATTTTCCGCTCACAATTGCACCTATCATTGCTCCAATTGTTAATATTGAACCAAAAAGTGAATACTGCATTATTAACAAAAAAACAGTATATGAGGAAATTGAAAGCAAAGTTCAAACAATCTTGATGTGTTAGGAAAAATGATTTTCTGCCATGATTTTAATGCTAAGATTCACTATTATCAATATCTGGTTTTGTCTTGTATATCAAACATGAGTATTTAAAAAAAAATAGTCCAACAATCTGTCACTGAAATTAAGATTATATTTTGATCGCTTCATAATTCCAACCACCTCTGCCACAGTAATGCCCAGATCTTGCATGATGCCGGATTGAGCAGGTGACGAGTATCCCACCTGACAGAAGCCAAATCAATCATAAATATTAATTTCATTTGTACTGTCAATATATTTAGTGGATATAAAAACAACAATATATTTTTTAAGAACACAAAATTGCAAAATAAATAAAAATACTCTGCCCTTCCATTCTAAGTATCCAAGCGATTGATCGTTGGATGCCTTGAGGGCCTTCGTTTTTTTTTTATTTTATAGATAAATATAAGAAATGTATATTATAATAACATAAGAATACAAAAAATGAGAATGAAACATACTCATGCTCTAACTACATCAAGATCAAGCTAACACTTTCAAAAGATCAAAAAAAACATCCACAAAGGGAATATTGGGGCGTTACAATACCACTTATGTTTTCTTTCATGCCTTTCTTCATTCATAATTTGAATGATCGTTAAACTTTACTCCAATGACTATACTTTCAAGGAGGTGTTGCAGAAAAATAATTCAACCCAAAAGCCGTAAATAAACTGCAGATTGGATGCAACCCTGAGTTGAAAGACATGTTAAAATCTTCATAGATCACTCAGAAATGTTCTGAGAACTCAGATTGAAATGCCCTCTCCACAACTCTACCTGAGACGACCCAGAAACAGGTGGGTTTAACATCATCTTTTAAGACTCAGTTCTATATCCAAGTTTTTATTTATTTGTCAAATTTGAAAGCTTGATAGATCACAACACAGAAAGAAGAGGGGATTGAGCTAAAACTTACAGCAGAACCAAATACATAGGACCCAGAAACAGCAATCAGAGTGCTCAACACAAGCGTTGGTGTGGCTGAAGAATCCCCACCTCTGGCATCATCGTCGCAGTAATGTTCACTACCCAGCAGCAAAGGCTTGTGTATTTCTTCTTCTTCTCGCATGATTTCTTTGCTCATTTCCTTCAGCGGACGAACACAAGCCCTGGGATAGAGAGAGCAGATGGAACGGTGTAGAAAGTATCCAGAGTAAAAATGAAGGCGTTTTTTGTCTGTTTGTAATGAAATTGTACAACTTTGCTGTCATTATTTTACATAGTTGAAATGATTAATTGCAATTTAGTCGACAGAAAATGTGAAAATGACCAACCGGGATTATTCTATCTCGAGTCTAGCTCAATAATCAGTGTACAGTCGACCGGTTAATAGGCTGGAGCCATCTGTCCGGGCAAAAATAACTATATATTTACATAAACTATTAAAAAATTTTATAAAAAAATTAAGGGTAATTAAGAAAAAAAATCTTAAACTATAGAGGTATTGACAATCAAAATCTTAAATTTTGTTACTAAATTAAATCTTGAACTATAAAAAATTAACAAAATGAAATTTGTAGTCCCGTTTTCTGTTAAAAATACGAATTTTGATCGATCACGTCAAACCGCGAACGTTTGCAACGGGCATCCTTATTTAAAGAGTGGGCGCCCGCGAAAGTTGCCTAGAACATAGACCAAACGATAGCTTTCTGGACGCTCGCAGTTGATCACCAGGCAACCAAGCGGCACATATACATATAAGCGAACAACTGGTCTAAAATATTAATCAACTGCAAACCTAAATATATAAGTCCATGGATGCCCTTTGTGAAACCCACGCGAACCCTAGGCGATTTCTGGCGTACCCAAGCGACCTTCGGCTGATGATTGTCAATTTCAACTTCCTCAAAACACAAATTTTCAAGCTTAGAAATTGATTCTCTGCTCAATTTCGCTATCCTCTCGTCCTAAATTTCAAAAAATCCAAACCCTTAATTTTTTTTTTCTCCAATTCGAAGTTCAATGGTAGCTAGGGCTCCAAAAATCACTCTCAATCGGAAAGCCACTCCCTCTCAAGGTCAATCCCAAGGTGATTCCTCCCGTGCCCGTCGACCAACAAATGAATTTTTCTCACCGGAATTCAGGATGATGTCCTTGAAGGAAAGGTTCGACAATGATTTTAAACATCGGTCGGTTATTTGCTCTACGAGAGTAGAATTTGATATGTTCAATGAGTTAGGAATAGAATGTATGTTTGAAAGAGTTGGAATTGTTAGGTTGTGCAAAATGAGTGGTGATTACTGTGAACGCATAGTTAAGATTTTCTACAAGAATTTGACTGTGTGCACCCAACCGTTTGTAGTTAATAGTTATATGTTGGAACGGGAGATAAGGTTAACTCCCGATGATATAAATGAGCTGGTTGGATGTTTCATGAAGGGAACATGCGACGAGTATTACAATGTATGTCGGGAGCTAGATTTCATTAAACAATGAGAAGGTTTGACATTGTTTCAACAATTGCACCACAATGCCGACATTGGAGCATTTTACAAGCCAAAGTCTAAGAACCTAAATGCCAAAGCTTGAGTAATCCATCGCCTGATATCGCACACGATTCTACCTCGAGATGGACATCGAGACCATGTTAGTTGCATGAATCTCTGTATGATGAAGAAGATCTACAACGAAGAGAGATTCAACCGTAATATGTGATTTTGAGTCACATGTATGATATTCTTAACAACTGCAAGAAGAATCTACCGTATAATTGCCTTATTGAGAAGATTGTTGAGTGTAATGGTATAACTCTACTTGTGGATTAGCAGAGGTGTAAACATGCATAACAGGATGTGACATGATCATGATATTTCTAACATATTAGTTCTTCATTTTCTTCTTTAATTTTTCTTTTCCTTTGTTCTCTTTCAAGAATGAGTAGGCTCAGTAGTGAGACATACACCACTATTCTCCAATCTTTGGTGAGAAAATCTCAAACCTTTGGATGACAAACTCCAATCTTTGGGAATCCTCCGTTAGTAGCCATGCATTTTAATGCATAGAGACCCAACAATCTTTGGGTTGGTCTGCCCCGACATCAATCCAGAACAAACTAACGAGCTTATGTATCCACTGGTCCAACCTTTGGGGACATCTTATCCTCCAAACCTTTTTACATATATTCATCATCTTTTATCTTTCTTACGTGCAGACTCATGCATGAAACTTGTCATCCAACATGCAACATATCATATCATCAACATTATCCATCAATACAAATAACATTATCTAACCAATGTAACGGAAACAGATTCACAATTATCATCTATCATTATAAGAAAAACAACAACCTACCACAACTGTCACGACCCGAAAG
The DNA here is from genome assembly GCA_022433065.1 of Begonia loranthoides. NCBI lineage: Eukaryota > Viridiplantae > Streptophyta > Magnoliopsida > Cucurbitales > Begoniaceae > Begonia > Begonia loranthoides. Next base: position 12,853,987 of record CM039484.1, on the reverse strand, counting down.
TGGGCCTAACAGAACTGACGGGTCAAGCGACCCGATCCTCGAAGAGGACTCGGTTACCAAGCCCAAGCCGTAAAAGAGGCGAAAGTCTTAATATGAAAATTTAAGCCCAAACCCAAATCACATGGGTTGAGGTCCACAGAGTGATCAGCTAGAGACATGATAGTATAAATAAAGAAACATACTGTGTAGAAATTAAATCAAACAACACCAAAACTACAAACCTCAAACGTACCCGATACGAAGGGATTGAAATGACGAATACCCACCCATACACAGGAAGATCGATACACCCACCATAGGGGTACTAGTAACGCTCCAAGACGACACATGTAAATCTAATGCACCGAGCCAACACCCCAACCTGGTAAAAATAGAGTTTAAGGGATGAGTGACAAACTCAGTACGAAAGTTGATACTAAATGCAATGCATGCTAAAACTGTTTTTTCATCCTTTTGAAGACCATTTCATGTTTCTCATTTACCATACATGGATTTTAAATCATTTAAAAACCTTTATCACTTTACCAAACCACCCATGGCCCTCCATAGCGACCCCATTTTTTATACACTTTAAAACGTATCAAATTGAAACACTCTTTTATTTTATAAAACATGGCATAGCGAAAGGCTTTTCATAACAAAACATTTGGAATAGATGGAAATGAAACACAATAAATAAAATTTCTTTCTTTAAACATAATTTGTCCAAATACATTTCGTAACTTTAAACCACGTACGTTTTCATTTTATCCTTTAGCCTAGCCATCCACAAAATCCGCAATGCGTAAATCCTCCATTAGCTACTCATTTCTTTATTACCATGCTTACCTACATCAGAAGACATATCCTATAAGTCCAATGCTTAACAAGAAATGATATGCAATATGAAAATAATATATATTACATAAAAAAATTTCCATTTCAAATTTTACTTTCTTTAATTAACATTTATTTTCTTAGGGAAGGATGATGAACTTCGATTAATGGTGAACTTCGACCATAACGATGAACTTCAACTATTCCCTTCCTTCTTAAGGTTTTAGGAATGAGTGATGAACTTCAATCAATGGCGAACTTCGACCATAACTGTGAACTTTAGCCGTTTTCTTCCTTCTTTACATTTTAGGAAGAGTGATGAACTTCGATCAATGGCGAACTTCAACCATAACGGTGAATTTCAGCCGTTCTCTTCCTTCTTAATGTTTTAGGAGTGAGTTGTGAACTTGGGCCAACTCAAACCCTTCTCATTTTCTTTATGTATTTCTTTTTATTTCCGTATTTCTTTTGTAAAACATATGCATTGTAAATTCTTTTCGTAATGTTTCATGAAACTATGATGCGTGAACATTTATGAATGGATACATTTCTCATATTATCTAGCATATAATCAATACAATATATCCTCAAAGCATGAACATGATCATTTAACTTAAAAATCTATAAAACACAAGCATTAAAACATCAAATAGCATATCAAGAACTTATCCTCTATTCATTACAATCCTCAACATCAATCTAAGCAATTCAACTTAATCTATCAAGAACAAGCATTAATCATCATATCTTTCAAGAATCATAAAATCCTAACTATTGTGATGTAGCCCCAAAAGGGAAAATACAAACATCATTTCATACCTTAATTTCTTATTTTTCTTGTTCTTGTTGTTGTTGTTGTTCTTCTTCTTATTCTTCTTCTTCTTCAAACATCCTAAGCAGGAAGTGGCATCTCCTCAGCAAAGCTTTTATGAGTCACTATAATTTCATCCAATAAAAACATGCATTCTTTCTTATTCTGATGACTTTTTACATTACCGGTCGATCATCTTCTTCAATTGATCGATCACAAAACATCTTGAGATTAAACTCTGTATATTCTTTAGTATACCAATCAATCACCTTCTTCAATAGATCAATCTTCCATTTGATCGACTACTTCTTCCATCAGTGTCCCATAACCAACTAAATCTTCATTCCTTCATAAGCCATAACATAACATTCCTAATTCATATCACATATCACAATTCTTTACATAGAAACATAGAAATTTTTCTGGATATTACACCCACGATGAGGATTCATCAAAATCTGCTGTATACATAGACAACTATATCGCAAGATATGCCAACATCGTTTTCTGCACGAAAACATCATCAGTGAAAAGGGATGGTCACACAAAAACTTATCTGGCACAAAAACGTCATTAGTGAAAAGGGATGGTCACACAAAGACCTATCTGGCACACACCACAGAAAGGTGCCCATCTGTCGAGAGCTACACCTCATGAGACAAAGGAAAACAAACGACGGTGATTCAAAGATCCAGCACGTCACCCGGATGTGCCGACGAGCTGTAGCTCAGCGCCGATACGATCTGTATAATCAAAGTAACAGGTAAGGTTGCTTGCGATAGACTACTTCTTAACTAGAATACCTATATGTCCAAATTGATGAGGATTGCTGACGAACAAAGCTATTAGATGTCACACCACCATCAAATGGAATGGTACTAGGATAGGTGAATATCAGCGACTGACAACCATGAATCCGTGTGACTAAATACCCTGGCTAGGTTCTGTGGCTCAATACCCAAGGACGCATCATCACTGCCCCATCTCCATTTCAACTTTTAGGGCTTAAAACCCAAGGACATGTCACCAATGCCTTATCACCCTTTCGCACTTACAAACAATCAATTTCCTCACAATAGGAGATTGCACAAGATAGTCTCGTGATGCTTTAATGCCTGAGTGCCTAAAGCATCAAGAGAATTCATCCTCCCAACATATATGCACAAATATCAAACCATCAAATGTGCGCATAATATCAAATAGTATACCATGTACGATAAAGTAAATGTGAGAAAACATACATATACGTAAAAACAGACGTGTTGTCGAAACAGCCCCGTCGGGTTTTCAAGTGTGGTATCCCACAAAATATCAGTTTGAAAACATGATGCAATGTAGTACATAAAGTATAAAAATCCCTACCTTGATGATGACCACGACAACCTTACCGACTAGCCAGCTCTACACACTATCGCGAGCAAATGTCACATCAGTGACACCTCTAGAACCTATAACAAGGCCGATGTCAAAATCCCAATAATCATACAAGGGATACAATAAAGATCATAAATCGAAAACCAACCTAGACCGGAAGGATCAACACAAGACTTCCCAGCTCAAACGAGAAACGATGGGTTCCCTACACCCCGACCTGAGAATCTACATGATTGAGAACAATTTATGGCTGACGAAGACAAATGGAGTTTGCTAAACCCACTCTGTGAAACAAATAGTGTAGTCGACCAGAATTAAAACCAAGGTCTACCCGACGCTCACAGACAACCCGAAAGTCTAACTACTCAATAAGACACGGTGACAGAAGACAGAACACAACACACTCGACCTAATCCACTTAATAATTGAAAAGAAACAACTAAAGCCATTCAAACCCAACCATGGTAGATAAGGCATCACAATGGCCAATCGAGATCACACAACAATTGTCGAGGCAAATCGAAGATCAACCGGGACCTCGCAACCTCAACCAGACTCAACAATGATTAACTGGGACCATTTAGTGTTGACGAGACATGTCGACGGTCAATCAAAACCTCATGGTGGTTGATAAGACTCACCCGCAACCATCTAAGACTCAATAGTCGAGAAGACTCATCTAAAGTCAATCGAGTATGACTTTAGTGGAAAGTCGACTTGAAAACCATAAACCAATCTGAGCCTAAAACCTTGTCAACATACAAGAATTTCCAACAATGAGTCATAACGATTTGGTGGAATGGTCCAACGTCAAGTCTAGGAACCCAACCAACGCACAAACAACTTAAACGTGACAAAACAGGGACAATCCCCAATTCTGGTCAACCAATTTAGCCCACTAGTTGACAGTTGATTGACTAGTGTCTCACTGGTTGACCACTATCGACCAGTTTCACTGGAAAACATTCATTTTCCCGCGTTTCTCCCAATTTTTGACTCCTAACGATGAATATGTCTGCATAGACTCCAAAAACACCAATATCAATCTAAAATTTCCCTTAGATTTGAGTTTTCAACTTCGAATATGAAGCCAATCAAAACTCTAACTTCAAAACGCAAAAACAATGAGAAAAACTTACCGATTTGTAAATTGCATTCACAAAGGTTGCTAGCTCAAATATAGGAACTCGATTCTGTCGTTGAAAATTAGAAGCCCTCCAATTTGGACTTCTCCTCCCCTCTCGCTCTCTCTCGATCGCATTAGCAGAAGAAGAGAATTCCCTCTTCTTCTGTAAAAACTCATCTAATAAATCAATTTCAAATTCCGATTTAAAACTCGACTCATTCAAAACACTAACTAAAACAAATCTTTAGTCAAAATAATTTATCAAAACATTTTCCCAATTTAATTACCGCTCGGAAAACCCAATTTGACTAATTGACTAAAAACGCACACGTGGCATCTAAGCGACAAAACATGTCAACTCCTCAAAACTTGACTGAAAATTATGCAAAACATTTACACGTGGACTTTCAAAATCATAAAAAAATCATGAATTTTACAACAACTATAACAAATCCTCATATAACATATTATCACCATAACATAAACAATAACCTAAAGCAACATAAATCAAATCCTCGAGTCAATATAAGTGAAAGCTATAAAATCACACAAGCAATCCCTAGCACCTTGCAGTGTAGGCTGTGAGGCCATACATATGCATCTCTACTTACTTGGATTCAATGTAATTTATTCTATAAAATCCTTAACCTTGATAAGCCAAAGAAATCCTCTCAATCGGTGTAGAGAAAATCTCCCATTTTCTTTAATTTCTCTTCTCTCAGACTCTTGAACTTCTTGTTTTCTAGCAAAAATAAAATATCTTTGATTTTCCCCTTTTAATCCGAGTGTGTCTCTGTACAGTCATGTTAGATGATCAACCGCATCTCTTCAGCCGAAGGGTCATTGGTTTCATCATGTCTTTATGAGTATTTACTCTCTAAGCGAAACGGTCAAGGAGCTTCTAAATCACCAATCAGATAAGGTAGCCAGACCTATCCTTTAATTCTTAGTACTTTGGAAGCAGAAGTACAAGCTACCACGCCAAATATGTGTGTGTTCACCGTCACTCCTTACAACATAAATCCGCCTACCACCCAACGCCACATCATCCTGTTGGATGCATTTCTTTCTGTGAATGGCGTTGCTTCCATGATTTCCACTGTTTCTCTTCGGCGGACGTCTTCATTTTTGCGATTCATACTTTTCCTACTGTAGATGAATTTGCTTTCGCGGACACAAACTGTTCTGCGTCTTCCCTTTGAAATGACGTCGTCCAACTTACAAAGACTTTTTTTCTCACTGATACGTTTGCTATCGTAGACATTCTCCTTAACATAAAACAACGACGTTTCTTCCTCTTTAGTACACTACCGCAGACATATTTGCTACCACAGACACTCTCCTTAACATAAAATGGTGATGTTTAATTTCATTTTACTTAACTCTTTCCACATGGCCTCCTTCCCTTCCACAAAGAATCTTTCCTTTCCGCAAAAGCATATTTTCTTCTCGCGAGTCCTTTAGTTAAATGACACCATCTATTTTACAAACCTTTCTACAGCGGCATATTCATTTTCCACAGATACTTTTGTTTCTGCAGCACCATTCCCTCTTGTGGATGCCTAAACTACTACTACTCCACTGTATATTTATGCCCTTCATTAAAACAACATTGTTTTCCTTCGTTAATTAACTTGTTGCGGGTGTGTACTCCACAAATATGTTATCTTTTCCAATTCAACTGTTCACAACATCCATTATTCCCAGACGCCTTCATTCTACTTTACAATAGATATCCATTAAACAATCTCCAACTCAACGTCACATATTCTGCAACACTGATCACTAACACTCCACGCATAATCCTTTTATGCGGACAACTCTAGACTTCTCTCAACTTTTGGCGGTTCACTTTAATATTTTCCAACAGTTATTTATCCAATTTGACCCTTGCCATTCCAAATTTCATCTTGACACTTAAACAATTAAAATTCTAAAATGAGGAAGATCCCACGATGATACAGGCAGCCTCCTCTCCAGCAGCCTCAGATCCTGAGGATGAAGATCCTATTCAACCTCCTTATTCATTCCACGATATGTCGATGATTGAGGAGAGATTGAACATGATATCAACCTATTAGAGAGTTTGACTTCCACAATTGAAGCAATAGGTAGAAGAATTGAGGATTTTAGCTCCACTCAACAGGCGACTGTGGATCAGTTGAGCAGAATTGAGAAAAATCTGGAGAATGATGAGGACGACACTTTTGTTTATGCACCAAGGCATGTACATGAGTCAGTAGCTCTTCCATCTTGCGATGCTAGACCCTTAGTAGGCATTTAGGTTTTTTTGTTGTTATAATCTTTAGTGTTGTATTCTTTGATTTGTAATGTTAATTATTTTTTATATTGGTTTGATATTATGAATCTAGGGTGGACACCCGATAAGAGGCAAAAAAAACGTGTTGAGGATGACATCCGAGCTCCTTCCCTAGTCATCCGTTGAAAAAATAAAAAATTCACTATCTCGGGACTGGGCGTCTATGCCATCCTCACCATATTTTTTCCCTCTTATTGGGTGTTCGCAATGGCTAACCTCTTTAAAAACATACTATGGGTTTGGGCATCCACATGTAATTCAACACCTATTGCCTTTGGACTGAGAGTCAGCGATCCACCATTGGGCGCTCGCCATTACTTTACATTTTATTAAGCCATTGTATTTTCTCCTGCACCTTTATTCATTCACAATACACATAAACAAGCATAATTCCATGCTGAAAATAGAATACAAATACCAATAATATTAACAGATAGAAAAAGCTCAACTTACAACCAACAAACATTTTCTTCATGAACTACATGATCACCAACGATGTGGATTAGGTATGTAAGACTCCTGCATAAGAAATGCAATATTGTGTTAAAAGAATGTAAATAGTTACAATGATTTATGAAATCATGAATGTAATAACATACTTACTTGTGTCCCAACAACAGATGTAAAGCCTATAAATGTGTCTTGTAAACTTCCTCTTTTGCCTCTTCCTATGCTACTTTTGTCGCTTTTCCTGCCACGACTACTAGCAGTGCCATTGCCATTGTCATTGTCATTGCCACTTTCCATTGTGTTGGTATTCGTGGAAAGGAATGTATCTGTGGTGAATAGTGAAATATAGTGTAGGCATCTATGAAAAGAAAAATGTCCTTAGGATGATATGTTTGCGGTGAACAGTGAAATTACAAGAGTGTAGGCATCCATAAAACAGAATATGTTCGCAGGATGACATGTCTACGATGAACAAGTGAAATACCAGGACATCGTGGCAAATAGTGATTGGCAGACTTATGTTTGAGGAGTGGATACCTGCAATGGTAGCCTATGCTTTTGCAACGAAAGGAAAGTATTTGTAGGATGACGTATCTACGGGAGTGTAAGAGCTCATGAAAAGAAATGTGTCATCGAGATGTCATGGGGATTAGTGATTGAAGGACTTATGTTTGAGGGGCAGATATTTGCAGCAGATGCAAACATATCCACAGTGGTAGTGCATGCCTCCATGACTGAAGCACACCCACTAGGGGCAATTTTTCTAGATGTTTTGTTTGCAGAATAGAACTATATATCCGAAATATAGTATAGTTACATGGAATACCCATATCAATTGTATCAGACTATGATCCTAGATTCACCTCAACCTTTTGGAAAAGTTTACATAAGGCGTTGGGTACAAAGTTAATGTTTAACACAACTTTAGACCCAACAGTCAGAGAGAACAATATAGACATTATAAGATATGTTGGGGGCATGCATATTAGAATTTTAAGTCAATTGGAATAGTAAATTACCACTGGTTGATTTTACCTACAATAATAGTCATCAGTCTACTATTGGTATGACATCGTATGAAGAGTTCTATACGGAAGGAAGTGTAGATGTCGTTTATATTAGGACGAAGTTGGCAAAGCAAAGTTACTTGGTCTAGAATTATTGCAATAAGCTATAAAAAATATAAGGATACTTCGACAAAGGATGCTAACTGCTCAAAGCAGATAAAAAAGTTATGTAGATAGTAGAAGAAGAGAGTTGGAAGTCGAGGAGGGAGACATAGTGTTTTTGAAGATTTTACCATTCAAAGAAGTGATGAGGTTTAGTAAGAAAGGAAAGCTTAGTCAAGATTAATTGGACATTTTTCCTATAGTTGAGAAAATAGGGAGGCAACATATAGACTCTACTTGCAAAGCCAAATGGATGAGATCCACAACATCTTTCATATATTGATGTTAAGAAAATGTATGCAAGATTTCTCTAAGGTGGTGGAACCTGAATATATTGAAATCCAACCAATGTTGACCTACAAAGAGCGATTGGTACAAATTCTGGATACGAAGGTCAAGGAACTCAAGAGCAACTGAGTCTTGTTAGTAAAAATGTTGTGGCACAACCACACTGCTAAAGAATCAACTTGGGAAAGAGAAGAAGATATGAATAGCAAGTATCTAGAATTATTTGTCCTCAAAATTTTGAATAACGGGGGTGGATTATAACGACTGGAAATTTTATAAATCGCAACATAATTTATGGTGATAATTTTATGTCCAAATTTATGATTTTGTTGTTTTGTTCATGTTGGATTGAATGGGTAGAATATTTGTGGTTTTAAGAATTGATGCGCCAACGGAAGGGGTAAGGGAACTTAACCTGTGGTTGATTGCTTGAAGGGAGTTGAACGATCGAAGGTTGCAAGAATAGAACAATGCAGTCGATCAGCTGAAGCGGTGAACGACTGCAATGAAGACAAATTCAATTGTTCGCTAAATTGGAGGTGAAGAGTGGTCGGTCAACTGAAGGGCGAAGATCGATCGGTGGTAGACTGTCTATAAATTCTCCGCAAATCCTCTTTCCTAAACACTTACTTTGGAAATCAATATCTCATTGAATTTAGAAGCTTTTCTTCATGAAATTTGGACAGCAATCACATAGATGTATGAAGAATAACTCCTCCAAAAAATAATGGTAAGAATCCCCACGGATTTTGAAATATGCATGAAGAAGTAGATTGGTCGACAATTCAAGAAGTCACAACTTGAACCCTTGTATGGATGACTTCACCAATATAACTCATCTTGAAAGTTGAACACCACTTCACACATTCTTCCTCCAAGGAAAAAGAATATGGATGCCAATAAGAGAGACTATTCAACTTACAAAGTAACCCCAATTTGTGAAAGAATGACTATAGAATGGAAATAACTAGAAAGAAAACTACTGAATGCTTTTCTAAATCGGCTATCACACAACAAGCATATTTGGCTGATTTTCATACTAAGTTGAGGCAACTTTACTAAAAGTAATTTACTTAATTTATCTTTTGTTTCTTCTTCTCCAAGTCTTGATGGCTTTTGACAACTTACCTTCTTCACCACATTATGCAAAACTTTGGAAATCTTTCCTTCTTCATGCTCAGTTACTTGGGAGGTTTCCATATCTCATCATACATTGACTTTCCTTGATCTTCAAGAGATGGTGACTCCTCCACTTGGTCCTGTAGGATCGATATATGCCTATAGAGAGGAGGGG
>CM039484.1:12831497-12843941 GCA_022433065.1 Begonia loranthoides | reverse complement strand
GTGGTGAATATAGCATATTAACTTTTTCGTGCAATATTTAAATTCTCTAAATCTCTAAGTGATTTATTGAATATGATTAAATATGTAATCACAATAAATGCATAAATTAAAAAGTAAGGGATAGAGAAGTGCACACGATATTTGTTTACGCGGTTTGGCAAACTCGCCTACGTCCGCGCTCCAAGTTCTACTTGGAGATACACTACACAATTGGCTTACGAGTACCAATAAAACTGTTTACAAATTAACTCTTACGATGGGCGTCACCCTTGACTAATTCTAAGGTCATCAACCTTTGACTCTTATGGGGTGTCACCGTAAATTTGACTATTGCGGGGCGTCACCCAATGATTGAACTTACGAGCGTTCAATCAAGCCTATCAATGTTTCGAGTGTTTTGATGAATTCTTAGGAATCACCCTTTACAATTTAGCACAAGAATAATATAATCAGAATTTAAAGCTCAAATCTAGCTAATCTGAATTCTCCCAAATTAACTCGCAAGTTTAAGTGTGAGGAGAATTGGATATACAAGAATAGCTCACAGTGATTGAATCATGAATAAAATTTGGCAGGGCTTCGCCATGATTCTCGGTTTTGGTGTAGAGAGCTTGGAGTCAACTTGTATTTATAGACTTTGCATTTCTGGATGTCCGAGTCTCATCCTCAGTCGTCCGCATGTGACCGTTGAAATCTGTTTGTTGAAAATATAGCCGTTGTGCAAAAATTTAGACTTTAGGACGCAGAGCTTCTCATCCGCAAGTCACTGTTCAGCAGTTTAGGAGGCAGATCCTCATCCGCACCCTCATCCGCGCCTTATCCAAATTGCACCCTGAAAATTACAAATTCAAAGCGAACGCGTCCGAGCTCATCCGCACTCATCTGCATGCATCCGAAATATCACGAAAAATGTCCAGAAATATTATAGATTCAAAATAGGACGTGGGGCATCTTCATCCGCACTCGTTTGAAAGACCACAGAACATATTGGGACGCATTTTTTCTTCTGCAATCTCGTCCCCACTTCACTCCAAAATAAACCCTGAACTATATTGAGTCCTAAAATGATATGCCACACTACATGGACTCAAATAAACATGTTAGCATATTAATAATACCCATTTTGAGGGTATTTTCAATGAACATGAATATAAATATTATGATAAAAATGATAAAAATAATATCCGAAAAATACAAAATACAACACAAACTACAACTTATTGATTTATTAAATTAACCAAGAATTAGTCATCATCAAAATCAAAGTTAGCCTAACAAAAAGGCTAACAGGTCCACTATTGAGTTACCTTCCAAATAAGATTAAGTGTAAGAGTAGATGAGTCTTTTGGCCCTAGCCTATGTGATTGGGCCTTGTAGTGCATCACTCCTTAAGATGTTTGTCATCAACTCCAATTGGACTTCAAGTAGAAATTGATCTCTATTCACGAAACTTTTGACATAGAAAACAAACTCCAATTTTAATGAAATAGACCATTCTAGAAAGATTAAGAAGTCAGCTACAATCTTCATGAAGCACATGTTTTGATATAAAATCGTCTAGAATGCCAAAACCATCAAATACTTGTTGAAGGTCATATTGCAGGCAGATTTGTGAAGTCCACCCAATCTTCTACACATGTACTTGAACTTCCACTTATGCTTGATCTTGAATAACTCTATTATAATTCTGGATGCTTGATGAATGTAATTCATTGTTTTTTCTCTTTAAATACATACAAAATAATCACTCAAAATAGGGTTAGAGAATCTCCTTGTTCAATTGTTGATAGAGGGAATCGGTAGTCTATCAAGAATGCAAGACTAAATTGTTAATGATGCGTAGAGACATGAGGTAAGTAGTGTTGCATGTGTATGGCCTACATCACAAGGCGTTAGGAGAAACTTTGTCCGATCTGGGCACTTTTACTTATGTCTATGCTAACTTGAAGATTTACTAACTGATTTGGTACTGATATTTGATAGTTGATAGTACTTTTGATTATGATGATTTGAGGATTGTGTCGTATATTAATTTGTTGAATGACATTTCCTATGCTTAGAATTCATGTAAGAAATATGAGAATGAATATGAATGTACGTAAGCAGGATTCAAGGGAAGGGATTTGAGGATAGGCTATCCCAGAGGTTGGACCCTTGGGTGCATAAGACTATTAGTTAGTTCTCGATTGATGTCGGGACTTACCCACTAAAAGAGTTGAGATTGTTGTGCATTAATGTGCCTGACAGCTAGTTGAGTTCTCGATTGATGTTGGGGCTGACTCACCAAAGGTGTTGAGTTTATTGTGCATTGATGTACCTGACAACTAATGGAGTTTCCAATTGATGTTGGAGCTGACTCATTGGAAGGGTTGGGGTCATCATGCATTGATGTGCACAATAGCAAACGAATGAACTGATTGATGTCAGGTTTGTCTTTCGAAGATTTAAGACTAGTGGTGAGTTCCCCTTGGTAGTGTCTACTTATCATTGGAACGATGATGAACATAAAATATGTAAAGAACCAAATGCATGATAATGAAAAGAAAAGAATGTTATGTACAAAAGCTGTTATTGTATGCATTTATCAGATATTGTGTTCTATTTTATTATTTATACACTATTTATTGAGCAATTGAACCCTATGATTTAGGTGAGGATTTTAGTGTTGACACTCATAATGATAAAGCTGAATGATTGATGTGGTTGAAGACGTGTTTCCATGGGTGAGCACTTGGCGTTGATTGACAATTTTCGACAGTGGGTGTCATAAGGAAAAGAGAAAGAAATGATGCGAGAAAATTTGGCTTTTTATTAAAATGTTTCTAAGAACTATTGAATTTATGTTGCATTTGTATTTTGATTGATGTTTTTGGACTTCTGTTAAATGCGACTGGAATTTTTTTTATAAAATTAAGTCTTCTACTATTTTAATAGTTTTTTAGGGATATTTCTGAATTATTTTTAAAAAATAATAATAATACAAAGTTTTATTTCAAAGAAAGGATAAATGTTTTTGGGGTGTTACATAAACCCTAATTTTGGAGAAGCTATTTAAGCTCACCTTAGGGCTCATCTTGCGTAGTTCAGATTATTCAATCTTTAGAGTTGTTTTCCAGCCTCTTCCCTTTGCTTCTTGTCAAGCAAAAACCCACATTACGCTCTGTTGTTGATAATCGTAGTGTGGTGTTCTAATTTCTAATTCTTCATGAGAGTTTGATTAGTCATCGTTTTACTGCAGCTTTCTCGCTTCATTTGTGAAGTGACTTTCATTGTGGAGTTGTTGAGTCTCACAAATTGTAATGCCGCAACTTTTTATATTAGAATTTAATAAGGATAATTGGAAAGTAATTGGGAAGATTCAGATTTATTGGATAATTATCGGAGTATTACTAGGAACTTATTCGTAAGATTATAATTTAAGGAATTTATTAGGATTAAATTGGAAAATGTATTTTTGGAGTTTTTGGACTCACGCGGACGACACGAGGATTGGGCGTCGCGTCCGAAATGCATCTATAGTCGTTCCTCACATTTTTGGACGGGCGAGGATGACACTTCTTATCCTAATTCGTCTGTAATGTAAGTTTTTGGACGAGGCAGGGCGATGGCGAACGATGGCGGACGATAGCGGACGAAGAGAATTCGAATCTGTCTTAATTTTAGGACTTTTGGGACGTATGTAGATGAGAAGAGTTTGAATCTGTACAAATTATTGGACTTTTTGGATGATCGCGGATGAGGCACGGATACCTACCATCGTCCAAAAATGCAATTCTTATGGGGAGAATATGGGCTGAACCGGTTTGTTTTGGCTCGGTACAAAAATTTATAAGTACACGGTTTTTAGTTAAAAGGGGAAAAGGAAATTTAATTATTTGGAATTGAAAGGTGAGAAAAATAAAAGGGAGGATTTAATGAATTAAAGAATTAGAATAAGGAGAATTTGGATGAAGGGGAAGAGTAAGACCAGTTCACGTTGTGAACCTGTTTGGGGAGAAAATGAAAAGAAATAGAATGGCCTCTGGCCATTCTGTGGGGGCGAGAAAGAGACGAGAGAGAGAGAGAGAGAGAGCAGAGAGATGGAGAGAGCGACGAAGACGAGGGAGATGAGGAAGGCGAGAGGATGAGTGCGATGAGGTGAGCATCGTTTGGCAAATGGCGAGTGACTGCGGGCTCGGGCGGTGAGGCATCGCTAGATGGTTCGAATCGCAAGATGAATGGGCGTCGGGTCGGGAGGTGCCTCGACGCTTTGTCAATTTATGGTGGTCGGCAACGAGGGATGGCAACGACAAGGAGACCGCGGTGGAGGCATTGATGAGTCGATGGTGCAAGGACAGATTGGTCGGGGGCATCGATTCAGCGGGAGCTGGCAGTTTGCAAGGTGAGGCTGGGTCTGGATTTCGTTCGGTCTGAACTGGTCTGATTCCAGTTCTTGCTCTGGATGAAATTGACAGGGTGGACATGCGTTGAGGCATGGTGATGATAGGGCATGGCCTTGGAAAGTCCAGGCATATCCATGGCAAGATAAGGGTGCCTCTGGTGAATTGAAAATGCAGAAGAAATGAGGAGGGGTTGGTAGAAATGCCCTCGGGATATCTAAACCATGAGAAAAGGAGGCTGGCAGAGGGGAAATGCTCTCTAGAGAATGGAGTCTGAAAGCTTTTGTGAGGAGGGAGGCAGTGTTATGGCTTGGAGTACAGCTCACGATCCAGTTGCTACTCTCGGGTCTGTCCTGCCTGCTAGTGAGGATTTCTTCTAAGATGTTTTGGTCTGCTGGTTTCTGTTTTTGGGTGTTAAATTGTTTTGGGATCAGTTTGGTTAATCTTGAAATATTGCTCCTCTGTTTATTCTGATAATGGTTGTGGTGGATTTTCTAGACGTTGGTATTGGTGGTTAATGTCTTAAATATTACTGCTTTGTTGGATAGTGTTGGATGAATACCGTGATTTATGCTCTCTGTTATTGGATGAATAATGCCTCTGTTGCCTTAAATAAAGTATGGTGACTTGTGAGTATGGATGGGTAGAGAATATGATGACAAAGTTGATATGTTAAGCATGTTAAATGGTTAAGCATTAAGGTTCCGTTTAGGCGTCAAAGAAGTTCTTAGAATTATTATTCAATATATGAAAAGGAAATGAAAGTTATAGGTTGTAATTAGTAATGATAGATGTTTTGAATATGAAGGTGTGGAGAAGAGACAAAGGATAGCGATTAAGTGCTAAACGCAGTAAAGATTTGAGGTAAGAATTAGGTAGAGTCTTGGCGAGTGGAGGCCCTACCCACAAGTAGTGCATGTGTTCTGTGTTAATTCTTGCAATTTCTTTACTGCAATTAAATGTTTTATATGTATTGCAACTCAATGCTTTCTATGATAGAAAAGTTGGATAATGAACTGCTACGATATGAATTGATGAATTGAACTGATGAACTGAAGATGTCTAAATGAAATGATACGTATGAATAGGCTATTAACAAATTCCTAAATAGTAGTTTTGTTCTATTAGTAATGTTGTTTCTCATATTGTTTGTTAAGATAATAGACTTAGTTTATAATGCTGTTATTCTTGGTACTGGTTAGGATCTGTAACTTTTTTTTAACAAGATCATGCCTAATAAATCTCTAATATAACTCGTGTAATTGTCAGTAATCTTAAAGTAGATCATTAACTTTAGATAAAAACGACGTTGTTAACTCAGGCTTTACTTTCAAACTTACACGTGTTAAGGATCGATTCATGTCCTTAGCTCATTTCGATTTAGTAAGCACGTTTCCAGTCGTATCAAATTATTAAGCATGTTTTTGTTGTTAATTATTAAGCATGTTTCCGTAGTTATTTATTAAGCATGTTTCTATAGTTAATTATTAAGTATGTTTTCGTAGTTATTTATTAAGCATGTTTCCGTAGTTAATTATTAAGCATGTTTCTGTAGTTGTTTTCTAAGCATGTTTCCGTTAGCTATTTACTAAGCATGTTTCCAATCAATCGTATTCCCTGTCTATGCCATTATACAATTGTTAAGCATATTTAGTTCATTCAAATAACTCGCTGCAATTTAAAGTTTAATTTCAATTAATAGCATGTTCACTTTGTAACGACCCGGATTTTCGTAAATCGTTAAAATGTGTAAAAATTTGAAATTTCTTTTTGAAATAAATTAGAGTGCGTAAATCCGAATTGGTACCAACCCTTTCTTCAAAACTGGTAGTGAAACCAACTTATTAAATATGCGAAAGCGTAAACACTATAATGAAGATCATCTGTTTAAAGTCTTGCGGAAGCGTTATAAAACAACCCTTTGTAAATCATGGCAGAAGCGTAAGAAATCTTTCAAAGGAATTACTAAACCATTCAACATTACGTCTATCAAATTGAACTTGACAATTAACTTCGTTGATTCACAACCGTTTACTTTCCTTTGTCTTTGCCTTGCCAGCCCGAATCCTGTGTATGTGAAATCATCCACCCCTGCTTCATTATGTGTTTCTCATCTTCTTCTTATCCGTTTCCTATCTGTTCATCGTTGTACCTACACTACAAGTAAGGACGTGAGCTTTCGCCCAGTAAGGAGATGGGGGAAAACAATATATGCATTTCTCTCTTTAGTTCTTCTTGGAATGGGGGCCACCCAAACCAAACTCTTTCATTACGTTCGTTTTCTTCGTTAGTTCTTAACTTGTACATCGAGCTGGAAATTGGAGGTTGTCCTTTGAGACGGCCTAACTATACGGCTCTAACCTCCTGTGCGCATGCTAGTCCCTTTACCGACTAGGTGAGGGTGTATCCTAGTTGTTAGGCTAGATCCGAACTACCCATCTACCCCAGCTCCCTATTCGTTCCCTTTTTCAGTGTATCCCGCCTTCTGGGTTCTTTCTCTTTCTAGCATATCCCGCCTTTAGAGTTCTTTCTCCTTCCGGCGTATCCCGCCTTTGGAGTTCTTCCTCTTTCTGGTGTATCCCGCCTTTAGAGTTTCTTCCTTCATGACGTATCCTGTCAAGAAGGTTCATTCGGTGATGGACGTATCCCGCTCATCCCGAACATTCCTTTTTCTTAGCATTTTTCCTCACTCATGCATGTGGGTACCACCTCGAAGGTTACCCCCTACTTGGTTTCTATTATCATGAACTCAATCTAACTTCTTCCTAATAACAAAGCATATATGAGAAGCAATATCAACACTTAGAAATCCACATTAAACAACGAATGAAACTAATATCATCACATGTTTCACATAACAAAAGTAATGACAACATTCATCTAACCGTGCTGTTGACATTCACTATCACAAATAGAATATGCTTTCATATGTAAGGAAAGTATTCGTCAACATAAAACACTGGCTAAGAATAACGGACATGCTTCGTAATTTAAGGTGAACAGCGATGAATCACACAATATGAGATACATAACATACTTCTAGTTAACTATGCAGCAACAAATACAAATCATCGAAACGTGTTTCTATTCGACTAATCAGCATAAATACGTTTAAGCAATCATACTTTTAATTGAACTCATGATAGCGTTCATGCATCTTAACTTCTAAAACCTTTTTCCTTAGTTTGTTCAGTTAACTAAACCTTTTTCCTTCGTTTGTTTAGTTAACTAAACATTTTTCCTTCGTTGTTCAGCTAACAGTTCACATCATAGTAATTCACAGCTCATTTCATAGGCATCAAATCTATCACTTAGGGAAATCAAAGTTCATTCATGCTCATCATATATTCCCTTCTTCATTTCCTCATTTATCAATCACATTTCTATCAACAAAGAGAACTACAATTCCTAACTAGTATCAAATGACAATCTCAAACTATCTACGCATGCTATTCTGAATAAAACAGGTAGTGAACATACTTATAAAATCATATACGGAAACTACTTAACAAATTATATTTAAAATCATGCTTGCCATGTTATTAAACAAGAATGTGTTAAGCAATTTGATATTAAATTCTCTAGAGCGTTTCTTGTTCCTAACCAAGAATAATAACATGCTCTCCCAAGTTATTTAACAGTCAACTGAAGAATACAATGAAAATTACTCAGTTCTTTATTCTCATTTTCAGACTTTGCTAATCCCTTATTTACTTAAGTTTCTATTTCAATCACCAATCTAAGTAATTTATCATTTATAGCATACTAATAACAAAACAATGAGGATTATTATAAAACAATTCATCTAAGAAAGTCTACGAATTATACAAAGGAGAACATATTAGGGACTTCTTAATAGTAAGGAAACTATGCCATCAACATTCTTCTTTTCATACATTTGAACTTAATACTAGCAGTAAACATTGTAAGGCAATTCAAAACATTAAGCATGTCTCATTTGTTAACTAACATCCATCACCCTTAAGCCTTAACCTTCATCATTTCTTCATTACATCTTATATTCATCCAACTAACCTTTTTATCACATAATGAGTAACAAAACAAAGCATAACCATAAAAAGGACATATCACATATTCAACACTAGCAAACAATTCTACTAACGTAAAAATGTTTTTTTTGATGATAACAACATCATCCGTAGTTTCAATCATAATCTCTTAGGCAATCATTCATACTTTTCATCCATCAAACAACCTTCTTCCTTGGTTCCTTCATGCTAAGTTTATCACTTCCTTGATTCCTACATGCTTAATTTATCACTTTTACATAACTTTTAGCATCTAATCATAAATTAACACAAAAGCTAGTAAAACATTTAAAGAGAAATTAGAGTTCCAAGACATAACAACAACATCCTTAGTTTCAAGCATAATCTCTTAGGCATTCATTCATAATTCTCATCTATTTAAACAATCTTCTCTTGGATTCCTTCAAGTTAATTATGACTTTTCCATCATTCTTCTGTATCAATCACATTTAACACTAAAGCTTATAAACACTTACAGAGGAAATGGAAATCTCAAGTCAACTAATCTTAGCAAATTGAAAGAACTACCATCACAGAATCAAGCACACTTATACTTGGGTGTAGGGCACAAGGCCAAGACAACCCATTCCTTACCAAAGTGTTGAAGTCGAATCTCCCGTGCAGCAGCTCCTCCCTTTCCAGCCTTTCCAGCATAATTTCCCCCAGTAGAAAACGAAGGAGAATGCAGTAGAGAAGAGCTGGGTTAAGTAGAAACTCACCTAGGGGTCACTCTCATGCGTGGAGGAGACAAACCCGTGGCTTTTGGCTTGGTGGTGCGATTTGTGTCGCGTTTCCATTGATTTACGTCATTTTCTTTCTGATTTAAATACTGATTTTTTGCTGATCTGCTGCGATTCGGACGGTTACGGACGCAGTACTCTCATCCGCAGGTGGCGTCCGAATAGTCCCAAAAATTGGACAGATTCATTCAAACGCTACTTCAAGTCATCCGCCATTGTCCGCAATGCTCCAGATCTAAACAGATTCGTTGCGGACGCATCTATCCTCGTCCGCACCGTCCGCGTCCATCATCCAAAACTCCAATGTATAGCGAGTTTAGGATGCAGTTTGGCATCCCGAGTCGTCCCCAACTGCTAGGAGACTCTCCAGATGTGTTGCGGACGACATGTTCCATCCGCAGCATCGTTTGCAAGCATCCTAAGGTCCATTTTCTCCATTTTTTCTATCTTGTCGCACTCAACTTGATCCCCACGACGTTTCCTTCATAGATACACGTTACAAATGGCACGTGTAAATATGTAATGAAATATCCTATAATCCCAACACTTCAATTACATCATGTATTTGGGGAAAAACGCTACTGAAATGTTTATTGATTTAGCACTTCGAACGTCCTTGGTAATATCCCGATAATTATCCATCTTAAAAATATCGGGATGTTACACACTCTGCCGCTTTCTTTTATTGCTATGCTCTGAAATTCAAGCATGTTATTTGTTGTTTCAATTCATTGCTATAATTGTTCTCTCTATTCGTTTTAATTACTGTTATTCATTTATATACACTGTTCAATTATCGCTATGTTATACTGTATCAACGTGCATCATGATAATAGAAACAAGTAGGGAGTACCACCTTTGGGGTGGTAGTCACATGCATTATATGAGGAAAAATGATAAATGAAAAGAATGAATGAAAGAAAATGATTATGGGGAGTTGGGGGCGGATGGATAGTTCGGATCTAGTCTGGTAGCTAGGCTACACCCATACCTTGTCGGGAATGGGACTAGCTACACACAGGAGGTTAGAAGCCGACCAAACTATACCATCACACATGGGTTCCTAGAATCTCCCCCTCGATGTACGAGTTATAAATGAAAGAATGAAACGTAAAGAAAATATTGGTTTGGGGCGGTACCCACTCTAAAAGAACTAAAGAGAGGCATAGCATACTGCATAACCTCATTCCTTACTGGGCCTTTAGGTTAATGTCTTACTCAAGTTGGAGAGCCGTCTTTGTTTGGGAGATGTTCTTGGAATAGGAGTTGTGGAATTTAGTGACTTTATTACTGACTTGTTCTACACTACTACCATCCAACCAGACTCCTCTCGTGCAAAATTGTTCCTTGGCCACTTTCTCGTAACAAGCCTTGTATGCACCACGTAAATACTTTTTCGACATCCACGGTTCTCAAACCAAGCTTCGCATAAATCTTCATTGTATTCACCTATATCACAAGATTAAAACTATGAGTCTAAGACTCAGTAAGTAATGAGAAATAAATGTCATGATGTTGTGTTATGCAAATGCATAAATGATACACATTTCTTTCCTTGTTCCATTTTTTTTTATCACTTAATAGTCTAATCTTTGGGCAATAGTCTAGGGGAGAATAGGAACCATTAGATTCATCTCATACGAGACAACCAAAATTTAATTGGGGAAATTAAGTAAGAACTATTTGGTTCACCTCATGCAAGACACTTAGCTGAAATCCCAATCCACAATGACTTATTACGTACATTCATTTATCTTTCTTTTCAGTGTTTCTTACATGAAAACATATGCACAAAATCATTTTTCATCTTTGATCATAAACCATGATGCATGTACAGTGCTATCAACCCATGTCAATAACCACATATTATACATGTTATCATTACCTTAACAATCACCATAAAATATAATATTCATAGTTTAGCTATTCATAAAAATAGTTTTGTCATCCATAAAAAAAAAAAAACAATTTAGTCATCCATCCACATATGGTAATAAAACAATTCAACCAACCATTAACCTATAATAATAAATTTTCCCTAGTAGCCTTGTGATGTAGACAAAAGTCAACTACACACATATCATTACTTACATGGAGAATAAACACCTTTTACAGCCAATTATTTTATGTTGCGTTTGAATCACCTAAAACACATCACTATCATATTAGTACTCATGCATGCACACTCTTCTTAAATCATGCATAACTCTTAATATATTCTTTCAAATTCTTTGATTCTAAGTCCTATCATTCCTTAAGAAATTCTACAATAATATATCGTACTCATGTAAGAATATTTTTAACTCAAACAAATTATATTAAACCAGTTCACCATCATATCCTCAGTTTCTCTTTGCTACATAGTTTTATCTTAAAAAAATTCATTACTTTTTCTATACTAATCCAATTCATAAAATTCTAAGGTCCAAATATTCATTGAGATGTATATTATCATAGCTTAAAATAGTTTCAAAATTGGACTTCATTAAAGAATGCAACTAGCTTATAATCTAACACTGTACAAACTGTTAATAAGCATGATTAACTTCATCAACTTTCATTCCATAGTTAATGTTCATAATGTTGGACCGTATGCACACCTAGGGAAGGGGAAGGGGTCATTCCATAGTTAATGTTCATAATGTTGGACCGTATGCACACCTAGGGAAGGGGAAGGGGAAGGGGAAGGGGAGGGGGGGGGGGGGGGGGGTGTTTAATTAGGTGTGCTAAACTTTTTTATACGATATTTATTTTTCTCACCCTAAGTGATTTATCAATAAAAAGAAAACAAATAATCACAAATATAAGAGAAAGGATTAAAGAGAATGACATTGATATGTTCATGCGGTTCGGCAACTCTGGCTTACGTCCATGCTCTAAGTTTCTCACTTGGAGATCCTTAATCACCTAACCTCCCTGGTTAGTAATGATTGACTTCACATGTGTCAATCAAACCTTTACAACGATTAATTCTCAGGCGTCACCCTTAGCTTGACTGTTCATGAGGTGTCACTCTTAGCTTGATTATTCATGGGACATCACCCTTGATTTGAGTACAATGAAGAGTAAAAGGAAAATACAAACTTAGAACTTAAGCTCTCCAAATATAAATCACAATTTTAGGATTGGAAGAGCTAGACATATGTACTCATTTGAATGTGGAGAAATCATGTATGAATTTTACTAGAGTTTCGCTACACTTCTCACTTGGTTAAATAAAGCTTTGGAGTGTCTTTTATTTATAAACTCTGCTACACCGGTCGACCACCTCCATTT
>CM039484.1:12780661-12831162 GCA_022433065.1 Begonia loranthoides | reverse complement strand
CGGGAGGGGACTGGGACTCGGGAGGGGACTGGGACTCGGGGGGGAGGGGACTGGGACTCGGGAGGGAGGGACGGGATTTCAGATCTAAATCTGAAATCCCAGTTCTACCCGGTACCGGTTCAATGGTACCGGGTACCGTGGACCGGTACCGGGTAGAACCGGTCCCTATAGCACCGGACCGGGTCCGGTCCGGTGCTACATATACATGTACCGGTCCCGGTACCGGTACCGAAAGGCCGGTTCCGGTCCGGTTCTTCGGTACCGGGCCGGTTCTGTGCACCCCTACACCTCAGAGCATTAGTCGTCCTCTTCTCCATATTTTACCCAAATTTAATCTTCCACGTCCTAATAATAAACATGTTATAACGTATTAATACCAATGTTAAGAGATATTTCCAATGGAGATCAATATAATTATAAAGATAAAACATTAAGCATAATGAAACTATAAATAACTTATAATTTCAATTAAAACACTCCTCATCAAAATAAATAAGGTTAATGACACTTAGGCTAACACATAATTCTTCTTCTTATATTTTCAACACAGTAACATACTCAAAATCATACTTGAAAATCCAAATTACCCATTATTGCATAAAACCTGATTTCACAACATCCTTCATTTTAGCAGCCAACTTACCAAAAACCTTATGAACATTATTAAGAGAGCTGGACTTACCTTGAGCGAAACAAAGAGACTTCCACCTTGATGCTCTTCAACAAGAATGATGAGAGCCTTCATCATCAGTTCACCTCTCTTTTATAGCGTGAAGAGAGAGAGAGAGAGAAGGAAGATGGTGACTTAATCAATGAGTCATTAGTTGTAGATTCGGGTCCACTTTACTCTCTGGACAACTTAATCTACATATGATCAAGATTGTAGACGTAATCATGACATTTTTCGGTGGCTTGTAATTGTCTATTTAAGCATTAACTGTTCTCAAAGGCCAATTAATTAACGAATGCCCGCTGCAGATATTCATACTTTTGTGAACGCATACACATTTGCGGTGGATATCTGCTATAGATATCTGCTTTTCTCATATATCCACATGAGTGTTTCTCATGACAAAAATTAAAAATTCGGACATCCTCTTTTTGACAATAACTAGACGTCCACAAACATTGCAAAAACCTACATCTGTGCTGTGGATATCCACTCCATGCTTTGTATCATACGGTCCCTAACAGATTTGCGCCCATGTGTCTTTTCAAAACCAAATATCCATGGACGCTTGATGCCAACATTTCTGCAGCCACATGTCTAACACTTTTGTGTGCACGTTTCCTTTTGTGGACACCAATACTACCGTGACTACGTTTCTTTCTGTGGATACAAACATTTTTGCATGCAAGAAGTGTTCAAGCCCAAATGTCTACACTTAATTCTGGATGCTCGCAATGACGTTTCAATTCTCATTCTTTCTTTTCTTTTCCACTTTACCAAAGTTTTCAACAACTCTTTTTTTTTTCTTCTCTCTTTTCTTTTTTTTTTTTCCCACATATTAATTGATCAACAACCATTAATATAAGATTATTGTATTACTTAAAATATTACATGGTAAAATTTACGTTACAGATAGTTCAAATATTCTCCCATGGGGATTGGTAGAAGCAGGTTATACATGTCGGTCAACTGCTTATTCCATAGAGTCGACATTGAAAATTTATGGTCAACCGCCAATTAGTTTCCGATTGACCACATTCAATCCATAAAACTACTTCTAGAGAAATTGTGTTTTCTTGTTGTCTGCATTTCTACTACCAGTCGTCCACACGCTTCTAAAACTTACTCGAAACGTGTCATTTGTTATCAGAGCCTATCTTGAAGGATGATGATTAGACGTGATGCCATTATCTCTAAAAATCATGACTTGAATGTTTGACCATCAACACAACCTCCATTGAATGAATTCAAGCTTAGCATTCAAAATCAACTTGATGAGTTAAGAATTTCTCTCTCTCAAGTTACTCAACAACTTCAAGCATTCACAAGTCAGAGTATTAGGGCTGCAAATCAAGGAAGTCATAGATAAGGAGGTTATGCTATGGACTCCATTAAGGAAGAAGGAAGCTTAAAGATTTCTATTCCATATTTTAGAGGAGTCAATTGGGAAGATGAATGCATAGAATAGGAGGAAGAGGTTGACAAAATTTTTAAAAATTGCTATTATTCAAACAAAATCAAAGTTCAAGTTGCTTCATCAAGACTCATAGAACAAACATCATTGTAGTGGAGAAGCCTTAATATTGAGGGAAGAAGAGATGAAGAAGAAGAAGCCATAAACACATGGAACATGATGAAAAGTTCATGAGAAGAATGTATGCTCCAAAATATTTCAAGTTGGTTATGTCTTTGCCTCCATCTACATAATATGAGAAGATTAAGCCAATCAAAAGCTCAAGTATTTATAATATAAAGGAGAAGGAGTTATCAAAAAAGATTTGAAATTATGTCCATATTAGATGCTCCACGTGTTCATGTTTTGGAGATGCTCATATAGTTTGTCTGAAGCAAAACTTAGAAGACATTAAGACTACTTCAAATGTCATGGAGAATGAAGAGTTAGTTCAAGAACAACCCTAGATGGAAGAGAAGCAATTTGAAAGAGAGAATATATTTCCTCATGAAGGGTCACTACTTATGATGGAATCAATATCTATGGAAAATCAAATGGTTGAGAAAGTGTGTTCAAAAGAAGAGATCTTTGAGGAAGATTATAAAAAGAGTAGAGAAGAATCATTGACGGCTACTAAGGAAGATGAATTGTTGGCAGTATATAATGAAGAAGAGGAGCCACAAGAGGCATTGATTAGTTCGGAACCAAGTGCATTATGACCTAGTGCTATTGGAATCATCGGTGCATCCAAATCCTTACAAATTAACATGGCTTACTGATAAGGAGGACATTAAAGTTTCAAAGAAAGTAAGAGTTTTTTTTCTCAACTAGCAAGTACCAAGATGAATTATTATATGATGCAGTACCTTGGATAGCTAGTCAATTGCTACTTGGAAAAATTTTGCAAAATGATAGGATGACTTTTCATGATGATTTTACTAATTATTATTAATTTAAGCTCAAAAATAAGTTGTTGGCTTTATTAGTTTGGATCACATTGCAAAGGACCAACAAACTCTAAATGTGAAAAAAGCAAAAGAGTTATTATTGGTTTCTAAGAATGAATTGAAGAAGATTTTAAATTTTAAAAATCAAGAAAAACTAAAAAAGAATGCTAGGTGGGAAAAGGTTTTTGAAGATTTTTCTTATATCTTGACACACAAGATTGGAGAAACAAGCAAACTTACCAATACTATGTCAAAGAGGTACATGTTATTAAATACATTAATCGCTTTGGTTCTTAGAATTGAATGGACTCAAATTTGTAATGTTATGGGTACTAATTTGGAACTTCAGTATGCCACTTTTGATAATATGGATGATGATGATTTCTTTAATTATGATAGAGATTTTGTGGATAACAACTCTTGCATGCTTAGTTTTTGAGTTAGAGAGTTGTTGACTCGTAAGTTTCTTGGTGTTAAACTTGCTAGCTACTTTTGGGGTTGAAGAACAAATTATAACTTGAGGAAACTTCTGAGTTTTATTATTGTTCATATTGATATGACTATTTGGCAAGAGACTTGTGACATTAAGGATGAGGATGGTGTCGTTAATTTTGGCACATGTTTGTTAAATGTTATCAAACACTATTTATCTAATTGTGCATCTATGATATTTGTTGAGGAATTGTTAAAGGTAGCCTACATTACTTCATACTCTATGGCAAGGAATGTGCATCAAACCAAGTTATTATTTAATAATATGGAGAAGGTGCATGAAAGGAGCACTTGCATAACGCACAAGTTAGATTTGTTTGAAAGCTTAAGAGTCCTAACTAACTTCAAAATCAAGAAATTATTTTTTTTTATCTCGGAAAAGAGGAAGAGGTAGAAGAACACATAGATTTGAGTTCAAATCCTCTTCAATCTCGAGAGGATGATGTGCCACAGGAACCTATGATTTACTACCAAGCGAGGACATTTTATAACGATGATTCTAGTGTTTATTTTGTGGGTGATCATAGAGGAAAATATATCCAAGATTTCAAATACATTTATTTATCTTTCAAATATCTTATGGAGTTCTTCAATATGCATAAGTGGAAAATCAAACACAACTTTATATAGTTTATCAAACATTCTAAAACTACCATCAATCTGACTCCTGAGATGTATTTGGCATATTTAGCAACCTTCATGATCTTATTTCAAAATGTATGCTTTATAAAGTTTGTAGCTGACATCTTGAGCTTTACAGAATGAGTTGTTACTTTAAAATTGAATTTTGTTTGCTATGCCAAAAGGTTCCTGAACAAATAGCTTTATTTATGCTAAAGAAGCTCATTATCTCTTACCAAGAATTGAAGCCCAAATGCACTTGAAAATGGGCTTTGAAGATTGATCCACTAGATCATTGTTGTAGTTAAGAATTAAAATTTTATTTATGGTTTATTTTATGATTAATTTTAGAGTCACTCAATTATGGGATGTCCTAAATCGAGTAGAAGTCCTAGGGCGAGTAGGAGTCTTAGTCAGACTAGTTTCATAATTTTATTTTCGAATTTGTAAACCCTAATTTTAGAAGAGCTATTTAAGCTCACCTTAGGACTCCTCTTGAGTAGTTCAGATTATTCAATTTTTAGAGTTTTTTTTCAACCTCTTTCGTTCACTTCTTGTCGAGCAAAAACTCACACCACTCTCAGTTGTTGACAATCATTGTTTGGCGTTATAGTTTATAATTCTTCGTGAGAGTTGGATTAGTCATTGTTTTACTGCAGCTTTCTCACTTCATTTGTGGAGTGACTTTCATTGTGGATTTGTTCAATCTCACAAATCATCAAGTTGGAGAGCCGTCTGCATTTGAGAGATTGCCTTGGAGTAGAGAGTTGTGAAATTTAGAGACTTTCTGACCGACTTGTTTGGTTCTTGTTATTTTCTATTATCTTTTTGTTTGGATTCATGGAATTGATCTTTTGGAGCTTAAAAATATTTCCATTTGTTGTGGAGCAGCCTCTTTGATTTTCAGGATCGAAAGTTTGTTTTCGAGCATTCAGAAATTCTCCTAAGAAAGTGTGAAACATAGAACCTCGAACGCATGTTATACTTGTTTGGTCGACCGCTTATTCAATAGAGTTGACACTAAAAATATCCAGTCAACTTTCAATTAGTTTTCCATCGATTGAACAAGTATAACATGCATCCGAGGTTTACTCAACAAGGTTGACATTAAAAATATACTGTCGACTTTCAATTAGTTTTTAGTCAACCGCATTCAATTCAAAAATTACTTCCAGAGAAACTGTGTTTTTTGGCTATCCCCATTTCTACTGCTGGTCGTCTACATGATTCCGAAACTTACCCAAAGTGCATCTCTAATGAAATGAGTTCCTTAGTGTGCATGAGATCGAGTGTTCCACTAAAAAATTAAATTTTCATTGAAACTAAGGAAAAGAGTTTGGCAAAGAATGATTATTTTGGTAAGAACCGGATGTTTTGATTCAATTTTCGATTTTGGTTTCCTAAAATCGAAAAAACCAAAATTGAACCATATTTTAGCCTTTAGGGCTATTCGTTCGTCTTTGTCGTTTTGGTGCCCACTCCACTCTCCAGTGCTTGTAGAAGACAACTCGCTAAGCGCTAGTTGCTGCTCTGCTTTAGAAACTCACGTCGCTACTTGCCACTTCCCGCATCACCACGTCACCGTCTCAGTCGCCAGTGCCCTCTCGGCGCCACGGGCCACTCGCCTCTCGCCTCGTCGCCCCCAATTTGTCTTCCGACTCCGGTGGAGATTGCTTGGTAAATAATAATTTTTACAATATGGTGGCTTGATTAATTCTAAATCTGATTTTGATTGCTATGATTGCTTGATTAATTTTTACAATTTCCTTAGTGATTGCTATGATTTTGGAAATACATATGATTGGTCTAATTATTTGCTTCTGATTATTTGGAAATACAGAGGAAAGCAATACAGAATCACAAATGATTGTTGTGATTCTGATTATTTGCTTCCTTTATTCTTATTTGCTTGCTTCCTACTTGGAGGTTTCCCACGATTCTTTTAGCATTTTTCACATGTCTGTTGTTTCTTTTTGCTATATTTGTTGATTCTTTGTTGGATGAACATTCTCTGCTGAAACTTAACAATGAACATTCTCACTGTATGTTGCTCAATGAATTTTCTGCTTAAACAATGAACATTCTTTGCTGAAACTTGGTATTTTATTGCTCAATGAATTCTCTTCAAAATAGTTGCTTCTTATGCACATAGAAAATTTAGGACTAGGAGAATCATCATATACAGACTTCAATAGTTTCATGGTGCTCACTGTTTGCTTTAGTTTCAAATTTCAGTGGTGACTGGTAATTACTGAATTTCATTGTTTTTTAATCTTTTAAGTTTTGATGGATGTTTATATTTGATGGATTTTTCCGTTTATTTCTAAATGGATGATTCTTCATTTGGCTTATATTAATTCTGAAAGGGTTCAAATTGTTGAAATTGTAGAGGATGAAAAGCGTTAATGAAACTGTAGAGAATCCTACTATTAACCCTTTTACTGGTTAAACCAAGAGAAAAAAATCAGAAGTTTGGAATCATTTTATGAGGATTGAAAGCATTGATCATAACAACCCTAGAGTGAAATGTAATCAATGATTGTTCATAGACATATGCATGTCATCCATCAAAGAATGGTACATCAAACTTGAAAAAACACATTAGTAGTTGTAAAAAGTTGTTGGCAAGTGAGGATATGAAACAAAGACTTTAAGCTTCCAAAATATTGATAATATGGGATCCAATCCAATATGTCATGTTTTAGTGCTACAACTTGCTGAGAACTACTAGCAAAAATGATTATTATTGATGAATTGTTTTTTAAGGAGAGGGTCTTAGAGCTTATTTTCAATATGAGCAACCAAAATTTATTGTACCCTTTAGAGCTACGATTGCATTAGATATTGTTAGTATGTATGAGAAAGAAAAAATAAAGTTGAAAGATTACTTTAGAAAAACATCTCAACGAGTATGCTTGACTACCGATACATGGACTTCAATTCAAAAATTGAATTACATGATTTTAACTGCGCATTATATTGATAGTGATTGGACCTTGCATAAGAAGATTATTAATTTTTGTTTGAATTCGAATCATAAAGGTGGAACGATTGGTAGAGAAGTAAAAAGATACTTATTTGAATGGGAATTGAAAATGTTTTGACAATCACAGTTGATAACGCTTCTTCAAATGATGTTGCCATTTTATATTTGGCCAAAAGTGTTCGAAATTTGAATGAATTAGTTTTGAATGGGGAACACATGCATATGCGATGTTTTGCACATATTTTTAATTTGATTGTATGTGATGGTTTAAAAGATCATAAAGAATCTATCACGAAAGTACGTAGAGTTGTGAAGTACATTCGATCTTCACCTGCAAGGGTGCAAAATTTTAAGAATTGTGTTGAAAATGTTAAGATCACATGCAAAAGTAGTGTTTCTCTTGATATGCCTACCAGATGGAATTCTATATATTTGATGTTAGAAAGCACTGAAAAATTTAAAAAAGCTTTTGAGAAGTTAAAAGAAACTGATATTCGTTATTTTGTTGATTTGGATGGAGAAATACCTCCCACGACAAAAGATTGGGCTAATATTCGGGAATATATCAAGTTTTTGAAGATATTTTATAATTTGACTATAATTGTTTCAGCCTCCTTGCATGTTACTTCGAATATTTATGTAACGACCTGTAACTTCTTACCTTTGAAAATGGGTAAAATTTAAAATTTTTTCTTTTATAAAAACGACAGAAGACTTTTCTTTCATGAAATATTTTAAAGATAATAAGTAAAGTCTTTTTCTTGAAACTCTTTTTACAAATCGCAGTGGAAGAATAGAACAAATCATTTCAAAATACAATAAATAAATCTTTTACATTATCTTTACAAAACATTTTCTCTTAAAATTCATTAGCCTAACTAGCCACAAGATCCGAGCGTGAAAATCCTACATCAATTGCTCCTTAACCTGTTCTCCTGATCTCGTACATTCCTATATCAATAAGACTTAAACTAATGAGTCTAATGCTTAGTAAGTGATATAAAGTAAAATCTACAATGCACATGCTATGCTCTTTTAAAATTCGTTGTGTTTTCTGTTTCTATTTCTGTTTCTGTTTTCTGTTTTCTGTTTTCGCTTTCTTTTTGTTTTAGGTGGCACGTGGGGTGAGACAACCTCTTTAGTATCCAAACACACCCGCACGTTGGGTGAAAGCAACCTCTACAGTATTTGAACTCACCCACACGGATTTGTTTCCATGTGAGAGCAACCTTTTCAGTATCTGAACTCACTTAAAAACGAATCTGTTTACGTTTATTCACATTTCATTTCCGTTATCGTTTTCCTTTTCAAACTGCATATTTACAATACAGACATGGTGACCAGTTGGACCTTTGATTAATTACCATCTATTTTTTTGCTTGACCTCCTACTTGCTTGCATGAAAACCATTTGCTTATTGTTTTAAAAAACTATGATGCATGATGCTCGTGAATGCATACAGTATCTATCTCCTCTATGTAGGCCTCAAAATGTGCCTAATATCATTATCGTTATCTTTAACTCAAAACTCATAAACGTATCATTAAAAGAAACTATATCTAATAAGCATCAATATAATCACTGAAACATGATTTCTATCAAATACTATAATCCTCAAAGCATAACTTTATCATATTAAATCTATAACTTAAAATAACTTATTTCTAATAAACTGTCAGCATACACCCTTATTCTTGCGATGTAGGGTCCGAAGACTAAAACATATATATATATATCAACTTACCTCGTTGTCGCCACCGTAATAATGCACTTAGCGTTACCCTTCTTCCCTTTCAATACCTTCAAAATAAATAACATTTATCATTATAATTTAATTCCCCTTTTCTTCAACTTCACAGTTTCTATCTATTAAACATTCACACTCTATTCTCATCATTTTCCTTTAGTATAGCTTTATCCTAAAATCTATCAATGACAACAAACAACAATGTACACAACATTTCATAACAGAGAGTATTACCACATTCTCTACTCTTTTTACCTTCTATTCTTATTCTCATAAAATCCATAACCATATTCAACTCCTCCCTAATATCCATGCTTAACAGACCACTAACCAAAACGATTGCAGAACATAAATCCCAACTAGCATTTATAATTCAGTAACTGAGATACAGAACATAAATCCAAGCATAGATATCTCACAAAACCAGGAAGTAGTAATTCACAAAGAGCCTTATCCATTAATCCTAATTAACATTCTTCAACAATAATCATCAACAGAGAATAACATCCAATAACCCTTTATCTTTTACAATTATCCCATTAAAATCCATATGCAGAGAACCACAAACAGAGAACCTAAAATCCATAAAATCCACAAACAACAGTGAAGGATTTCCATAAAAGTGAAGGAATACCTCACTGTAGAACACGTGAGAATATCTTCTCCTCCTTCTTCTTCTTCACATCTCAGCCTTTACTTTCAGCTTCAGCACACTCACGGTTCACAGCTCTCTAGACAGCTCTTTCTCCCTCCCTATCTCTTTGCTTCTTTGTAATTCCATTCCTTCAGTAAGCTTCCCACGCCCACTTCAAAATTCCAACCAAACTCACAGCAATTCCCCATCAATAGAAAACGAACAAGGAAGAAACCATATCACCAAACAGAACTCAACATCTAAAACCAAACCGAGGAAATCAATAATGCTTGAAAATGGACACTGAGAATCAACACACAGGGGACCCACCTCTCATTGGCGCTGGAGAAGACTGCCCTTGCCATCCGAAATTTGATCCCCCACTTCGCCAATATTCGCCTCGGTGTGGCGCTGCAAAACTCCAACTCGTAGGAGCTTTGCTTGTCGTTCCCGCGAGCACAGCTACTTTGAGCCCTAGCCCCCACGACCCATCTCTGCCACTCCATGGGTAGTCACCCGCTGCTCGTTGGACAACGCCTCACCCGTCGTTGAGTTCCGTTTGAGCACTCGTCCCCTTCTCTCCTGCGATCGTCTCCCTTGTCTCTCTCACGAGTTTCTCTCTCTCTCTTTCTCGACATGGCCACGGGCCATCACAAATTCTTTTTCCTAAATTAATTTTTCATAATTATAAAATAATATATTTGTGATTATTACCATCTGTATTCTAAGCTTAGTTGACCTAGAAGTTTCGGGTATTACAATTTATTGCAGTGAAGTATTTAATTTAAAAATGATTATCCAAGAGTACTTTGAATGTGATAATCCATTATTGAGGAAAATGACTATTAGAATGCAATGAGACTTTGATAAATATTGGAGAAGTTGTGATAAATTGAATTATTTTGATGTATGTGGCAGATCTTAGATGTAGAACAAAGTTTTTGAAACATTGTCTTACCATGTTAGTTGATAATGATAAGGCAAATGATTTGATCAGCCAAGTACAACTTGTGATTGAAAGATTATATCTTGAGTATAGAGGTGATTTGAGTTTTGAAATTTCAGAAGAAAATTTTAGTACAAGTGTTGCAACAACGTCTACAGTGTTGAGACAAATGAGTAGTTTGGCCCACAAGGTATATGAGATGTTCTGTAGCCGTCACGAAGAGCAAGATGTTTCAAATACTCAGATAGAAGTTGATCAATATTTATATGAAGAGTTGGAAAAATTTTCAGACAAGCAAGACATTCTAACATAGTGGAAATTGAATCAATTTTAAGCAATTGGCAAGAGATATATTGATTATTCCTATTTCAACTGTTGCTTCGGAGTCATCCTTTAGTAGTGGAGGACATATACTTGATTCATTTCGCAGTTCTTTGTCCCCAAAGATTGTCGAGGCGCTTATTTGCACTCAAAGCTGGATTCGATCATCAAAACATCAATTTGTCAACTTCAATGATGTAGTGGATAATATTGACAAGTTTGAACAAGGTATGTTTTTTTATTGATAGTGTTTTTCCTTTATATTTTTTTTATTAATTACTATCTTTTATACATTTGTTTTGAATTTGTATTTTTAAGAGATTATATCAATTAATGGAGATGATGAAGTAAACTAATCAGAACTTAATAGTGATGACAATTTAGAACAAGACTTTTATATTTTTATTAATTATTATTATTTTTTTTGTAATTATTTTCTTTCAAATAATTTATTCTAAATTGATTGACGCATAATGAAAGTTATTCATAAATTTGATGGATTTAACTCTTTTGTTTGCCTTTCTATTAGGTATTGTGATAGATAACAAAATTTGTCACCCTCGCCACAATGACTTCTATATGTGCGCCCATGCTGGGATGATTGTAAGTTTAGCACTAATTTTACATTTCATGTTTTTTTCAGTGCCCCTGTTCACCTCACTCTGTTTTATGCTCTTTAGGGAACTCCACGGCCCACACATTATCATGTTCTGTACGATGAAGTTGGTTTTTCAGTTGATGACCCGAAGGACCTTGTTCATTCGCTGTCATATGTGTAAGCAAAACATTCAACAGATAGTCTTATAACATTTTTTTTTTAGTGGTACGTTAATACCCAAAATATTAGTTGTGTATTATAAAATGAGAAAAAGTAATAGTAACAATTTTGATTATCTTGATATTTTGGAAAAAAAAAAAAAAGATCATAAAATTGGAATCGAATAGGAATCGGAACCGAAATATCGGCCTAAATCCAACTAGTTTGGTTTGGTTTCACATTAAAACCAAACCAAACCGGTTCTTGAACACTCCTAGTGGAAACTCCTACTCTATCTGCTCCTTTATTTTTCCACCATTTTATATAGCTTCTCTCATATCTTTTCTCTTTTCATCTTCTTCCTTCTTTCTTCTTTTTTTTTTTTAGTTATTTCTTTGCATTTTTTGAACTTCAATCAATAAAACTTGAGTGGTGATTTCTGACTTTGGTTGAATTGATTTTTTGCATTTTTTAGAATACATTCAACCATTACAAACAACTCAAGTTTGGTTTTAGGCCACAAATTCTCTTCTTCATCTGGCTTTATTCAATCTCCATCTAGCTCTCACCCTGCATCCATGGAGCTCGTCAAGCTCTCTCAAAATCTATTGGGAAAAGGCCTCCCTTCATAACAAGGTTCGAGTGCTCTCTCTCTGCGACTAGTTTTTTTTTTTTTTTGTCTCAAGAAGAAAAATATTAGCATCCCAAATTGTGAGTCATTGGAGAGATAAAGATATTTAAATATGAAAACTCCCAAAAACAATCCTTCTTGATAAAGAAGCTCAAACAAATTTAAAGGAATTTCAAATGCAACAAATTCAAGCCAATTTAGAAGTCTAACAGATAAAGAAGCTCAAACAAATTAACTTATCAAGTTCAAATACAACATATCATTCTTGATACACTTGAAACCACTCAATCCTAAAATCATGGAGAATATTGGAAAGTAAATCTTCCAACTGTTGCCGTTTTTAAGAAACTAATTGTTGTTTTTTTATTTAAGAGACCAATCTTGTGTAATTTAATTATTCATTCCTTTTGATGTTAACATTTTTATATCAATTAAAAAAACTCAAATCATACTTCTGTCAGCTATTTTCATCTTCTTTCAATTTTCTTCTTGATATTGGACCCTTTGTGAACACTAAACTAATATCTACAAGTTCCCTATTACCTTTACAATCATGAATTCACTATGTTTCAATGTTAGCATCTTCATCGCACTCAAATTCAGTCTTACAAGATATCCATTATGACATCAACAAGCCCTTGCAGGAATTGGTTGTTATCTTACAAATAAAGATCCTACTCCTACTCAATACATCACATGTCACGACCTGTTTTCATTTATCTTTTTATTTATTATTTGTCATTATTTGTTATTATTATTAAACATGTGAAGGGAAAATAAAAGCAATAATGGAAGCAATATACAATTTAAAACATACATTTTTCACATTAAAAGTATTAAAGCATTTTTAACACACTTCATATAGTTCACATTACAACCATAAGTTAGTGAGTTACAACCCCAAGGTCAAAATATGTTGGGTAACGAAAGCGCTCATCATGGTCATGCTCCTTCCACTGCAATTCTTTTCCATCACTCTATATGTATTTCATTTGGATCATATTCCTCACCTACATCACAAGAATATACTATGAGTCTAACGCTCAGTAAGATATAGAATGAAACAATCAATGTATGTTTATGTTGACTCAATGCTCATGCAATTCATTTCAGAAAAGAATCTATCTTTTCTATCCTTCAATTTAATTCCACTTAACTGTCCAGATGTTGGAGATTATTAGTCCAAGAGAAAAGATACATCCTATGGTCCATGTTAGGCTAAACCGTCACTCATTTCCGATGAGGGATGAGATACATCATTTCATAGTTTTCCCAAATAGGACCATTGTTGATCTCCCTAACCTCTAACGACTATTTATGTTTATTCAGCTCATTTCATTTGCATTACAATGCGTATGCATGCATTATTGAAACATACCCAATTCATGATGCATGAAGTGTATGCAATTTATTCAACATTTAATATATGTTCAACAGTATATCATTGGAATACAACCATTAATATTACTAAAGTAACACATCAACAACATTATCAAAACAACATTATAACCTAATACCTTGTGATGTAAACCCTAATGGTAAAACACTTACATATCTCTTACCTTGTTCCTTATAGCTTTCTCACTTGGAGTGTCTTCTTGCATGACAATACCTTCATAATCAATAATCATCCATAAAAATCCAAGTTATGACCAATATCTTTTAAGCATGCATTCTACCCCCTGATTTTTATCTATTTTTGATCAATCATAACTTCTACAATACTTAACCAAATCCTATAATTCCAGGACCTACATCTCCCTTAAGATGTCCTTAATTACATATCCAAATGGTTTAACTTAAAAATTTTGAGAAGGCATTCAATAACTATCAAACATCTAACCTACTCGGTTAGTCCTTTTTACCCATTTTTCCTTCATCTTTATATCATACTTCCATAATCTCATATAAATCCTTAACAAAATCATAAAGGAACTTAACATACCTTAACTTCAAGGAAGAAAAGATGGAGAGCTTCAAGAGAGGTTTTCTTGAGGGAAACTTTCTTTTTCCTTGTCTAAGTGTTCAAGTTTCCTCTCTTTAAATTCTCAAATTTCCTTCCTCTTTAGCATCAAGCTGGAGGTGGTGTTACATGAATCAGCCTTTGAATCTCCACCCCTCAAGGTCTTCAATTGGAACGTGACATCTTATAAAAATTTTAGGTGACCTTTGACATTCCGGTCAATCACTCATCTTCAGTTGATCGACCGCAAAACAATCCCTAAGCCAAACTCTGTGTTTTCTTTGATAAACCGGTCAAACACTTTCTACCTAATGATGTGACCGCGAATCTCAACTTTACAATCTGTATAGACACTGATCGATCGCCCTTCAACAGCCAATCAACCGGAATCTGTCAACTTAACAATTTGTATAGACGCAAGTCATTCACCGATCGAATGCCAAATCCTTATTTTTCAATATGCAATGAAGCCGATTGAATGCTTAAACATATTGATCAACCGCTAAACACCCGAGAGCTTCTAGTTTCATTCCTATGTATAACCAGTCGATCATTCCCTCATTTGAATGACCGCTTCCTTCTCTAAAGGTTCCATAACCCTTTGAATTTCACTCCTCCTTGTGCCCTAAAACAAGATTCTCTAATACACACCACATATCATAAATTCTCAACATATCAAGTGCATAAATCACTATCACCAAACACATTTCATTCAACAAAACATATAACACACCCAATTACTTTACATTTAACATATAGAGATTTTCTGGATATTACACCACACTAGGTTCAAACAATACCACATATGCATAAATTTTTGTCCCAAAATTGACTGAAGCATTCATTTCCTGGCACAAGGCATATCTTCTTCTTTGAGGGTGGATAATTGGAATACTATGTGGAGAAAAAATTGGCCTCACTATTGGCTTGGACACAGCCTATGCTGTTTGGGAAGCACTCAAGAGTGCATATGGAGAAGATTCACAAGAGCGTGAATTCACACTTCGTCAACAAGCAATATATTTTTGCAAAGAAGATGACAAAATCATTAGAGAACATATTCAAACTTTTAAAGCTTTATGTGACAATCTACCAACTATTGGAGAACATTTCCCTAACAAAGAAAACACTTTTTGTCTTCTTACCTGTCTACCGTTAATATGAAACTTTCACAACAATTATGTTAAGGCCCCTAAGGCCAACAAAGTGAGGGCAGTCAAACGGCTAAAATACAGATTCAAAATTTTGTTTACAAATTCAAAATGAAGCACAAATTCAAAATTTATTCATCAACAACAAAATTATCAATTCCATTACAACCATATCATGTACATGTGCATTACAAACGCAAACCAATTTAGTAATGCAATTACAACCATATCATGCATATGTGCATTAGAGACGCAAACCAAATTATTAATCTGTATACTTCGTATATCTTTAATCTTCCTTGATTGGAGAAGACAACACTCAATCAAAGGGGCTATTAACTATGCAGCAGAATGAGATATACATAATCTACAATAGTTTAACCAAATATGCACTCACTATTGTAGATGATGTATATTTAGTTTCGACACATAGTTAATAGTCACTTCGATTGAGCGTTGTCTTCTATAATCAAGGAAGGTTAAGGTCTAAAACTTGTATCACAACTCAATAGGCAATCCATGTTTCCCACATAATTTTGACTTGCAAATATTCACTGAAGATATCCGCTCCTCTTTAGATATCCGCTCATTGAAATAATAACGTGTTCCACTCATGTGACTCTCTCGTCTTTTCATGGAAGTTCACCCAAAATTAATAGTATGTGCTCGCATGTGATTCCTTGCCTTTCCTTAGAAGTTCGCTCACAAGGTACCTGTCTGCTATAGATTTTCACTATGGATATTTGCTTCTTGAATTGCAAGCTTGTGCCACAATCGTGTTCCAATTCCTTTTCGTGGAAGCTCGTTCTTGATGCCACTTTTCCACTGCAGATATCTGCTCCCTTAGTTATTAAGTTTGTGGTACACACGGGACATCTAGTCCATTCTACGGAAGCTTGCTCCCGAGAACAACAATCTGTTGTGGATATTTGCATTTCCTTGAAGGTGTTCGCCCCAGATATTCACTCCCAAGATTTCTTTCCATTGCGGACATCCGCACTCTTTGAGAACGTCAACTCCTAGTTTCCTCTCTTCCTTGAGGATATCTGCACAGCTTCCCCCATTGCATTCAGGACGTTCGTTTCCCGCTTCCGTTGGAAACTAGATGTTGAAAACTAGATATTATTTGTTATTTTCATTCTATTGTAATTTGAGGCTATTTTTTCAAATTGGTAATTTTTTTAACTTATTGCAAATTATTGTCAATTAGATATGTGACAACCTAGTTGGGATATATTTAATTTGTAGTGATGCAACTAGTAAATATTTGTAATGATATTCATGTGATATACTTTTTTATTGGATCATTTCAAATAATGTTTTTTTTCTAAATACATGTTATTTTATATATTAATAAAACAATTTTGTTAATTATATGACTAACTATTAAAATTTGACATTATAATATAAATAATTATTAAAATTTAATAACTAAATTTTTAAAAATATATATTATATTAATATTTATTGGAAACATTTATGTATGCTCGCCTTCTTAAGGCTCGTTCAACCGGATCAGCTTGGCTTATTTAACAGGCTTGTTAGGCTCGACTTGTTTTGTAACGACCCAGTTTTTTCTTTCTTTTAAAAATCGCATGAAAATTAAAACTTTTCTTTTCTTTTCATAAAAACAACGAAGGTCTTTATTAAAACCTTTTAAATTGTAATCAGAGTTCTTTTCTTAAAATCGAACCGTTAAAAATCTTTTTACTTAAACTCGTTACTTAAATCGTATAAACAGCGGAAGCCTATAATTATAAAATACATTTTCTCAAAACGTAGCGAAAGCATAAGTAATACATTTAAAGGATAATAAACAAACTATTACGTGTCATTTACAAAACCCTTTTATCTTTCACATTCTTTAGCCTAGCTAGCCACAAGATCCGCGCGTGCAAATCCCTCATCAACTGCTCCTCTAAAGAATATTGACGTCATCACAATCATCTACACCACGAAGCAAACATGAGCTAACGCCCAACAAGAACTGAGATGCAAAACAATGTATGTCTATAATTGATTATGTCAGAATGGAATCCACCCAAACTATTCTTTACTCACGGTCATATACACATCACTCGTACATCGAGTTGGGACATTGAAGGTTCCATTGTAGGGAGAGTGGCCGCTAGTCGGCATCTAACCCCTTGGGGGTAGACAGGCTCTAGCGACCCGACAAAGGAATGACATAATCTCTAGTCTACCTGGTTAGATGTGAACCACCTCCCTGATATCCAATTCCCTTACATTCATTTACTTTATCCATTTTCCTCCCATAATGCATATGAATATCAACCCAACGTGGCATTCCTAGTTGTTTCTATTATCATGATGCATGTCAATGCAAAGCAATAATCACAACACTATGTCAATATCATAAAATGAGAAATGAAACGAATAGAGCATGTAATACGATAAAAACTACTAGCATGCTATAACTTAGAGTAATGTTCTAAAAATAGAATATTCCAAAACTATAAGCTAATGATTCATTTTATTAACAAGAAGGTCATATATCATGGATTACAAAACAACATTTTGAGTTCAATAATTAATCATTGGCAGAATCTTAGACATGCTTGGCAATTTAAGGAAACAATAACTATATCAGGAATGCTAAACATGTTTGGTAACAAATCGATGACATAAGATGAGCATAGGCATGACAAACAAAAATAGCATAATATCTAGTATGCGAAGCATCAATGCAGGGTGTAACAAAGCATTATATTTGACAGATGCAATATCAAACCATCCATAAACATATATTCAAGAAATTAACACGGAA
This sequence comes from Begonia loranthoides, assembly GCA_022433065.1. Classification (NCBI taxonomy): domain Eukaryota; kingdom Viridiplantae; phylum Streptophyta; class Magnoliopsida; order Cucurbitales; family Begoniaceae; genus Begonia; species Begonia loranthoides. The sequence goes on along the minus strand of CM039484.1, from coordinate 12,813,055 downwards.
GACGCTGCTTGTGGTGTAGGGCCTCCACTGGCCACGACTCAATCTCAATTCTTACCCCGAAGCTTTAACACGTATTATCACTTAATCGTTATTCTTATTCTCCTTTTCAATACCTTCATAATTAAAAATATTTAATCAATCATTGACAATTAATCGACTAATCAACTAACCAAATTCTCCCTATTATCTGCAAATAGGGGTGGGAATCGGTTCGGTTCTAATAGAGCAAAAAAATAATTTATGCCCGAACCGAACCGAAGCTTGTCGGTTCGGTTATCGGTTTTGCAAAGGAAAAATTGGGTAAACCGAATCGAACCGATTTTCCCTTATAAGCTTCGAGCCTTGTGCACTGCAGCAAGCCAGCAACCCTCACCAGTCATTCTTCAGTCCCTAGTCGGCTAGCCCAACCCAGTACCAACTACTGCGTACTGCCAATAATCCAGTCCAATCCCAGAAGCCGGAAGCTCGCATCTGTCGACAACTTCATCTCTAGATGAACCAGATCTCTGATCTCCTTCATTCTTCAATCACTCTTCAGTTCAGTCTTTCAGTCTTCTCCCCAAAAACTGTTGGAAGTAATGTGCCCAACAAGCAAATGTAATAGAACAATTTTATAATATATGAATAAATTTATATTGATTGATATTATGTTAACATTTTAGATTATGTTTTATAAAATTCATAGAAAATTCCTTGGTTATTTATGCTAACTTTATATTGACATATATATTGTATATATGTGGGATAAAATATAAATAGTAATAACCAGAAAATGTCCATGACTTATATTTGAAGTATGGAATCTTCAAATAGTTTATAGTCATAAACATAGTTTATCTCATTAAGAATGTATAGTCATATCCCGACTAAATATATAGTGACATAAGATAAATATGTTTTATGTAATATGATTATATAGGACTGGACCACATAAAATTATATTATTTTGATAATTTTCGTTAAATATAGAACAATTAATTTTATCATAATGATGGTCATATATGTATAATATTAATTCATTGTATTTAATAAACTCCTATTTTTTTTTATTTACTCGGTAAAGTTTTGTACGAGTTACGATTCGTATACCTTGTATATTGGGAGTAAATTAAAATAAATAGCTGGAAATGTTAATATCGATATAATGAAATCCTTTTCTATAGATTCTCTTGTTTGTTAGTTCAATGATCGAATAATTAGCGCACAATTCACAATCGTTTGGAATTAATTATTCAATTAAGAACTAATGGTAGTCAATGATAAATAAGCAATATGAGAGGTTAACAGATTATAAACCTAACTCTATTGCGAATCTAAATTGAGGGTTAATATATATGTAATGACTTTATCAATGGACATTACTTTAAGTAAATATACTCTATAGTATTGAGAGTGCAACTCTAAGTATTTAGTGGAATTACTTTAGAGTTAATAATTATGTTAATCAATATAAAGAGTTTATATTAATTAACAAAATAATATTGGAGCTTAAAACTATAGGTCCATTGGTCTCTTCGTCACCTTCTATCATTATTCGAATAATAGAAAAATGAACAAACAAGATTAAATAATTAATTATAAATTAATTATTTAATACACTCAATAATAAATTTATTATTATTTTTCCATTAGATGAAATAATTGAATTATTGATTATTCAATTAATTAAGACAAAATGACAAAAGTTGTCAAAGTTAATATATTTGTTATATTTCATTAAATGAAATAATTGAATTATTGATTATTCAATTAATTAACAAATATAAAGTAACTTTTAAAAATAGTTTTTAAAATAGATTTTGTCAAATTTGAATTGAACTCAAATTTGATTTAATGTCATGACCTTTTGTTTTTCATAACATTTTTATTATAAATGTGTTATAACTTAAATGTACCAAGTGTTGAGCTATGGTGACAAGACTTTCGATTTCCATAACATTTTTATAAATGTATGAATCAATTATAACTTTAATGAGGAATTTGTAGTGTTTTTCTCTAAATGTCATAATAGTTATTATGGAGCAATACCACTAAATAGAGATCCAATCTCATGAAGAAAAGGTTGGAGAAAAAGTTGAAGAAAAGGTTGAAATCTTTTGAGATTAAGGAATCCATTTTGAGAGCAAAATTTGTGTCTTCCATGTTGACTTTAGAGAAGTGTTTTCTAAATGCAAATAGATCATCTTATGTGTTGAGAATACGATCTATCATAAATTGAGTGTGATCTTGTTTCGTTCATCACGCCCACACGTGCTTATTCGAGGTGAGGAGGATTGGCAGAGAAAATCGAAGGTTGATTTTGTACCCGTGTGAAGTAAGATACAAAGGTAATATTCTTCGTCTTTTAGCTTAGATTTAAATAGAGATTTTAAATACATATTATTATTAATATATTATAACAACGATCCATTTTATGTTCATGTTGAAAATTTTTTTCATGATACATAGGTTACGCACGTTACCATTGTTATGAATATCAGTAATTCCGTTGTGCGAAGGAACCTAAAAACCAACAATTGGTATCAGAGCCAAGTTGTAGTTATGATATATTTAATAATGTGATTTTATGAAAATCATGATATGTGATGATAAGTAGGCTTATGCATTTTTTTAATTTATATATATATATTGGAATGATGAATGTATGGATATATGCATGATTGAAATAATGATCGTAATTTCATATGGCCGATTTGGATTAGGAATATTTTTTAAAATTTCTTATTTTTAATTTTGATGTAAATCCAATTTGTCTTGGGTAAATACTCTTTATGTAATATTGATGGAGATTAAAGAAAGGAGGACAAGACAAATTTTGGAGCAAGACTATGGTGCGCAATTGTTGTCACCGCGACGTATGACGTAAAAAATTGTGGAAGCCACCAAGACTTCAAATAATTTTTTTTATAGGTTTATATGTAATTTTAGAAATACCCGCATCGATCCAGTTATTATTTCATTTACTTTATGCTTGATATAAGTTGTTTTATCATAGTCATGCATTCACATGTCATATAGTACTTACATATAGGACCTACTTATCATTTAATTTTCTCACATTGACATGCAGTCTTAGCATATATTTTATTAATTTAATTTTAATAAATTAGTTTGTTAAAAATTAAATAGTTTTAATTAGATTAAAACTATTAATTCATGTTAATGAATTATGTAAGAAAATAAAATAATGCAAAATTTTAATTGTTAAAATTTTTACATTATTTTGTAAGTGCTAAATAAATTGTTTATTTAATATCATTAATTTTATAATTTGATTATAAAAGCAATAATCTATATATAAAATAAATTTATTTTGATTAAATATTTTTTTAATATAGATTTAATAGAATATGTGATATTTTATAAAATCACTATAATTCAAAATAATGAGTGGGAGCAGAGAGTTAGGCGTAACTTTCCATGGTCTTCATCGTTGATACAACAACGTGAGATTTAAGCGGGGCTCCGTGATGACTTAATTATCATCCTCCCTAACGAGAGTGTTCACTTAGATCAATACTATAGTTGATCTCCTAGAGATAGGTTTATAAAATGTATTGTATAATTGATCGTCCTTAAGGCAGCAATTATAAGTTAAGTTTTATAAAACCGAAACGATGGTATACACTCATGAAAATGTGATATAATGTGTTAATCACATTTTGACCAAAACTAATCGATAATTAATAAATTTTGAAAATATGAGATATTTTGAATAAATTTATTAATAGCTAATATTTTTACCATAAGGAAAAATATTATGTATCAAGGTAATAATAGCATTTGCATTTTATTTAGTGATTTAGCATGCTCATGCATCATTTTTACTTGCCATATTACTTATGAATTTTATGCATAATATTAATTTTTATTTATTTATTCATTATAGCATAATATCTTCTTTTATGATTAATTTACTCGTGACAGAAAAGTTGACTGGCGATAATTTCATCAACTGAAAAAGGAACATGAATATGATTCTTGTGCACGACAACTTGAAGTTTGTCCCGACTGAGGAATATCCTCCGATCCCTGCTGAAAATGCAATAAAAGAAAAGAGAAACTGTGAAAAATATCTCGAGGAACTAAAACAAAAGAAGATAAGTAAATCTGATTTACTTGTTATTGAATCTTGTTTAGTTGAGAATGATTTATCACCCTGAATAGTTGATTCAGGTGTGACTAATCATGTTTGTTGTTCTTTACAGATGCTTCTTCCTATCGGAAGCTAGCAGATGGGGAGTTCACTATGAGAGTGGGCAATGGAGCATTAGTTTCAGCTTCAGCAGTGGGAGAAACAAATTTATATTTTCAGAATAAATTTTTATTATTGAATAATGTTTATTTTGTATTGGGGTTTACTAGAAATCTCATTTTTGTTTCTCACTTATTTGAACAATGTTATTCAATTTCTTTCAATAATAATATTGTTATTATTTCTAGAAATAGACTAGATATTTGTTCTGGTTTTATGGAAAGTGGATTTTATGTAATAAGGCTCATCAATAAATCACTGTTGAATACTGAAATTTTTAAAGTAGAATTGCCTAAGTTTAAGAAACTTAAAGTTTCTCATGATGATGACACATATCTTTGGCACCTTTGTCTAGGTCATATTAATCTAGATAGAATTGATAGACTTGTAAAGGACGGTCCTTTAAAAGATTTAAATGTTGGATTTTTACCAGTCTGTGAATCTTGTCTAGAGGGAAAAATGACCAAGAGAACTTTTTTTTGAAAATGGTCGAAGGGCTCAAGAGCAACTTGAACTCATACATTCAGATGTATGTGGCCCTATGGCTACTCGGACTAGAGGTGGTTATGAGTACTTCATCACTTTTGTTGATGATTACTTAAGATATGGTTATACTTATCTAATTCAATTTAAATCAGAAACTTTTAGAAAGTTTCAAGAGTTTACAGCTGAAGCTGAAAAGCAATTAGATAAGTCAATCAAGTGTCTTTGATCAGATCGAAGAGGTGAATACCTTGATAATGAATTCAATGATTACTTGTTAGAACATGGGATTATATCTCAGCTAACAACACCTTGTACTCCTCACCAAAATGGTGTTGCTGAGAGGAGAAATAGGACTTTACTTAACATTGTTAGATCCATGATGAGTTACTCTGCACTTCCAAAATCATTTTTGGGGATACGCCATACAGACAACGACTTACATTTTGAATGTGGTCCCATCTAAGTCTATTCTTAAGACACCTTTAGAGTTGTGGAGTGGTTACAAGCCTAGTTTGAGACACTTTCACATATGAGAGTGTCCCGCACATGTGCTAGTAGGAAAGATTGGAAAATTAGAACCTCAATTTGAGGTTTGCATGTTTGTTGGTTATGCAAAAGGCACAAGAGGAGGTTTGTTCTATAGTCCTCAAGATAACAAGGTATTTGTATCGACAAATGCCACATTTCTTGAATATGACTATATAGCAAACTTCAAACCTCAAAGCAAGATTGTCTTGGAGGAAATTCATACTGATGAGATCATATCAGAAACAAAAAAAGTTGTTGTTCAACATTGGTACTCAGAAGACGACTACTTCTAGTCAGACTATCACACCACCTAGATGTAGTGAGAGGGTAGTACGACCACCAGCTTGATACGGACAGGTAGGTGAAGCACAAGTTGCTGTCACTGATGATGGAAAAGATGATCCATTGTCATTTAGATGTGCAATGGAAGATGCTGACAAAAAACATGGCTTGAAGCTATGAAACTTGAGATGGAATCAATGTATTCCAACTCCATCTGGGATCTTGTAGATCTACCTGAAGGGGTGAAACCTATAGGGTGTAAATAGATCTATAAAAGAAAAAGAGGAGTGGACGGGAATGTAGAGACATTCAAAGCTAGACTTGTAGCTAAGGGTTATACCCAAAGGGAAGGAGTTGATTATGAAGAGACTTTCTCTCCTATAGCTATGCTTAAGTCCATTCATATATTGCTCTCTATTGCCGCGCATTATGATTATGAGATTTGGCAGATGGATGTCAAGATGGCTTTTCTAAATGGTCATCTTAAAGAAACCATTTATATGGAGCAACCAGAGGGTTTCATAGATAAAGATGCACAACAAAAGGTTTGCAAGTTAAATAGGTCTATTTATTGACTTAAGCAAGCATATAAGTCATGGTATATGAGATTTGATGAAGCAATCAAATTTTATTGGTTTACACAGTGCCTTGATGAGTCTTATGTATACAAGCTCATAAATGACACACGTGTGGTCTTCTTAGTTCTGTATATTGATGATATTCTACTTATTGGGAATAATGTAGAATTATTATCAGATATAAAAGCATGGCTAGCTAAGCAATTCCAAATGAAAGATTTAGAAAATCCAAGCTACATTCTTGATTTTCGTCTAATAAGAGATCGTAAAAATAGAATGTTAGCTTTGTCTCAAGCATTGTATATTGACAAAATGGTTGTCAAATATTCGATGCAAAACTCCAAGAAAGGTTATATACCTTCTAGACATGCAGTTATTCTTTCTAAAAAGCAGTGTCCTGACACACCTCAAAAGGAAGAAGATATGAGACGTTACCCCTATGCATTAGCTGTTGGGAGCTTGATGTATGCTATGTTGTGCACAAGGCCTGACATATGTTATGCAGTAGGGATAGTTAGCCGTTTCCAGACAAATCCAGGATTAGATCATTGAATAGCAGTCAAACATATTCTCAAGTATCTAAGGAGAACGAGAAATTATATGCTAGTATATTCTGGTAGGGATTTGATTCCAACTGGATACACAGATTTTGATTTTTAAACTGATACAGATGATCGAAAGTAGATATCTGGATCAGTTTTCACCCTTGGAGGTGGAGCCATAGTTTGGAAAAGTGTAAAACAAGATGGTGTTTCAGACTCTACTATGGAAGCAGAATACATTGCTACTTGTGAAGCAGCAAAAGAAGCTGTATGGCTTAGAAAATTCTTTAGTGATTTGGAAATAGTTCCAAATATGGATAAGTCATTGTCTTTGCACTGTGACAATAGTGGTGCAGTAGCGAATGCTAAAGAACCTAAAAGTCACAAACGAACAAAGCATATAGAGAGAAAATATCATGTGATAAGAGATATAGTGCAGCGTGGAGGCGTGATTGTTTTGAAGATTCCATCAGATGAAAATCTTGCTGATCCCTTCACCAAAACGTTTCTTGCAAAATGTTTTGAGAAACATCTAGAGGGCTTAGGGATTAGAGACATCTCTAATTTGCTTTAGGGCAAGTGGCAGATTGTTAAAAGTAATGTGCCCAACCAGCAAATGTAATAAAACAATTTTATAATATATGAATAAATTTATATTAATTGATATTATGTTAACATTTTAGGTTATATTTTATAAAATTCATAGAAAATTCATTGGTTATTTATGCTAACTTTATATTGACATATATATTGTATATATGTGGGATAAAATATAAAGAGTAATAACCAGAATATGTCCATAACTTATATTTGAAGTATGGAATCTTCAAATAGTTCATAGTCATAAACATAGTTTATCTCATTAAGAATGTATAGTCATATCCCAACTAAATATATAGTGACATAAGATAAATATGTTTTATGTAATATGATTATATAGGACTGGACCACATAAAATTATATTGTTATGATAATTTTCATTAAATATAGAACAATTAATTTTATCATAATGATGATCATATATGTATGATCTTAATTTGTTGTATTTAATAAACTCCTATTTTATTTTAATTTATTCTTTGATTTACTCGGTAAAGTTTTGTACGAGTTACGATTCGTATAACTTGTATATTGGGAGTAAATTAAAATAAATAGCTGGGAATGTTAATATCGATATAATGAAATCCATTTCTACAAATTCTCTTGTTTGCTAGTTCAAGGATCGAATAATTAGCACGCAATTCATAATCGTTATGAATTAATTATTCAATTAAGAACTAATGGTAGTCAAGGATAAATAAGCAATACGAGAGGTTAACGGATTATAAACCTAACTCTATTGCGAATCTAAATGGAGGGTTAATACATATGTAATGACTTTATCAATGGACATTACTTTAAGTAAATATACTCTATAGTATTGAGAGTGCAACTCTAAGTATTTAGTGGAATTACTTAGAGTTAATAATTATGTTAATTAATATAAAGAGTTTATATTAATTAACGAAATATTATTAGAGCTTAAAACTATAGGTCCATCGGTCTCTTCGTCACCTTCTATCATTATTCGAATAATAGAAACATGAACAAAGAAGATTAAATAATTAATTATGAATTAGTTATTTAATACACTCAATAATAAATTTATTATTATTTTTCCATTAGATAAAATAATTGAATTATTGATTATTCAATTAATTAAGACAAAATGACAAAAGTTGTCAAAGTTAATATATTTGTTATATTTCATTAAATGAAATAATTGAATTATTGATTATTCAATTAATTAACAAATATAAAGTAACTTTTAAAAATAGTTTTTAAAATGGATTTTGTCAAATTTGAATTGAACTCAAATTTGATTTAATGTCATGACCTTTTGTTTTCCATAACATTTTTGTTATAAATGTATTGTAACTTAAATGTGCCAAGTTTTGAGTTATGATGACAAGACTTTTGATTTTTATAACATTTTTATAAATGTATGAAATCAATGATAACTTTAATGAGGAATTTGTAATGTTTTTCTCTAAATGCCATAATAGTCATTATGAAGCAATACCACTATAAATAGAAATCCAACCTCATGAAAAAAAGGTTGGAGAAAAAGTTGAAGAAAATGTTGAAATCTTTTGAGATTAAGGATCCATTTTGATAGCAAAATTTGTGTCTTCCATGTTGCCTTTAGAGAAGTGTTTTCTAAATGCAAATAGATTATCTTATGTGTTGAAAATACGATCTATCATAAATTGAGTATGATCTTATTTCATTCATCACGTCCACACGTGCTTATTCGAGGTGAGGAGGATTGGTGAAGAAGATCAAAGGTTGATTTTGCACCATGTGAAGTAAGATACAAGGGTAATATTCTTCATCTTTTAGCTTAGATCTAAATAGAGATTTTAAATACATATTATTATTAATATATTATAACAACGATCCGTTTTATGTTAATGTTGAAATTATTTTTCATGATACATAGGTTACGCACGTTACCATTGTTGTGAATACTGGTAACTTCGCCGTTCAAAGGAACCTAAAAACAAACAAAACGCGTCCCTCCCTTATGCGTCTCGGTCCTGCGTCCTCCTTCATCGCGTCTCTCACAGACGATTTGAACTCTCACCAGCGAACTCTCACCGACGATTTGAACTCTCAAGTCTCGCTGGATGCTGTCGGTGATTTGAACTCTCACCGTGATACTAGCCCAACATCAGCGACCAGTGTCTTTGCCCTAGCTAAAATCGAAGTCTGAAGTCTTAGTGTCTCACCAAGTCACCGCGCAGTCTTCACAGTTCACACTTCAGAGGTTCGGCTTTCTAATTACTGACTTAATTACTTTTTTGTAGATTTGGAGGATTTTATAACAACAGCAACTGAGGATTGATATTCTCTCAGTCTCCTGTGATATTGTTTATAATGATTTGATTTTTGTAGTTGAGTTTATTCATTTCATCATTGTTATTTTGTAGTTATTTTATCATTGTTAGTATTGCATAATGCAGGAATACAATGAGATGACATCGACGAATGGAGGATTTGGAGAATGTTGGTATTTGTTTTCTGTACATTTATTTGTGTTTTTTCTGGAGAGCATTGGATTAGATATTTCATATTTGTTGCAGGAGAAGATGAACTGAAGACTGATGATGCATTGCATCTTATTTAGACTTATGGTTTTTTTTTGTCTAGAGAATGTTGGTATTTGTATTTTGGACATTCATTTGTGTTTTTCTAGAGTGTTGGATTGGATATTTGTTGCAGAAGAAGATAAACTGAAGACTGATGATGCATTGCATTTTATTTAGACTTGTGGTTTTTTTTTTCTAGAGAATGTTGGTATTTGTATTTTGGACATTCATTTGTGTTTTCTGGAGTGTTGGATTGGATATTTGTTGCAGGAGAAGATGAACTGAAACTGATGATGCATTGCATTTTATTTAGATTTGTGGTCTTTTTTTTTTCTGGAGAATGTTGGTATTTGTATTCTGGACATTCATTGTGTTTTTCTTGAATGTTGGATTGGATATTTGTTGTAGGAGAAAATGAACTGAAGCATGATTTATTTTGTTAGTAATTGGTATTTGATTTCTGGAGATTTATTTGTATTTTTCTGAAGAGTGTTGGATATTTGTTTCATAAGAAGATGAACTAAAGAATGATCATGGTTTGTTCTTCATTGATTTTTTATGACAGCTGCTGAATATTTGTAGTGGAATTGAAGATTGAGTTTCATTTTTTATTATTTTTGCTAAATTAAATTTAAAACCGAGTGAAAGCCGAAGTGAAAATCGAGTAAAAAAATAGGAAAATTGAAGTGAAAACCGAGTAAAAACTGAAAAATTGAACCGAATTCTTAAGAATTGAGATTATGGAAAAACTGAACTGAAACAAAAAATCGAACTGATTAGAACCGAACCGAGTTTCAGTTTTTGGTTCGATTTTTCACATGGTTTGGTTCAGTTTCGGTTTTTCAAAAATAAAACCAAACCGTTCCCACCCTTATTTGCAACTATCTATTTTCCTTCGACATCTTTCATTTACGTAAAACTTGACCTAAACCGAATGTAATCCTCTTACTCCCTCCAGTAAACAACACATGCACATTAGCTCCAAACAAATAACGAGTACATTAAACCAACAGAACACATTTCTTTACTCCTTTAACCAAAGAAAGGCAGCAGATAAATCATCCAAACGTACAGAGTATATATATATAACATGTAAATCTCACCGTGCATGAATTAATCCAACATACAAGCGTAATATCTCCAGCAACCAAAACCAATACCAACAACTGAGCACAATATTCCTATCAGTTCATATTAAGTAGTAAATGAAGTCCAAAAAATCCAATAATAGTAGCAAAGGAGAATTTCCATATCAAGAAGAACACCCGAGACCACAGCCTGCTCAACTCCTCACCATCATCCTTCCGACCATCCCCACGGCAACACAAAATGCCAAAGCACGTAGCACTGAAGCAACCCACATCAACAGCAAAACAGACAGAAAACGCATCAAAATCCAACCACTTCATATAGCTCAGCCAAGAAAACCGAGGAGTAAAACACAGGGGACTTACCGTTGAGAGAACCAGAAGACTCAAGAACAGGGACTCCAACATCCCCTGCACGCTGCCACCAACGGGGAAGTCCCAGCTGCAGCAGAAGAAGCCCGAAGGCTCGACCTTGCCGAAACTGCAACCGTGACCCCCGATCGAGCCCTAATCCCGCATCAGCGAACACAGGTAGAGGTGAACGCCCGACACACGCACCGTTGAACAAACCGCACGCCGGACACTAGCATCGCGTCGCGGGAGACGCCTGAGTTCTCCCCCTAGCTTGAGTCACTTCTTTTTGCCCTATTTTCTTTTCTCGCATCTCTTTCCTCTTCTTCTTTTCAAAGAATCGCGGGCCATCATCAATTCCCCCATTTCATTCTGTCTTCAACCGGCCGAACCGGTTTCAAGGTGAACCGGTTCACTTTCCCTTAATTATCAATTTATCACATTTTATTTTAATTCCTCTTCCTTTCTTCCATTTAATCAATTCCTCTTATTATAATTTACTTCCTCTTAATATTTCTTTCCTTCTTTAATTCAATTCTAATAATTCTCATTTAATTTATTCTCAATTAATCATTCACAAAATTCTCACTTAACCAATTCTAATCCAAATAATCCTATTACAACCAATTAATTTTTCAATTATCCTTACTTAATTCCGTTACAGGAAATTGAGGTATTGCATGTTTAACTCATGGCTTGCGAGCCAACTCAAGTTGAAATTTTTTTTGCCAGAATCATTAGGCTTAGCTTGTTTAACTTGCTAGGCTCGATGAGCCGCACTATTTCAAGCTCAGCTTGGCTTGGTTAGCTTGTTTGTCACCTCTACTTTTATTATGTAATAAAAACTCTTCAAGCCTTATATATTATATTTTTGTCATATAGAGTTGTATATTTGATTATTGAGATGTGGGTTTTGCTACGAGGTCTCATTCAGGGGTTTTCAATTTGTTTTATCTCTAGATATTCTATTAGAGATAAATTTTTTAGGATAACTCTTGACAATGCAAATGTTATAAATGTTGTTATTTCTTCTTTTAAAGATTATTTTCAATTGGATATTGATTATGATTCTTTTTTTCATATAAGATGTGTGTATTATATTTTGAATTTGGTTGTTAAAGATGATATGACATATATTTCGCTTCATATTGAACTAAGATTTGCAATTTCTTACATTATTGAGTCTAATTCAAGACAACAAAAATATAAAGAATTTTGTAAAGTTGTCCAACCTAGACCATGAAAATTAAAAAATGACATAAATAATAGGAGAAATAACTTATTTAATGTTGCAAAATGTTAGTTCAATATTAGCAAATTATTTGTATTTTAATAATGAAAAGATACAATATTAATCTTAATAAATATAGTTGTGATATTGCTAATATATTTCTTGATTTTTTAAAATTTTTTATGATGCTACAAATGAATGTTGTAGCAGCCTGCCCTGTGAAGGCAATGACGACTCAAGATACTGTTGATTGTAAGGGCCCAACCCATATCAGTGGGGGTACACAATCCCACATTGTTTGGGAGAATGAAAAGTGAATGATTTATAAGTAGAGTTCTCTTTCCTATCTAGTACAATGCGTTTTTGGCTAACCCCAAGAACAAAATCGTGCGGGATTCGGCCCAAAGCGGACAATATTATACTAGGAGCACTAGGGGACTCCACAAATGGTATTAGAGCCAATTCTCAACTGGAAATGTGGCCAATGAGGACATCGGGCCCCCAAGAGGGGAGATTGTGGCAGCCTGCCATGTGAAGGCAATGACGACCCAAGATGCTATTGATTGTGAGGGCTCAGCCCATACTAGTGGGGGTGCTCAATCCCACATCGCTTGGGAGAGTGAAAAGTGAATGATTTATAAGTAGAATTCTCCTCTCTATCTAGTACAATGTGTTTTGGGCAAATCCCAAGAATAAAATCGTGCAGGCTTTGGCTCAAAGCGGACAATATTGTATTATGAGCACTGGGGGACTCCACAAATGTTCTGGAATTTATTATCCTACGTCTTATTTTATTCTTCTAATTTTTGTACATTTAACATGTACTTTTGCACAATATCGACAAATAGATGAATTTAGTAATATTCTTAATAAAATGAAACACAATTTAAAAAATATTTGCATGACATTCATCATATTTTTTGTTATGCATGCATCATGAATCCTATATATAAATTAAAAGAAGTGTGTCTTATGCTTAATAGGATTTTTACTAATTTATGTACTACTCCTTTAATTACTAGTGATCAAATAACAAATGAAATTACTAATTTATATTTTTCTTATGAAATAAAATATTTTAATATTAGTCGTTTAAATCCTTTTCCACACAATGAGAATTATTCTAGTAGTAGTAGTAGTAGTGGTATTGTGGCTCCACAATTTAGTATTTATGATATATGGAGTGAATTAGATAGTAAAAGTTATTATTATTTTTTTTTTGTGAAATGAACGTGATATTTATTTTGAAAGTCGTTATCAATTTTCTCAAGAATAGAATTTTGATATTTTAGATTGGTAGAAAAAGTACTATACTACATATTATATTCTTTATATAATGACACGTTGTAATGCCCCGCGTTATTAAACCAGTTTCTTTTTTTTTCAATTTTAGCCATAAATTTTTTTTTTCTTTTTATTATCTTTAAAACATGTGTAATCAAAACATATCAGAGTATTGAGTAGAATAAATTCAAAACATAGTCTTAATAATTTAAATGGCAGTCCATAGTGTACAAAACATTTATTGAAATTAAAACAATCGATTTTATTTTTCCTTGAGCCATAACACATCAGGTCGAATTTGCCTGATAACCCGAGATCTCGTCGAGCAATGCCTCCTCCTCCACATTGATATTATTATCGTCATCTACATCACGGGTAATACAATGAGTCTAACGCTAAACAAGAAATAGAATAAAATGCAATGCTCATGTTCATGCGTATGCAGTCTGTCTCAGAGAAGAACCGATCTCCTCAGCTTTTCATTTTAGTTTCACTTAAAAGTCTAGATATATGAGATTTATTAGTCTAAGAAGATAGAATACATCATATAATCTTTGTGGCTTAACCGTCACTCTGATAATAAGATACATCCATCTGGGGTGTCATCACCAATAACCGTCACCTACTCTTCCTAATCTCATGCACCAATTTATATTTATTGGTTCATTTCATTTATCATGTCATGCATATGTCAGCAGTTTCATAAGTCCTATCATGATGCATGAATGCTACAGTTTATAATAGCAGTATATAAAAGGAATTAAAGCAATTCATGGAATATAACTGGAAAATATCGAAACAATCACTATATCCATGCTCAGCATAACATTTTATTATTTTTAACATTTTTTTCCGTAATTTCGTGCAATATAATGAATTATATCTCTTTAAGTAAATTCATTATTCTAACAGTAATTTTAACAATAATTTTCAACAATAATTGACAGTAAATAAAATTAGTTCCATGATGCAGGGTCTCCACTGGCAACAACATCCTATTTCTTACCTCTTGAAGATTTTCCTTAAGGTAGAATTTTCCAAAGCGTAACTTCTCTCGATCTACTTGAGTAACTCCTCATCCACACTTTCACTCAAATTTTCTCCCACAATTTCTTCCTTCACTCTCACTTTCTTACCCCCTTTCTTTTCCTCTCTTTCCCGTCTCTCCTTTTTCTTCAGTCTCTCTCTTGATGTGTCTTTTCTTTCAATTCAAAACCTCTATTTATAGACAAGAAAACAAAGAATATACCAAGGAATATTCTGCCAAGAAGGAATATGCATAGGAATATTCTGCCACATTGATAATTTTGACAGAAATTAGGTAATTGTTAGGTAAATTTTGAAAATCATGTTTTTTTTGGACCGGTAGACATCTCGGTAGACATTTTGGTTGACTGTAGATATCATCTGCTGCAGTGTAGAAAAACAAAATTTCAGAAAAACACTTGGTACCGGTCGACATCTAAAGTTGACCGGTGCTCTCTTGTCACCTGCCCTCACTACTTCGAGCTGTTGTCTGGGGCAACAGGAAAATCATGTCTCACTGTTTTACGTGAGATCGGTCGACAGCTACAGTCGACCAGTGCTCACATGTCGACCGGAGCAATGCAAATTCAAGCTATTCGGGCGCATTGTTCTTCACGCCTGCGATATCGCCCACTCTCATTATTTTAATTTTTCATTTTATTTCTTTTATATATATAATCAAATTCTTAATTTATTTAATCAATCTCCAATAAATCAAAACCAAAATTTCCACTTAATAAATAATTTCCATAAACTTCCAATAAATATCCAAATAATCCCTTATCCAATTTTACACCCAATTAGTTTTCAATTTTCTTTACTTAATTCCATTTACAAAAAATCGGGTATCACATTCCAAACCAAAATCATCTCTAAAATCTCCAAAATTCATAATTATTATTATATTTAATCCTGATTAAATTCTGGGATATTACAATCCTCCCTCCTTATATAAATTTTGACCTCGAAATTTGCTAACTAAATAGCTCTGGATACTTAGTTTCCATGTCTTTCTTTCTTGCCATGTGTTCAGCTGAATGATTCTGCCATAATACTTTAACTAGCAAAATCTTTTTATGTCGAAGCTTTTTACTCTCCCGTCCAAAATCTGTATAGGTCTTTCTTCATAGCTTAGGTTCGTTTGGGCTTCCACATCGTTAGGAGGTACCATCAGATTTGGATCTCCGAGGCATTTCTTCAGCATCGATACATGGAATACGTTGTGTGCACGTACACCTTCCATGGAGGCTAGTAATTGTAATTGGTATGCCGCATTCCCCATCCTTTTTGTGATAATAAAGGGACTAATATATCTTGGGCTTAGCTTTCTTTTTTTCCAAAATGCATAATCGCTTTGAAAGGCGATATTTTTAGAAAAACCAAGTCTCCTTCTTCAAATTCCAAGTCTTTTCAACGATGATCTGCATAGCTTTTCAGACAACTTAGAGTTGCAAGCATTCGTTGTCAGATTCAAGGAACAGATTCAGCAGTTTGCTATACAATATTAGGGTCAAAAAATTTAACTTCTCCCGCTTCGCCCCAATATAAAGGAGATCTGTACCTCCTATCATATAATGCCTCGTAAGGTGCCATTCCAATCGTGGCATGAAAACTGTTGTTGTACATGAATTCCACTAACGGCAACATTTTTCCTCATCCAATTTGGAAATCAAGCATACAGGCCCACAACATATCCTCAAGTGTCTGTATCATTCTTTCACTCTGACCAACAATCTGGTGATGAAAAATAGTACTAAATTTTAATTCGGTACCCATAGCCTTATTCAAACTCTTCTAGAATGATGAGGTAAATCGTGGATCTCGATTACAGACAATGGAGATTAGAACACCATGCAATCACATGATCCTTTTAATATATAAATTTGCAAATTGGTTCAATTTCTAGGTCATCTTTACTGGTAAGGAATGGGCAACCTTGGTAAGTCTATCAATAATCACCCAAATTACTTCACGTCCTTTGATAGTCCTGGCTAAGCCAGTAACAAAATCCATAGTAATGTGCTCCCACTTCCATTCAAGTATCGGCAACGGTTGAAGCATTCCACCAGGTCTTTGATGTTTGGCTTTCACTTGCTCACAAACCTGGCATAACCCCACATATTCAGCAATATCATATTGCATCACCAATCAATAATAATACATTTTGAGGTCTTTGTACATTTTATTACACCCTGGATGGATGGAGAAGCTTGAGGAATGAGCCTCTTGCAAGATTGTTGACCTCAAGTGTGAGTCACTAGACATATACCACCTGTCTTTAAGCTTTATTTTCGTGTAGAAGAAGCAAAATTCTGCGTTGGAAACCACAACAAACAGAAGTAGCCTGCTGGACAAATAGAATGTCAAAAATAAAAATCAGAGTCGTAGCTCTGATACCATATTATGAAAGTAGAAAGAGATGAAACTGAATTAGAAAATTGTATTTACTTCAACTATCTGATTAAATTCAATCTGAACTAAAAGAGTTATTTATACAAGTGTTGTAGTAAACTGTAAAATAACTATCTCCACATCAGCTATCTCCACATCAACAACTATCCATGTCATCAAGTCAGCTATATAATCCAATATTTTATAGTGATTGGCTTCTCTTAGCACTGCAATGGTTGAAGACTGTAATGGCTTAACCTACCTGAGTTTAGAGTGCTAGAAAGGTGAAAATGGGAGTTGGGCATAGATGTTTGTAACGTCCTCGGTGTTCAGGGTACAATATTGTCTGCTTTGACCTGAATCCCACACGATTTTGTTCTTGGGGTTAACCCAAAATGCGTTGTACTAGATAGGAAGGGAAACCCTACTTATAAACCATGCATTTTCTACTCTTCCAAGTGATGTGAGATTGTGCACTCCCACTGATATGAGCCCAACAAACACCTGGGTCTTAGACTCGACGCCCTCGTCGGCCACACATCGGTTGAGATTTCACTCTGATACCATTTGTAACATCCCCCGGTGCTCCTAGTACAATATTGTTCGATTTGGGCCGAAACCTGCACAATTTTGTTCTTAGAGTTAGCCCAAAACACGTTGTACTAGATAGGGAGGAGAATTATTCTTATAAACCATATATTTTCTATTATCCCAAGCAATGTAGAATTGTGTACCTTCATTGATATTGCCCAAACCCATACCTAATCCTTATATTTTGCCAATGTCAGATTTATCTTAAAATCTTCGTATATGCTATCACCCTGTTGGGCCTCTTTAATCTGTTCAAATATAGAAGGCTTTAGTGTTAATTTTGACAAGATAATATCCAATTAAGTAGGAACTAGTTGTAAACCCAACTCTCGAACATCTTTTTGAAGTCCCACTGGCATTTCGTTGCATATAATACTCATAACGGTAAGCTTTGAACATCAGCTACAACATTGGCCTTACCGGGATTGTACTTGATCTCGCAATCATAGTCCTTTACGAATTCTAACCAGCGCCGTTGTCTCATATTAAGCTCCTTTTGTGTGAAGATATATTTGAGACTCTTTTGATCTATGTAGATCTCACATCGCTGTCCATAGAGATAATGTCTCCAAATCTTAAGCGTGAATACCACGGCAACAAGCTCCAAATCTTAAGCGTGAATACCATGGCAGTAAGCACCAAATCGTGTNGGAATGATGGTACGAAAGTGGAACAAGTAAATGATAAGTTATTATGCAAGGTATGAAAGTAGTTGAAAGAGTTACATTATGTGATGAAAATGCCTAAGTGAATGAAGGTATGAAAGTGAGCTAAAAGAGTTATTGAATATTTACTTGCTATGTAGGTATAGTTTTAAGTCCTTATGCATGCAGATAGCTTACTGTCGTTGCTTGTGATCATTAGAGAATGATAACTTTGTGAAAATAAGTGTAAGCATAAATCAAGCAAGGGATTTCATGCAATAAATCAATTAGCATGTCCACTTACTTAAGCATGTATAACTATCATGATAATTAACAATATCAACACTTGAGCATGTAAACTGACTAAGTACGTAAATGGGCTAAGTATGAAATCAGTTAATAATTTATTAGCCTAATAAATGGTAATCTTCCTAAATTTAGTTCATTTGCTGTATGTTGTCCATCAAAAGAGCATGTTTAGTAGTTAGCTTCTTGTTGGTTAAATTCGGGATGTGAGCATGATTGTTGTAGGTAAGTTTTCTGTTGTCAAGATTTATTTAGAATATGATTAGTTGAACGAAAATACTGTTGAATAGTAATAGATGCTATTAGTTGACGAATGAGTCTTGACGTAGTTGTGAAAAGGTAGAGAATGATGAACTGAAAATGAGAATGTGTGATGAGCATGAATGAAATGTGAACTACGATGATGTGAATGGTTAACGAAACAAACAAGGGAAAAATGTTTAGTTAACTAAACAAACGAAGGAAAAAGGTTTAAGGAGTTAAGATGCATGAACATTGTAAGTTGTTTCAGATTTCCACTATTTTCTTTAAATGAGGATTGTAATGAATAACAAACTTGACTCGTAAATGTTATTTCTTGATTCTGGATAAGAATCTTCTAGTTTTAGTTTATATAGATTCATTTAGCATGTTTATTATTGAATTCAATAGAACCGTCAATAGATTTTATTGCCTTATTGTATTCGCTCGCTGTTACAATTCAATAGCATAATTGTTCCCTATATCTACATATGTTTTCAATTGCGCAAAGTTCAATTATAGTATGTTTACTTCAATGTGTATTTCAGTTTCCGTTAATGTACGTTATAATGTATATGTTTCATGATAATAGAAACGAAGTAGGGGGTAACCTTCGAGATGGTACCCACATGCATGAGTGAGGAAAAAGAAAGAACCCTAAAGGCGGGTATATGCCGGAAAAATAAAGAACCCTAAAGGCGGGTATATGCCAAGACAGAAAGAACCCTAAAGGCGGGTATATGCCGGGAAAGAAAGAACCCTAAAGGCGGGTATATGCCAGAAAAAGAAAGAACCCTAAAGGCGGGTATATGATAGAAATAAGGAGTTGAGGTAGATGGCTAGTCCGGATCTAGCCTAGCTGCTAGGATACACCCTTACCAAGTCGGAAAAGGGACTAGTATGCACACAGGAGGTTAGAATCTGTACAGCTATGCCATCTCAAAGGAAAACCCTCAATCTCCAGCTCGATGTACGAGTTTAAAGAATGAACAAAGAAAATGAATGTAATGAAAGAATTTGGTTTGGGTGGCCCCATTTCAAGAAGAACTAAAGAGAGAAATGCATAAATTATTTTTCCCCATCTCTTTACTGGGCGTAAACTCACGTCCTTACTTGTGGTGTAGGTACAATGATGAACAGATAGTAAACGGATAAGAAGTAGATGAGAAACGCATAATGAAGCAGGGAAGGATGATTTCACATACACGGGATTCGGGCTGGCAAGGCAAAGACAAAGGAAAGTAAACGGTTATGAATCAACAAAGTTAAAGGAAAGTAAACGGTTATGAATCAACGAAGTTAATTGTCAAGTTTTATTTGATAGACAAAATGTTTGAATGACTCAGTATTTCTTTTGAAAGATTTCTTACGCTTCCACTATGATTTACAAAGGGTTATTTTATAACACTTCCACAAGACTTTGAAATAGATTATTTTTCCTTACAGTATTTATGCTTCCGCATATTTAATAATTTGGTTTTCACGACGCGTTTTAAGAAAGAGTTAGTAGCGATTCAAATTTACGCACTCTGATTTGTCTCAAAAAGAAAAATTCAAATTTTTACGCATTTGAATTTATTTACGAAAATTTGGGTCGTTACACTATAGTCGGTAGTTCTTCCCCTTCCTCGTTTCCCTCTTCTTCATTTCCCATTTCCTCATTTTCCATTTCCTCGATTTCCATTTCCTTGTTTCCGTATAAGGAGAAAACTCGTGGAGTTACTCCTTCAGGCTTCTTTTCCAAAGTCGGACAAAATTGTGCAATATGTCCCGACTTTCCAAATTTATAGCACACTTCGGAACCGACTTTGCATTGACCAAAATGATTCTTATGGCATTTTGGGCATGGTCTGGGTTGATTGGGTGCTTCAATTAAAGGGCGTTTATCTCTTCCTGGTTGTAATTCGATTCCTGATGGTCTCTTTGCTCCACGATTTGCAGGTTGAGCACCACGATGCTGTAGGTTTTGATTATTTTTCCAGAGCCTTTGACCAAATTCTTTTTGCTTTGTCGCCATTGTTTTCACGTTCTCAACTGCTAGGGCTTTCGCAAAAATCTTGATGTAAGGAACATCATCCGTTCTAGATACCGTGACTCCTTCAAGAATTTTCATTTTGAGTCCTTGGACAAAATGGTTGACTTTGATTTCATTTGTGGCCACCAGGTGAGGAGCGAAACGGGATAATGCTTCAAATTTCTAAATATATTCAGACACCATCCCTACTTGTCATAATCGTATAAATTCCACCAGCTTCTGAGTCCGGATGGTATGATTGAAATATTTTTCTTAAAATAACTCCTTAAAGGTTTTCCAGTTGAGGATTTGAACATCCCAAGTTTCCTTGACACAGTCCCTCCAAAATCAGGCGTCTTAGACTAATAGGTATGCTGCACATTTGACTTTCTCGGCCTCCCTAATGTTTATATAATCAAACATATCCTCCAGGGATCTAATCCATTCTTCAGCTCTAGCTACGTCGAAAACATTGCCATCAAAACTAGGAGGCTTGAGCCATTGAAATTTCTCCCAATCAACTTCTTTCGGAACCACCATTGCTCGTTGGTTTCCATTTCTATTTCCATTTCCATGAACCATTCCATGAATTGGAAGTATTGCTCCATATACTGAGATTGCCTTTCAACCATAGTAGCGATACAGTCGAGGTCTTCGTGTCTTCCGTTATGAACACCAACACCCATATGTCCAATATTCTCTTGTCCCATGGGTGCTTCTTCCCTCTCGTCATTCATGGGTACGTTAAATCTTGCTCATCTAGCCATTTCTATGGTCCTACATATTTTGACAAAGTATTAGGAGATTGATAGTTTCTTTTGTTTAACATGAGGAAGTGCATTGAAAGGAACGTGGATAGTACTAATCAGGATAACTCCCAAGAAAGAATGCTCTTGGCAGACTCCTTATACAGAATTTCCTTTCCAAGTAAGTTCCAAGGAAAGGCTAGAGGGTCACAAATGGTCCACTTAAATTCCAGTTTTCTAGACAGAGCTTACTTACACAGTACAATTACACCACTAGTCAGTACAATTTAGTATTATTTTAATTTTATTATTTATTTATTTATTATTACTATTTTTTTTAATGGGTAAATTAAATTTTAACTATTCCTACTATTTACACTATCAACATAATTTAACATTTAAATTAAACTAGCAACACAATAAAAGTTTACTTACAGTCGGAGGAGCATTCCACTATGATTCTTGCATTATCAACAGTCTATAGAACCGAGTTTAATCTGGTTATGCTTTGATACCATTTATAACTCCCTGCGTTATTAAACCATCTTCTTTCTTTCATTTTTAGCCATAAAAAAACTCTTTTTATTATGTTTAAAACGTGGGTAATCAACATATCAGAGTATTGAGCGGAATAAATTCAAAACATAGTTTTAATCATTTAAATGGCAGTCCATAGTTTACAAAACATTTATTGAAATTAAAACCATAATTAAAACAATCGATTTTATTTTTCCTTGATCCATAACACATCAAGTCGAATCCAGCTGATAACCCAAGATCTCGTTGAGCAATGTCTACTCCTCCACATTGTTATTATTACTGTCATCTACATTACGGATAATACAATGAGCCTAATGTTCAGCAAGAAATAGAATGAAATGCAATGCTCATGCTCATGCGTATACAGTCTATCTCAGAGAAGAACCGATCTCCTCAATTTTTCATTTTAGTTTCACTTAATAGTCCAGATATATGAGATTTATCAATCTAGGAAGATAGGATACATCATATAATCTTTGTGGCTTAATCGTCACTCCGACAATGAGATACATCCATCAGGGGTGTCACCACCAATAACCGTCACCTATTCTTTCCAATCTCATACACCTATTTACGTTTATTAGTTCATTTCATTTATCATGTCATGCATATGTCAACAGCTTCGTAAGTTCTATCATGATGCATGAATGCTATAGTTTATAACAGCAGTATATAAAAGGAATTAAAGCAATTCATGAAATATAACAGGAAAATATTGAAACAATCACTATATCCATGCTCAACGTAACATTTTATTATTTTTGACATTTTCTCCGTAATTTCATGCAATATAATGAATTATTTCTCTTTATGTAAATTCATTATTCTAACAGTAATTTTAACAATAATTTTAACATTAATTTTAACAATAATTTTCAACACTAATTGACAGTAAATAAAATTAGTCTCGTGATGTAGGGCCTCCACTGGTCACCGCATCCTATTTCTTACCTCTTGAAGATTTTCCTTAGGGTAGAATTTTTCAAAGCGTAACTTCTCCCAATCTACCCGAGTAACTCCTCCTCCACAGTTTCACTCAAATTTTCTCCCACAATTTCTTCCTTCACTCTCCCTTTCTTACCCCCTTTCTCTTCTTCCCTTTCACTCCTCTCCTTCTTCTTCAATTTCTCTCTTGATGTATCTTTTCCTTCAATTCAAAGCCTCTTTTTATAGGCAAGAAAAGAAAGAATATGCCAAGGAATATTCTGCCAAGAAGGAATATGTCAAAGAATATTATGCTACTTTGATAATTTTGATAGAAATTAGGTAATAGTTAGGTAAAGTTTGAAAATCACGTTTTCCTTTAGGACTGGTAGACATCCCGGTTGACTATAAATATCATCCGCTACTATGTAAAAAAAATCAAAATTTCAGAAAAATACTTGGTACTGGTTGACATCTACAGTCGACCGGTGCTCACCTATCGCCCGCCCTCACTGCTTCGAGCTGTCATCCAGAGCAACAGGAAAATCATGTCTCACTGTTTTACGTGAGCCTGTCAACAACTACAGTCGACTGGTGCTCACATGTCGACTGAAGCAATGCAAATTCACGCTATTCAGGCGCACTGTTCTTCACGCCCGCCATATCGCCCACTCCCATTATTTTAATTTTTCATTTTGTTTCTTTTATATATATAATCCAATGCTTAATTTATTTAATCAATCTCTAATAAATCTTAACCAAATTTCCCACTTCATAAATAATTTCCATAAATTTTCAATAAATATCCAAATAATCCTTTATCCAATTTTACACCCAATTAGTTTCCAATTTTCTTTACTTAATTCCGTTTATGGAAAATCGGGTATCACATTCCAAACCAAAATCATATCTAAAATCTCCAAAATTATAATTATTATTATATTTAATTCCAATTAAATTTCAGGATATTACACACATGATCTACTAACACTTCTGGTCTCTGTTGTAGTATCGGAGTCTGCTTTTAGTGCATATAGACGTGTATACAATGAACAAAGAGAACAACTTGTCGCTAACTTCGTGGAGACACTTATCTGCATCAAATATTGAAACGACGCCAAGACGAAAGATCAACAACGAGATAATAAAATACTTGAATAATTTAAAATTTTAGATGTTGAAAACTATATCTTGTGTTTTTTAACTTTCTATTGTAATTGGAAGTAATGTTTTTGAATTTGTAATTTTTTTGACATGTTGCAAATGATTAGCAATTAGATGAGTGTCAACCTAGTTGGGATGTATCTAATTTATAGTGATGCAATTGTTAAATATTTATAATGATATCAGTGCGATATACTTTTTTATTGGATAGTTTCAAATAAATTTTTTTCTAAATACATGTCATTTTATATATTAATAAAATAATTTTTTTAATTAAACGACTAATTATTATATTTTTACATTATAATATAAATAATTATTATAATTTTAATAACTAAATTTTTCAAAAAATATACATTATATTAATATAAATTGAAAACATTTTTGTATCCTCAACCTCATTTAGCCGACTCGTTTAACAAGCTCGTTTAGTAGGCTTATTAAGCTCGATTTGTTTAACTCGTGACTCACCAGTCAACTTGAATTGAAATTTTTCTTGGGCAGAATCATTAAGCTCAACTCGTTTAACTCACTAAATTGGGTGAGTCGTATTATTCCTGGCTTGAATTGACCTGGTTCAACTGACTTATTTGTCACCTCTACTTTTATTACGTAAAAGAAACTCTTCAAGCCTTACATATTATATTTCAGTCACGTAGAGTTGCATATTTGATTTTTGCGACATGGGTTCTGCTGCGGGGTCTAATTCAGGGGGGTTTTCAATTTGTTTCATCGCTAGATAAATACTTGTATATATTGAAGGGATTGATAATTTTGGAAATGTGAAGAGTGTCTTCTCTTCTTTCCCCTGTATGCCGGAGAGTCTTCTTCGTGGGTGTTTTAGTTTTCCTCTTTTAATGGGTTTTGGTCGTGAACTCTAAGAATCAAACTTTTATTCAGGATTATATGTTTTTTTTTTTCCTGATTCCGATGCTTTTGATAGAAATGGTGTTGTTTGTTTCGTGTAGTTTTCGTCTTCACGTGGGTTTTGGTTGTGAGCTTTAGGAATCAAACTTTCACTCTTGTAAATTCTTTTTTAACCTTATTTTGCTACTTTTGGTGGAAATAGTGTTGTTGATTATCCAAGTATTATTTATGCACATCCCTTTTCAACTCAATATCTATTTTCTTCTATACTATAAATGTTCTCATTTTCACAACTAATGATCTACATTGTGTCTGCATTGTCCTAAATAAATAAGGATTGCAAATATGTTTGTTATAACGTGTACGTGCATGTATCGTAAGTAGCACCCACTCGTTTTGATAAATTTGCTTTGTTGATCAAATAAAAAAAAAGTGATTATATTTTATGTAACTAATAAAAAATTGGGTAAAATATATTTTTGATGCTTATAGTTTTAATCTCTATTTTTTCACTTTTTTCATTAAGGTTTTATAATTTCAATTTTATTTTTAATTGGTTCTATAATTTATTTTTGTCAATAATTTTAAAGCAAAAAAAGTCACATAAATATTGTTACGACCTGCAAGGGACCCGAGAAAGAACGATAAACGACTTGGCCCAAAGAATCGAATTGCACGACCTATTTCACTTAATTTTATAAATTAGCAGCAGAAGACTTAAAAAGATTATTACAAGTGAGGGCCCAACAAACATGAGTTTAACATGTCAAATTTTTAGAGTTCACAATTAAAATTAATATTTGGGTAACTAAGAATAAAATTATAAAATTTTGTGGGTTAATTTTTTTTATTAAAATTTCTCAAGTTAAAATTAAATTAAAATTAATTGGATAAAATTATCCAAAATTCTGGCCCAAAACTGGAATAGGCCCAAAACTGGAATGAATGAATAGGTCCAAAACAAGTTCAACAATAAGCCCAATGTGAGCAGTGGATCGCGGCCCAAGGCAGACCAAGAAGTCTGTAACATGGCCCAAACGAGGCAGTCCACTCTGTAACACTTGAGATTTTTACAAATAGTTTAATTAAGTAATACGACTATCTAGAACTTAATAAAATAATTATTGATAATTAAAGAATATTAATAAATATTTAAATAGTCAAATTTCTAAATAAGTATTGAAAATTAATAAAGTTAAAATAAAGAGATCAAACGCTAGAACTACTAAATAATTATGAAATTAGGAAAACTAGAATGAAGGAGTTAGAAATTACCATATAGTTATGAGATTAAGAAAGACTAAATAACGAAGTTTATTTTATAAAAGAAAATAAAATATGAATTATTAAGGAATTAGAAAAATTAAACATAATTGAATTAGTAAAGAATATTCATAGTTAAGGTAAAGTTTAGATTGTTGGGTTAATAATTTATGCAAAAGAATTTAGAAAATGATTTAAGTAATAAGTTTAATAATTTAATTATGGAAATCAAGTTAAATAAGGGTAGGATAATCGGATGCAACAGGAGCTGTCGGATGAGATTTAGGAATGACTGTGATCGTTTAAAATAAAGATGAATTCCTCGCAGAAGTGTTTCGGCGGATGGACGCTTAGCCGTAGGATCAGTTTAGCGGACGATGTTCAAGTTGTTGGATTAAGGGAAAAGATGCTCTTACGAAAGCCAAAAATTCCTTCTAGAAGTGTTTTCAAACATTGGATTAAAAGAAGAAATCAGGTGAAGTGTCAGCCATTGGATGATTTGGGCGGAGCGAGGATTTTAAATGGAATGTCGTTGTTTGGATTGGTAGTGTCTCGGTTAGTGACATTTTAGCAGAAGCATTCATTTCCTCGGATGGTTGGTGTCCGCAAATAGGACTTTAGACGGTGTGAAACATCGTCGTTTGGTCTAAGGAGTTAGTTTTACTAATAGATTAGAACATGTGGCAGACGATAAGCCTTTGGATTGGGGTTCCCTCGGAATCCAACTCTTTTGCAACAATGTAACCATCCGCGATCACTTTAGCGATCGCGAATATGAATTTTAGCTGACGTGGCTGTTGTCCATTGGACGAACGGGCTTCCATGGATGTCTCTTGCGACTGGTTTCGCATCCGCTGTAGCTCGGGCGAGTTTTTAAATAGATTAGTTCTAGATTTCATGCGAGTTACGAGTTGATTATGGACAGTTTAGAAAATGAGAGAATAAAGATGCGATTTTCATGGGTTACCCTCCCGCATGGTTCTCTGTTGATGGGTCCTTAAATAGATAAAGGTAGACCGAAACCTTGGCTAACCTAGAAGCGGCAGGATGTGAGAACTTCTCTCTAACTATTGGGTAGATTTTCTCTAGAACTCGCAAGATAGACTCTCCACCGTTAGCTTTGATATTATGATGTGCAGTAGGTGATGGTTATGGTTATTCTTTAATAACCAGCTCTTTGTTTATTTAAAAGGAAGAACAATGTAAGATGAATTTGGAATAAGCAGTGCATGAGATTGTTGCGTAGGCAGGACTTCGGTGAAGGATATCCAGGTAAGTGATGTTGATTGTGCTTGGCCTTTGGCCTACATCACAAAGGCGTTAGGATATGATGTTTTGATGGATATTCTGTTTAGGATGCTTTGTTTACAGTTATGACCGAGGATATAATGATATGATGCTTTGTTGCTATGATTATTTTATGTCTTAAACTGAGGATGTGATGTACTGTTTAGGTTTATTGTGATAGAATAGATGAAGTGTGAGGATTTTATTATGGTTGTTAAATGGTTTTATTTACAATGATACATGCACCCGAGGATTAGTAAGATAGGTTTGTTGATAATATATGATGTTTTCTGTGTTATATTGGGATGTGTATTGTTTGATGAAACTATTGAAAGAATATGACACTCTCCATGTGAGTTTTGAGAATATGGTTATTGTTATGCTTAGGATATGTTTTTGTATTTGTCATAGTTAGTGTTCATAATGCCTAAGGGCTGTTGATTGAGGATTTATGGGATGAGTTTGTTGATAGAATATGATACTCTTCTTGTAAGTCTCAAGAATATATGATCATTGTTATGTTTATGTTATTGTGTTTATGATGCCTATGAGCTATTGATCGATGATATGTTATGTGATGCTTGTAGATTTCCTAAGGGATGTTAGACCAGTTATTATGTCATGAATATTTTGACTGATATTATGTTGCTCGAAGATGTTCGTAGACTGTTATCATTTATCATGTGCATTTCACGCATCACATTTTTCAAGAAGTAACGAAAATGATTTATATGCATATGCTTTCATGAAAGAAAAACAGAAACTGAATAAACGTAAAGGATTGTTATGGGCGGGGTTCGAGTTGGCTGTCCCGAATAATGCGGACCTAATAGGGTCACTCTCCCTTAGACTAATGTCCCAAACGATAGGACTATAAAGTGAAAGAAAAGAAAAGACATGGTTTTATAGGTTGCATCTTATATTCATGTTACATGTTCTATTTCATAGTCACGTTCTACGTTGCATATTTTATGTTAGGCTCATAGATGAACTTTGTGATGTAGGTAACTATGGAGATTAAAGAGCAAGATAAAATGATTTGTTATAAAGCAGTTGAAGAGAAATTCTCATAGGTGAAGCTAGAGCATTGTCGAAGGGAATTCGACCATAGGTGAGAATTTAAGAAAATATGAAATTAATGATGCAAACTATTTGTTAAGACTTATTTATGTTAGATTTAAAAGGTAACATTTATAAATGCTTTTGATTATTTTAAAATATGAGTTTTATTACATTTAACTTTTAATTGAATTTTCTTAAAGACTTCCGCTGCGTGGTTTTTAAAAGAGTGGGAAAATATATTTAATAAAAGTTGAGTTTTACTATGCCTTGATTTCAAAGAAAGTTTTCTTAAAGACTTGGGTTGCACGTTTTTCTAAAGAACCCGATTTTTTTTCTAACGCAATGTTTTAAAAAAAAAACTTTTAACATTATGGGGTGTTACACACTCCTTGGACTTTGGTCCAAACGAAGCAATCCAGGAAGTTGGACTTTGGCCTGTGCCCATGGCTAGGACATAAGCGCATCCCCTTTGCCATAGAAGACTTCAGTTCTGGCCGAGATGCTCTGTCTCAGTTAGTCACCCAAATGGAGTCTCGCCCAATCATTCATCTAGCCAAGATAGAGGTATCGCACATCGCGGCTCAGCCTTCGCTAAGTTGGTTTCAGTGACCATCACCAACACAAATTTCTGAAACCTCAATCACACGTTTACTGTCCAAACCAATTCATCAATATTGCCAAATCAACAATCCAAAATTCAACTCATAATACCATCAATATTGCCAAATCAACAATCCAAAATTCAACTCGTAATACCAAACAATAGAGAAAACCAAAGAAATAAAAATCAAATTTTTGTACTATCTTACCGATTGTCAATCACCGAATATTCCGACCAAAATCGTAACTCTACACTTGGCCAAACACCAATCCTTTCCAAAATATAACCCAACATTCATAACCTCAATAAAAAAATTGAACTTTTCTAAAGTTGATAGGGGATAGCCTACCATGGTCTCACCTTTCCGACCTAGTGAGACAAATCGCCCCAAAAATCCTTCAAAGCGAGAGACAGAGAGAGTGAGAGGCGAGAGATGAGGAGAGAGAGTGTGTGGAAAAGGAAGCAGTTGTTTCAGTTAAATGGAGGGGAGGAGGAGAGGATTGGGAGGAATTTTCCTTTCTGGTCCCTGAAGACTCGCAGACGAGGAGGTGTTTTTTCCAAAAACGTCTCCCTAAATTAAATCCATTTTTTTATTACCAAATATTACATTGTCCCCCACTTAGGAAATTTCTTCCCCGAAATTTAGAACAATCTCGAGAGTAACATCGAATAAACTGGGGTGCTTTGCCATCATCTCATATTCAATTTCCCAAATACCTTCTCTTTCACTATGATTCTTCCACTAAACTCGAACTAAAGGTATTTCCAGATGACGTAAAACTCTGATCTCACGACCCATAATTCTTTCAGGTTCTTCTTCGTAAGATATATCCTCCTGAATAAGCACCTCAGCCCAGGAAATTACATGTGAAGGGTCATGAATGTACTTCTTCAGTATAGAGACATGGAAGACATTGTGAACATAATTCAGCTGTGACGATAACTCCAATTGATAAGCCACTAAACCAATTCGCTCAATAATCTGAAAAGAACCTATATATCTTGGGGCTAACTCTCCTTTCACACCAAAACAACTAATACCTCGACGAGGTCGCACCTTTAAGATTACAAAATCATTGGTTTCAAATTCCATTTCCCTTCGTCGGAGGTCTGCAACAACCCAGCTGGTCTCTGATGTTTAGCTTTAATCTGCTGACAGGTCAAACAACACAATACATACTCAGCTACATCCTGTTTCATTCAAATCCACCAATACTAATGCTTCAGATCATGCTACATTTTTTGTATTGCCAGGATGAATATCAAATTTGGAATTATAGCCTTCTACTAAAACTGTCTGCTTCAAATCCAAACCATTAGAGACAACAACTCGATTCTTGAAGAATAGGAATCCATCAAAAATGATCTCCCAACCATCAAATTGCTCACCATCTCGAATCTTCTCGAATCTTTCTTTAACTCATCATTAAACTTATGCAAGTCTTTCACACATTGTAAAAGTGTAGAGGTTGCTACTAAATTAAAAACTCAAATTGTTTTACCATCCTCTTGGTACTGTAGCTCATAATCTCTAATAATTAGACATCTCTTCTAATCATCCAATACAAGACAAGAAAGAGAACCTTAAGGATAACCACTCAAAGTATCAGCTACAACATTAGCCTTTCCAAGATGATATTCCAAAGTGAAATCGTAGTCCTCCACATACTCAACCCAACTTCGAAGATTCAAATCACACTGTGAGAAGAGATGCTTTAAGCTTTTGTGATATGAAAATATCTCAAATTTAGTACCATATAAGTAACTCTGCCAAATCTTCAAGGTAAAAATAATAGTCGTAAGCTCCAGATCATAAGTAGGGTAATTTTGTTCATGCTTTTTTAGCTGTCGAGATGCATAAGCTATAACTTTATTCTACTGCATCATGACACAATCTAAACCAACTCCTGATGCATATGTATAAACTGCATAAGACAAATTCTCATCAGGTACTGCCAAAATTGGAGCAGTAGTCAATCTCTGCTTGAGTTTATCAAAAGTCGTCTGACACTTTTCATCCAAAATACATTTTACGTCATTTCTGGTCAACTATGTTAGTGGCATAGCAATAGAAGAAAATTTTTTCACGAACCAACGATAATAACCAGTCTGACCCAAGAAGCTACGCACCCCAATAATGTTTTTGGGTGGCTTCCAATCTAACACGGCTTCAATCTTAACTGGATCTACGAAAATACCCTTTTGAGAAACAACATGGCCTAGAAATTTTACTTTTGTTATCTAAAAATTGCACTTTTCACCCTTTGTATACAACTAATGCTCCCTTAGTGTCTGCAAAACAATTCTTCGATGCTCCATATGCTCATCAAGAGTCTTCGAATATATTAGAATATCGTCGATGAACACCACCACGAATTGGTAGAGATAAGGCTGAAAGACTCAATTCATAAGGTCCATAAAAGTAGCTGGTGCATTAGTCAATCCAATCGGAAGCACCATAAATTCAAAGTGTCCATAACAAGTCTGAAAGCAATCTTTGGAATATGTTCTTCGCATATCTTCAGTTGATGATTATTCGATCTCAAATCGATCTTAGAGAAGTACATAGATCCTCCACGCTCATCCCATAAATCATCAATCCTCAGCAACATATATTTGTTCTTGATTGTCACATGATTTAATTTTTGGTAATCAATGCATATGTGAAGCGAACCATCTAGCTTCTTTGTAAATAAAACTGGTGCACCCATAGTGAAATACTATTCTAAATAAATCCTTTTTACAACAAATCGTTCAACTGAACTCTCAGTTCATTCAATTCTGTAGGAGCCATGTGGTATGGAGAAATTGAAATTGGAATAGTGTTGGGCTTCAAATCGATACAAAACTCGATCTCGCAGTCGGGTGGTAACCCAGGCAAATCCTTGGGAAATATATCAGGGTAATCATAGACCATTGACAAATCAGAATCTTGCCTGACTGCAACAAGGTCACCGCTAATAGAAAAAATA
>CM039484.1:12745583-12775691 GCA_022433065.1 Begonia loranthoides | reverse complement strand
GCAATAATTGAAAAAACAATTATCGACACCCAGAAGATGACGAAGAAGAAACGAGGTAGAGACCACGATCTCTGGTCTCACAGAGACCGCGATCAAAGACCGCAATCTCTGGTCTCACATAGATTGTGATATCGCAGTCTCTGACCAGAGACCGCGATTTCTCGTTGTTTCTGGGCGAGACTGAGGTTTTCGCGGTCTCTCGCCTTGACACTACAGCGTCTTGAAAGTTTCTTAACGGCGAACGTAACAGCGATGTTGGCTTTGTCATTTTTTCATACGTTAGTGGTTAAGTTGTTAGAAAATAAAGGATAGTGGTTGACTTGTCATTGATTAGAAACCACGATGGTTAATTTGTCAATAAAAAAAAGTTGTTGGAAGTTATGTGCCCAACAAGCAAATGTAATGAACATTTAATAAATGAGTAATTTTGGTAATTAATTTTTATATTTATATTATGTGATATACTTTATAAAATTCATGCAAATTTCTTAATTATTTATGCAAACTTTATATTAGTATATATATTATATATATGTGGGATGTAATATAATGAGTAATAACTTAAATAAGTCTATGACTTATATTTGAAGTATGAAATCTTCAAATAAAATAAAGTTATAACATAGTTCATTCTATTAATATTGTATAGTCATATCTCGACTATATATTTAGTGACATAGAAAGAATATGTTTTATATAATATGATTATATAGATCTGGACTAAATAAAATTATATTGTTCTTATAATTTTTGTTACACAAAGAGCAATCAATTTCATCCTAACGATGATAATTTATGTATAATCTTAATTCATTGTATAGTAGATTCTTATTTTATTTTAATTTATTCTTTAATTTACTCGGAAAAGTTTGGTATAAGTTACATTACCCAAATCATTGTATTTTAGGAATATAAATGACTAACTGCGAATGTTAACACTGATATAATGAAATCCATTATCTAATATTTCCTTATTTGTTAGTTCATAAATTGAATAATTATTGCACAATTCATAAATATTATGAATTAATTATTGAATTAAGAATTAATGGTAATTAAAAATAAAAATATAATATGAGAGATTAACAGATTTTAATCCTAGTGCTTATTACAAATCCTAATGGATGATCAATACATATGTAATGAATATATCAATGGATATTATTTTATGTAAATATACTCTATAGCTGTAAGAGTGCAACTCTAGGTATTTAGTAGAATTACTTTAAAGTTAATAATTGTGTTAATTAATATAAATAGTTTATGTTAAGTAACGAATATTATTGAAACTTAAAATTATAGGTTCATTAGTACTTCTGTTACCTTCTATCACTATTTAGATATATAGAATATACAAATAAACATATAAATAGTTAATTATGATTAATCATTTATAAAGGCTCAAATAAAAACAATCATTATTGTAAATATAGAATTAAGATTTTATATTTCAAATTTAGAATAAAATATCTCATTAGATGAGAATATTTTATAGAATTTTGAATTAGTTCGAAGAATTTGAACATATGAGATTTCATCTTCATATTTAATTAAAGTTTGTTGGAAAACAAACTAATATATCATATTTGTGAAATCTGACATCAAATTAGGTTAGAATTATTTCATTAGATGAGATTATATCTTGATTTGAAATTTAAGTTCGTTGAAAAACAAACCATCTGTAAAAATCAAAAATTTTGTATTAATAATTAAAGTTTGAGAAATTACGTTTGGTAAATTTAGGTTGCCTTGGTGTAAGTTTTGAGTGACTTTCATACTTTTGTCGAATCATAAATTTTAAAAAAAAAATATTTCTCATCATTCTCTCTCTCTTGAAAAAGATTTGTCCTCAAATCTTTAGTTAGATGATCCAACTTATAAGTTGTGTCATTGATTGGCTCAAGAACTTGGAATGGTTCGACTCTTCTTTGTTGCAACTTAGTACATCTCTGAAAAGGAAACCTCATTTTATGTATAAGTATCAAAACATGATCTCCAGGGTCAAACACAAGTGAGAAAGTAGATGCTCATTGTTTGATGATTTTATTGGTACCATGACATTCAATGCATGGTCACAATAATCCATCCATCATATTAACAAGAAAATACAAAACCATGGATGGAATTTGTTCTCTCGCATATCCTTTCTCCATGAACTCTTCAATCTCTTTTTGATGTTCTTTTTTTTCTTCAATATTTCTTTCATGAGCTTGTCGGTTTGAAATTAAGGCTCCAATGATGAAATAATCTTGATGTTCTTCTACTCCTCTTTAAGATAAAAATCCATCATAAACATCTTCATATTCCTCATTCATTTTTCCTTTTTCCATATTGCTTTTCTCCTCTGGAGTGATTTTTCTTTCAACTTCGTCAGCTTTGTTTTGTTGTTTAGCTTCTATCTCTTTTGTTCCTTTTTCAATTTGTTATTACCTCTTTTTACTCTCTTTTCTTAAAGCATCATCAATATTTTCTTTTTCTCTATTGTTTTTTTTTCCTCTAGAGTGAATTTTCTTTCAGCATCATCGTCAACGTCTTGTTTTTCTTTCTCTTCTCTCTCTTCTTTCAACTTATCTTCTTTGTTGAAATCCCTCTCTTGATTTACTTTATTATGATCATCGTACATCTCTTTAGAACTTGATGTTATAGTGGTAATTGGTTTCTTATTCAAACAAGATTTATAAAGATTCCCAAAATTGATTTGTACAACCTTATGCTCATTTTTGTCAAAGGCTGATTTCCAAGTAAATGAAGGACATAAAGTCTCCCCATATATGATATTTACTTCCTTTTGCACGAGTTGTCTTTAAACCTTGATTTCCATGTGCACTATATCCTCTGACTTCATGTACATTTGCATCTTAACTGCATTAGTTGTCTCATTGTAAAAATTTATGCATGATGGCCTTAAGATCTTCTTTAACATTCGCCCTTGTCATGCAAATTTTAAACTCCTTATGGTAATCCTCCACACTCTTAGATCCTTGAGCAAGATTTTGCAATTTTTGAAATAGATCCATTGAGTAATGATTTGAAATAAATCCCTTTCTCATTATAGTTTTCATCTCTTCCCATGTCTCAATGGGTCTTTCAATATTTCTTCTCTTACTCAAAGTTAGTTGATCTCACCAAATACTAGCGCATAATCAGTAAATCCAATACTAGCTAACTTTACCTTTTCCAACTCAGAATAATTGTGACATTCAGATATCAATTCTATCTTTTTCTCACACTCCAAATAAGCTTCTAGATCAGTTTTACCTTGGAAAGATGGAATCTTTAAGTTAATGTTTTTCTAAACCTCTGTATCTAACTCTTTTACCTTCATTATCGTGAGCGATTCCTTTTATATTAACATTGGAAACATGATTCACATTATATGGCTTGTATTCATAATAATTCTAGTACTCATATCTTGGTGGATTCCTTTCTATTTGATGAAAAATTAGAACATTAAGTGGCTACTTTGTAACATCTTGAAATTTTCAATTTTTAATGTGACACATGTTAAGTTTATTGTTAAAATTATGATTTTGTAGCTATATATATATAGGGCTGATTTTTTGGTAAAAGTTAAGAATTGAGTATATTCTTTATTAGAAGAGACATCCGTTGATGTTGAGGAACTTCCGTGGATGTGAGAAACATTTTTGTTTTGTGTAGAGGGATGCCCGTTTCGAAAGTATTGGTGTCTGTGAAAAGAAATGTATTAGTATTCGCATAAAGAAATACGTCCGAATGATGATGTGTTCGCGATGAACAATGAAATTACGGGAGTGTAGGCATCTGTGGAAAGGAATGTGTTTGCGATAAAATAGGAAAATTGTAGGAGTGTAGGTATGTAATACCCCAACTTTTCATATCAGAATTTAATAAAAATAATTGAAAAGTAATTGGGAGTATTTGGATTTTTTAGATAATTATCGAGATATTACCAAGGACGTAACCGATAGATCATTATTTAGGGAATTTATCGGATGATAATTAAGATTTATTGGGGATAAATTGATTAAGGAGTAATTAAATAAAATTGGTAATTTAAATAAAATAAAAATAATAAAATAAGATTTAAAGTAGAGAAATAGGTGCTGTGACATTTCGGTCAATGTCGCGATCGGGACGTGGTTGAGTAATCCGACCGAAATGTGTTACATGTTACATTTGGGGTTTTTGATCGATCCGCGGTTGACTAGCGGTTGAGTTACAGACGTGAAGGATTTGAATCTGTTGATTCATTAACATTTCGGTTTATATGCGGTCGAGAATTTCGGACGCTTTCCTCGACCGAAAAATGGAGATTTAGCAAAAAATGAGAAGTAAAGGGTTAAACCGGTTCATCTTGAACCAATCTGGTTTGAAGATAAATGGGAAGAAATAAGTTGTGTTTGAAGATTTAATTGATGGAAATTAATTAAGAAAATAGAATTGGGAAATTTAAATTGGACCCGTAATAATTGTTATCGATATTTGGAATAAGTCGTGAGTTGGAATTTGGGTCGACTGATATATGGTACGTATATTCGACGCATAAAAATATATATGTAATATTAATTTATGAAAGTGTGGATTAATTAAATTAAGGAAAAATAAAGAAGAAATTAAAGGAAAAGAATGGGAAGTGAATCAGTTCAGCTATGGTTCGGCTTAAGGAGAAATAAGGGAAAAGAAGAAATTAAATGAAGGAGTAAACCAGCTCTCCCTTGTGAACTGATTCAATTTTAAGATAAAAGAGGGAGAGGGGTTGTGGGCGAGTGAGAATGAAGAGCAGAGAGAGACCGAGAGCGGGAGACGATAGAAGGGAAGACGACGGCAATGAAGGCTCGGGTTTGGCGTGCGACTCTGAGTGTGTGCAGGCTGCTGGTCGTCGGCGTAACAAACCGTGGCATTCTTAATTGGGCGTTTCGACAGTCTAAATTGGAGAACTCCCCTGTGCTGCGATTTTCACCCCCTGCGAATTGTCAGCCATATAAGTCAGTAATTTTGCATTTCAATTTCTCCTCCATGGCATTCTTAATTGGGCGTTTCGACAGTCTAAATTGGCGAAGGGAATGATTGATGGTGATGGGAAAATGGCAGGGGCGAATAGGTGAAGGCAGGGGATTTCGGGCGGACTGTGGTCAGGTTGCGGTTTCCTGGTGTGCGGCCGATTTCATGGTGAACTGGAGTGGGTTTTTCTTCAGCTGCTTCTCCAAAGATGATAGCAAGTCTTCCACGTGGTGATGGAGCATTGGACCACCCTACTTGATGTGGGTGATTATCTATCAATGTTGCAGTCTCCTCTTTGCTTATATAGAACTCCTCTCTGGAGAATTGAGAGCTGAAGCTAGAGTGAGTGGACTGTGAGCTCGCAGGTGAAGTTTTGAGTTTCTATGTGGGGGTGCTGGGTGTCTCTGGAGGAAGAAAATAGGGGAGCTGGCCAAACTGGCCTAGGGTGTTCTTTGGGTAAGGACTTTCTTCATCTTAACTATGGAATGCAATTGCTTACTAAGACTTATTGATGTTGAACTCTCTGTACCTTGTGGTTCTTTTACGGTTGTTGGATTTTGGAAGGTTTTTCTCTGTATTAATTATGGATAGTATTGGATGAAGCATGCTCTGTGTTCTCTGTTTGATTCAGCTTGTATATATTGATGATCATGCCTTTGTTGTTGAGCTGCTCCTGGATTTTATGGAATATTATGAATGGATGTTGTTCTCTGCTTTGGTTTTGGAATAGGTTATGATACTTAGTTGAGAGAAATATTGGATGTATACTTTCTATTTATTTGGAATGTATAATCTATAGATAGTTCAAGTTGGGTGGTTATTCTGTTAATGAACATGTGTGGGTGAAATAAACTACTGCTTGCGGATTATTGGTTTTCAAGAAATTTGTTGGAATGAGTATATGGTTTGTGAAGTTTCGTTCGTATATAAGCTTGAAGTTTGAATACATGTTGGTTGAAATTATGGAATAGAAACCGTTAAAAGATAATGAATTATAGAGTGAAGTTGAATATTAGGATTTATTAAGCAGTAAGGTTTATGGAAATTCGGTGGTTAGTTATTAATGAATAATTATTGGTT
Source organism: Begonia loranthoides (assembly GCA_022433065.1). Taxonomy (NCBI): domain Eukaryota; kingdom Viridiplantae; phylum Streptophyta; class Magnoliopsida; order Cucurbitales; family Begoniaceae; genus Begonia; species Begonia loranthoides. The sequence goes on along the minus strand of CM039484.1, from coordinate 12,769,628 downwards.
AATTGATCGATGAAAATAATTAGACAGAAATGTGAAATGTATTATTAAATGAATAAACGAGGAATAATGGTATCAAAGTTGAGGTTTATAATTGATAAATATATTAATAAATAAATGATAATTATTTTGAAGGTATTAACGGGAAAAAGGATAAAGAGCTAAACGTGCTAAAGACCACAGATAAGTGATATGCATGTGCTTTGGTCCTTAGGGCCCTACATCGCAAGAATAGGAGATGTACGCTGATTTTTTTACCTGTTTACTATAATAATAAAATGTTGAGCATGTCTACAGCTTTATAAGCATGTCTATTATTTTATAAGCATGCATACTGTACTGACCCGATTTTTTGTATATCGTTAAAAAAAATCAGAGTGCGATACTAAAACCAGACTGCTACTGATTCTTTCTTTAAACTTGTTATGAAAACCGATTAAAAGTGTGGAAGCGTTATAAAATAAATCCTTATAAAAATATGGAAAGCGTAAATGAATCGTTTAAAGGACAAACTAAACAATGAAGTGCAAAACAATAAACTTACTGTGATTACATTTGTTTACTCATTCTTTTTCCTTGCCTGGCCAGCCCCAAGTCTCGTGCGTGCGAAATCATCCAGCCCTGCTTCATTATGTGTTTATCGTCTACTTATTATCTGTTCGTCATTGTACCTACACCACAAGTAATACGTGAGCCTAATGGCTCAGTAAGGAAATGAGGAAAAACAATTATGCATATCTCTCTTTAATTCTTTTTGGAATAGGGGCCACTTAAACCAAATTCTTTTCATTTCGTTCGTTCTTTACTCGTACATCGAGCTGGAGATTGGACGGGTCTTAGGGGATGGAATAGTGGACCGGACCTAACCCTTTACTGCAACTAGGTCCCGTTCCCGTAAAGGTTGGGGGCTTCGCCTAGCCGCGAACTAGTTCTGCTACCCATCCGCCCTCCAACTCCCTTTTTCGTCCCTTTTCCAGCGTATCCCCCCTTTTTGGCGTATTCCGCCTTCAGGGTTTCTTCCCTTCCAACGTATCCCGCCGGTAGGGTTTCTTCGGTGATGGGCGTATCCCGCCCATCCCGAACATTCTTGTTCTTAGCATTTTCCTCACTCGTGCATGTGGGTACCACCCCGAGGGGGTACCCCCTACTGGGTTTCTATTAACATGATCTCAACTTAACATGACGCACAATGCTTATAACATAACTTTAATAGGAATTGAAGTGCGCATATAAAGTGATTGAAAGCACGTATAAGGAAAGCGAAACATATAATAGAAGGAAATAACTGCACACCGCAAAGAACAAGTACAACGGGTAGAGACAAGGAAAACATGCTCAAATTAATAGAACAATATCATTCGTAAGAGAATCAAAAATATACTATCGATTAACATGTAATTTATCCTAGTCCATTTACATGCTTCTTATATTTATTATTCTAGGTGATCTAAATATGCGTTTGTTCTAGCTCGTTAGTTAACCACATTATTTGAACATACTAATCGCAAGCTTATTTACATGGCTTATCTTAATTAATTTGTCATGAGAATAATTAAATTACATGCTCGACTAATTCGTTATCATGCTCAAATTAACCTATTCAGTTAAGCTAATTAACATGCTCATACAATACTAATCAATATTTAAACATGCTGGATAATTTACATACTTAGGTTGATTAACTAGTCTAGTTAACTCAATTAGCATGCTTAACTTCCTTAGCTTAGGTCTGGTTAATTAATCTAATTCGCTCGAATTGATTTACTTGCATCAAGAATAATTCAAGTAAATTAAACGTGTAACACCCCAACTTTTTATGAGAATTTAATAAATATAATTAGAGCGTAATTTGGGAATAATTAAATTATTGAATAATTATTGGGGTGTTACCAATAACGTAACCGATAGATTATTAAATTACGAAAATTTATCATATGGTAATTAATATTTAATTGATGGAATTAAGAAATTTAAATTTAAATTTATAAAAATTGTTAAGCGACATTAGGATAAGTCGTGAGTTGAGATTTTGGGTCGACTAATATGCAATATGTATATTTACGTATAAAAATGCACATGTAATATTAATTTATAAAATAAATATTTAATTATTATAATTAATTAAATTATAAAGGGTATAATTACATAAAAGAATTAATTAGGTTAATTAATTAGATTATAATGGTTATAATCAATTAAAATTATTATAGGTTAATTAAATTATATGGCATAAAAGAATTTAAAATTTAGAAGAAAGAATAGGGGAATGAGAAATCGCGAGCGGGACGGAGAATCGGGAAGAAATTCCGCGTGGCCTACGGCCATTTCGCGATTTCTGAGCGGGAATAGGAAAGAAGGGAGTGATTTGTGAACGGAAATGGAAAGAGAGGGAGAAAGCATTCAAGAAGAGGGGGCGACTATTGTGGATCTGAAAAACAGAAATGAGGAAGAGAGAAGGAAGCTGCGATGGAGAGAGATCCGAGAGAGGAGATCGCGAAAGAGAAGGAGAGGCGATCGGGAGAGGGGGGCGGCGAGTCGACGGAGGAGCTCGATCTCGGGCTCGGGTGTTCGAGTGGTGGCTGGCAACGCTGGTCGGCGATCTCGAGCTCGCGGGAGGAAACGTCGAGCTTCACAGGTTCTGTTCGGCGTTGAGCACGGGTTGCTGGATTTGGCGTGAACCGTCGACGATCTGCTGATTCCCAGTCATGCTTGGCGTCGATGAATGGTGTGGCGACGGTGATAGGTAGGCACGGTTGGATTGATTTCTCCCGATGCTGCGAAATTGTTAGCCGAGTAAGTTCTCGGTTAATTTCATGCTTTGTGTTTTAGTGGTTTGACTTATTGGACAAATTTACTTGGATTTGTTGTTACTATTGTTGGAGGTGAAATTGATTGATGAGTGAGGTATGTGTGGCGAGTTCTCTGGAGCTGAAGGCCGAGAAGGGTGAGGCTGCTGGTTCCTGTAGTTGTTCGGTTTGCAGGGGATCTAGGGGCTCGGACATGTGGAGTGTTGTTTCTTTCCTGCTCTCAGGTCTGCCTTGTTTGCTGGTATGGAGACGTCAACTGTTTTAATTAAGCTGTTGGTTAATTTGATGGATAGAAATTGATATGGAAATATTGACCAACTGTTGAAAAATGATGAGGCTTTTTGTGTTGTGTTCTGGACTGCTTTACTTGGTTGTGGGAATGAATTTCGTTTGACGTTGTTAAGTTATGTTGGTGAAAATTTTGTAGGTTATTATTAAGTGGAATGAATTGTTTAGTGGGATTAAAATGATGAAGGATGTTGGTTGGCTTACTGCTTCTGTTTTATGAAGAGTATTGATGAATGTTGTTGGGTTAGATTTGAATACGTTGGAGGTTATGTTTCCTTTACGTACTAAAGGACTCTTAGAAATTTGTTATGTAATTAGGGATAATTTTAAGTAGTAATTATTAATGATAAATGTTACTAATTTGTGAAGGTATCAAAAAGATGAAGAAGGACAACGGTTAAGCATCGATACGCGTTAAATAATCGAGATAAGGAAAATTGGGTGTTTTGGCCATTGAGGCCCTACACCACAAGTATGAGTGTGTGAGTTTAAGTGTTAATATTTTTAAATGTTTGCTACTAGATGTTAAGAATGTTGTTAGTCTCTTGAAATGCTTACTGTTAATTGCTTAGGTGATAGCTCCTTGTACGATTTATTAGTTCCTCTCTGATGATTACTGTTAGTAGTTAATAATTGGTTTAGTCTCCTTGAATGACTTCTTGTTGTGCTTTCTTCGATGTTAGCTTATGAGAAATGATATATAGATTTAGTTGTTTCTGTGAAGATTAGTTGTTGATAGTGTGAATGGTTAGTACTCCATAAATTATTGAGAAATAAGGAATGATAACTGAAGGATGAGGTAGCTTGAATGAATTTATTCTTTTGTTAGCTTAGTATGATTACTGCTAGTTGTTAAGTACGTTAATTGCTATAAACTGTTTAATGTTAGTATTGAAATGCTACTATTAGTGTTAATAGTGTTATTATTGCTCTGTGGAATGCTATGTGAATTAATGTCTCCCTGTTAATTAACTATCAACATGTTAATTAGGATTACTAATAAATGAACTCCAGCATGTAACTAAACTAGGAGTGATAATTACAACACATAATTCATTGTATGTTCGCTTACTTGAACACGTAAAAGAATAGTGGTAGCTTGTAATTTGATTAGAAGTTGAGCATGAAAAATAAAGAGCATGTAAACTTAGTAGGATAATTAATAGATTTAATAATCGTATTCTACGTTAGAATGTGAGCACGTTTAATTAGCTTGTGATTGTGTGTTCAATTATCGTGTAAAATTATCCCGGTGTTAATAAATGAAGTATCAAGCATGAAATAAACTAGGTATGATAATTCTTATGTTTTAAATAGTTAACTTGAGCACGTTAGATAAACTGACCATTTTAATTGGATTCAAGAGCATGTAAATTACTTAGGATAATTAACTAGATACTAATTATAATCATCTCGAGTATGTATCCATTGTTTATTGTTTAAAGCATGTTTCCATGGTTAGTTTAGTTTAGTTTAACGAGTACGCTAGTTAATCGTAATAGAATGCTTCATTATTGTCTATTTATTTTATGCGCAAATTTAATTATAGTTTGTCTTCAATTATTTTTATTTCAACGTGCACTTCAATTTTATAATTAATGTTTTACTTTACTAGAGTGTAGAATGTTAAAGAAAATGAAAAGAGAATAAAGTAACGTGAATAAGTTGAGGGTCTCAAGGATCACACTTATTATGCGAGTGAATGTTTTACAACTGCTTTTGTTATTGTTTTCTTAGTATTGCCTAAGATCTCGATTATGATCACATGTCTTTAGTATGTATTTTCTACTAAACCAAGTATAGTTGTTAATTGGAATAAAAACATGAAATCGACGTAAGAGTTTGTTGATAACTGAATAGAATAATAACTTAGAAATATAAATGTAGAGAGCATATAAATGAGCTAGGATAATTTACATGTCTATTGATAGTGTGCTTTCGATTCTCTTCTGAATAATATTGTTCTATTAATTCAAGCATGTTTTCCTTGTTTCAATTCATCGTACTTGTTCTCTATGGTGTGCAGTTATTTCATTCTATTATATGCTCTATTTTCCCTATACGTGTTTTCAGCTACTGTTACTTTATTGATATGTGTTGAGTGTGCTATTCCATTTGGTCGATTACTTTCCATGTTCAATGCGCTTTCATTTCCAGTTACTTCTATCTTAATGTGCACTTTAATTATTATGAATGTTGTATTGTGAAGCATCATGCATCATGTTAGGTTGAGAATGTATGTTCATGCATCATATTAATAGAAACCAAGTAGAGAATACTCCGAAGGGTTAGTACTCACATGCATGGTGAGGAAAGTAAAATAATAATGAAAAGACAAAGGAAAGGAATGAAAAGAAAAGGGAGTTAGGAGGCGGATGGGTAGCGGTCCTAGTCTGACAATTAGGAAATGCCCCTACTATATCGGGAACGGGATCTAGTTGTCCATAGGAGGTTAGGTCCGACCCACTATACCATTTCATACGAGTTCTTCTAATCTCCAGCTCAAAGTACGAGTAAAGAAATAAATAAAGAAATGAAAGAAAGAAAGAGAAGAAAGAAAGAAATGAAAAGTAAATAAAAGAATTGGTTTGGGTGGCCCTCATTCCAAATGAACTAAAGAGAGTCATAAGCATAATGCATTTTCCCTTTTTTCCTTGCTAAGTCTTTTTAGACTTACAGTTGCTTGTGGTGTAGATGTAGGTACTATGATGTAGAAGAATGTACGGACTAGGAGTAGCGAAAGATAAAGAACAAACAATAGCAAATAGAGATGATGGATTTGCATGTTCAAGGAATGCTCACGGCTGGCCAAGCATAAAAAGGGTAAAAGAAAAATTGTTTTAATTATGTTAAGTTGTAATAAATTGTATTTAAATGTTTTGTTTTCATTAGTTGAATTGTATTCACGCTTTACGCAAACGTTTTACATCCATGGTTTTTATTTTAACGCTTCCGCATAAGTTTTACAAAAATGGAATTTTATAATGAGTTTTATGAACGGTTGGTAGCGATCCGGTTTAGACGCATTCTGATTTACTTTCAAAATAAAAATTCAAATTTTCACGCATTTTAAAAAATTTACGAAAATCCGGGTCGTTACAAAACGTGCCCAACTAGTTGATTTTCATGCTCATCTAATTATTTATTTATTTAAGTTAATTAGCATGCGTATAAGGCTGATTAGAAAACTACATAGGTCATACATTAGTAAATTAACATGCTGGTTAATTAAACGTACTAATTATCCTAATTAGTTATTAGTCAAATTTCATGCTCAAGAGTAATTATTAACTAACAATTAAACATGCCCAATGAATGATTTCAACTATGACTTCCTAATCATGCTCAGAAGATTATAAAAGTCGATTAACTTGCTTACATGCTTTAATTAACTAAATTAGTCAACATGTTAAATTATAGTAAATTTCAGCAGTATACATATGTATATTGGCAGGAACTGTATTCAAAGAGAAGCAACGCAAGTAAAGAGAACAACCAACAATCAACATAGAGCTACAAAGTGCTAATGAATCTATACTATAATGAAGGGGAAACATTTAGTAGGACAAAACAATACGTAAAGTATACAGTAAGTATTCATCCTTTCACGCATTAACCATTCATCATCCTTTTAACATTCATCATTTCTTTATCACACAAGGCATTCATATCAAGTAACGGACAATAAAATGGAGCCCAACAACAAAAGAGAAATATCACAGAACTTAACCAAATCTACAGAGTACTAACAAATTTATACTATCAATCAACACAGGATATATCTACGGCAAATAAACCAATAGAGGAAATAACTATGGCACGACTAATCATAAAACTCATGCACTCTACTTGTGGTGTAAGGCCTCCACAGGCCAAGATACACCAAAGTTCCTTACCTCAAGGTTTAACGTGTAATAGCATTCCGCCGTTATCTTTCTTCCTCTTTTAACACCTTCACAAATACCTTCACAATTAATACCAATATCAATATTTCCTAATCTTATCAAGGCATAAAACTTTCCATAATCACATAACAGCCTTTCAACACCCCAACACAACCACGCAGTAGGACAAAAGTCATCATATTCATACTTTGGAAATAAATGATAGACTAATAACTCAAGTCCAACCACTAATACTAATTCTACATATCAGTACTCAAACAATTCCAACCTCCAACGATATTTCACAATCCACTACGCAGTAATCAACAGAGTTATTAATCATCTAAAATCCATCCAGAACATTAATATAAGTGTATTTGCATACCAACAATAGTTAGAAGGCCTCATAACCTTGCGTCCAATTAACAACATACTAACATGGCTCAACATTAGGAAACATAGTCTATCTCTTCATCCTATATCTTTTCTTCAACTTAAATCTTCATATAAAATTTATATAAACTAGGAAGCATCCTCAGATATCTTTATCATAACTCAACAGAAACCATCCTTAACAACATCAACTTAACATACGCATATTTCCCACAATAACAACCATTGATGCATAACTCATGAAACAAAGGAGGAAGTCCATACCTGGAGTTCACCCCTGGAGAACCCAAGAGTTCCAACCTCTGCCATCACCAACAGCTCCCATCCAATGACTGAACAGTAATCATCACAAGAAATCCAATATGTAGTGGTCATGAATAGAGAGCATAAACTGAAACTATCTAATGCAGGAAACAATTTCCTTAGTATCCTCCACAAAACCCAGAAGTAGATAGATCAATGGAGAGTGACTCATCACTTATCTTCCTCATAATCAACAGAGTAAAACATCCATAAAAAAATCCACAACAAACGTGAAGGAAGTTCTTACCCGAAGAACACCCGATGACAAGCCTTCAGCTCTCAGCTCGTTCATCACGAAACCATGGATATAGGACTATACTAACAACAAAGAAATAGAGTCTATCATCACTGAAGGATCAAAAAGGACCCGAGAGCAGCCGTCAGCTCTCCATCCTCAGCTTCACAGTCTACAGCTCCTGCATCTCAACTCCTCCTTCTCGTAGCTTATACCTCCAGCCAACATACACTCTGCCATCCCAAAAGGCAAAGTGTTGCACTCCGCACGCCCGACAGCTTCACTGCAATTTTTCCCAACTTGTACGAAGTGTTCCACCCCCCCCCCCCCCCCCCTGTCGACTCTCTGCAGGGCAAGGATTAGGTGAAAATTGAACCACAAGCTGGACCATGGCCATTGGGCCAGTCCAGCTTGAACTGCCAGTCGCCCAACTACCGGAGGCCACCCCACGACCAGAGACCAAACAACGCAGCACTAGGCTTTACCGAGCATTGCCGTCGCCGTCTGTCTTATCGTCGCCAATGCACTACCGTCGCCTTCCCATCGCCAAGCATCACCGGAATCAATAGGGCATCACCGCTCTTCGCGTCCCAATGCCCAAAACCGCCGATCCGTAGCCAAAATCGATGACCCGAGCTCCCCATGAAGCCCAATGCTTCAACTGTCACCAGTCGCTTGATCGTCAGACCTAAGCTTGCCGTCGACGTCTCCCCTGTTGCGAACTCCTTTCCTTCTCCCGATCGATCTCTCCTCTCGCGACTCCTAGCTCTCTCCCTCTCCCTCTCGTTCTTCTCCCTGTTTTTCGCAAATGCCAAAGGCCATTTACCTTCAACCAGACCGGTTCACGCAGTGAACCGATCCCTCACCCCCTTCCCACAATTTCTTTTCTTTTATTTTAAATCTCTTTTTAAATCTTAATTACTTAACATTATATATATATATATATTAAGTGTTAAATATTCGTTCCGCATATTAATCGTCCCAAATCGTAACTCTCGACTTATTCCAAATGTCGTTAAATGATTATTACGAGTCCGATTTAAATTTCTTAATTTCATTTCCCAAATGGATTTCCATCAATTAACCTCTAATAAATTCTCTTAGTTACGTCCTTGGTGATCCCCCGATAAATCCAAATATCTCAAATTAATCTTTATTAAATTCTCATATAAAAGTTCGGGGTATTACACCTATTCTTTTAACTAGCATGTCTACTCTTTTAGAAAGCATGATCTGTGAATTGTTTGTTAGTTGTTTTATTATATTCCTTTAATCATATGACAGAGATTGTATGCATTCACGAGCATCATGCATCACATTTTTCAAAGATACGAAAAACGAGTTTTCATGCATGGTTTTGAAAAGCAAACGAAGAAGAAACAACAAGTTATGAAATGTAAAGAAATGAACGTAAATGGGTGTGACGAGATGTGAGGTTGGGTTGGCCACTCTTCCTCATCAAATTTAGACATCTCTAACGCTTTCAAGATAAAGTAAAGTCAAGAATTAAGATAAAGATAAAGATAAATATAAAGGGGTCTTCTGGGGATATGATGATGAGTTGGCTGCTCCTCCTCGTCAAGTTTAGACATCTCTAATGCATTTCAAGATAAAATAAAGATAAAGATAAAGATAAAAAGGGGTTGTCTGGGGTTGTGAGATTGAGTTGGCTGCTCATCCTCATCTAGTTTAGACATCTCCGATGCCTTTCAAGATAAAATAAAGATAAAGATAAAGATAAAAAGGAATCGTCTGGGGATGTGAGGTTGAGTTGGCTGCTTCTCCTTGTCAAGTTTAAACATCTCCAACTCTTTTCAAGATAAAATAAAGATAAAGATAAAGATAAAAAGGGTCATCTGGGGATGTGAGGTTGAGTTGGCTGCTCCTCCTCGTCAAGTTTAGACATCTCCAACGCTTTTCAAGATAAAGTAAGGTGAAGATTAAGTAAAGAAAAGAACAGTAAAGTAAAGTCAAGATAAAGAAAAAAAACCGAAAAAGATAAAAGAAAAGGAGAGATAGAAAAGGAATAGAAACAGAAACAGAAAATGAAAAGAGATTTTAAAAGGTGCATGACATATATATTGTACATTTTACTTTATATCACTTACTGAGCCTTAAGCTCATTAGTTAAGTTTTGCAATGTAGGTACACGCACAGGAGAACAGGTTAAGGAGTAGTTGATGAAGAATTTGCACGCGCGAATCTTGTGGTTGACTAGGCTAAAGGGATTTAAAGAAAGATGGTTTGTAAAAGAGTTTTGTAAAGGACTTTGTAAAGTAATTAAACTGTATTTTAAAGGTTTGTTTTATTTAAAAAGGACTTCCGCTATGTTTTACAAATGTTTTAATAAAAGTATTTCAATTATTGTCTTTTAACTAGTTTTCAGAACGAAAAGTCTTCAGCTGTATTTATAAAGAAAAAATTTTAAATTTTACGCGTTTTCAAAGGAAATAAGTCACGGGTCATTACAAGGTATCTGCAGAAAGAAATGTGTCCGCATAATAACGTGTCCATGGTGAACAATGAAATTGTGAAAGAGTAGGTGTCTGCAAGAAGGAATGCATCTGCATGATAACGTGTCAACAGAAAGGAATATATCTGGAAGATGTCGTGGTAATGAGTGATTGGCGGACTCATGTTTTAGGGACAAATATTCGCATGTGGCAATGAGTGAATGGTGGACTCAGGTTTTAGTGGAAAATATTTGCAACGAATATTCATAAGCAAATAGGTACATATCCATAGCGGTAGCTCGTGCTTCCGCGATTTAAGTATATGTGCTTGTAATAATTTTTCTAAACGATAAATAACGTTTATGCGAACGACCCAGAGTCTAAACCCTTCTCTAGTCTGGGCATCAGGGAAATTGAAAAGTCGTCATTTTTTTGTGATGAAATGACCTAATACTATGGTATAACTAAACATTGTCCTTGACGAGTAGGACATAGATGAGAAGGACATAATATTTAGTTTGAGGTTGGACACCTCAATTTAATGGATAAATTATAATCCTATTACTGATTTATTGAAATAACTAAAAAGAAAGGAAGGAAGAAACTACTATTGTAACAACCCTAAATTCAATTTCTCCAAATTTCAAATCCTAAAAATTTTCCCCAAAATTGATTAATAATTTAGATTTGATTAGATCATTATAAACCCTAAATTACAAAATTTCATGAAACTTTGAAACTAGTAGAATCATTAATTCAGGAGGAAACATTTAAGAAAAACAACTATATTTATTAGGATTAATGTTAGTCAAAATAAAATACATTCATCAAAGAAAATTAAAATTCTAAATAGAGATTATTCAAAGAAATCATTAGATAACAAAATTAAATACGAAATAATTTTGAAACTTTATTATTCCAAATATTAAAACAATGTTTATTAAAATTCCAAATACTAATGAAATAAAATTTGTAAAACATCCTCCATTTATTAAATGATACCAATACTATAGCAAAATTTTGATTTAATCTTCTGACTGAACTATGATATTATCAACACCTTTTTTATATCCTTGCCTACTTCTAGAAGATCTTCGATCAACGTCAATTCCTCTTTTGATAAAAATTCATCTACATTACAAAACTAATGATGAGATAAATTCAGTAAGTAAAAACACGTGCTTATGTGAATAAATTTCATGCACTACCAAATTTTCATGCTTAAAGTTACATATTGGTTGGAACTTATTTTCCAACCTTACCATGCGTTTAGACTTTCATTAGTCATCTTATAATTACCATGCATTCCAAATTTAAGAGAATCAATGGTTTCTTACCCTCATAAAGTTTCATCAGCCATCACAAAAAGCTTTTTCGTCAGTTCCATCATATTCATACATTCATACTTGCGTACATTATGTCCTACAAATTTTATCTTACTATAAACTTATAACAATGTCTAATCATACATGTCAAAATAAAATATAAGAATTTAAATAATAAAGTAAAGTTGAATAAAATAAATTAAATACTATGTTCTATGATGTAAGATTGATGACCAAAACGTTAAATCTGGTGTATTTACTTACTTGAATTCTGAGAGTATATGGTTTTTGGGAAATTCTAAGCTTTCGAATAACTTTTCCTACCTAAATAAATTTTTTAATTAAATCCTCCTTAAATTCTAAAAAAAATCCTTGAAGAATTTGGGCAGAAATTCTTTACTGATAAAAACTTTAGATACACCAGAGTTGAATTCAGATCGAGTTTGGTTTGAGAGAAATTGGGTCATATTTGGACTGAGTCTAGTTTTGCTAAATCAAGTTAGGTTTAGCTGGATCGGGTTAGTTCGAGTCAATTGGACCAAGTCAGTTTAGAATAAGGGTCTCAACCCTAATTTTTCTTCTTCCCTCCTTTGTTCTTCTTCTTCGTCGCAATGAGAGAGCTCCGTCTCTCTGCTTCGTCGTCGATAAGATGAGGATTCATCGCCAAGGAGATGAGGGTCCGTCGGTGAGTGGAAGGTGGTTCACGCTCATTGGTAGTGAGAGCTCAGTTGGAATAACCTTGCTATCGCGAGGTAGGGTTTCAGTCGAGGAAAGTTTCTTCGCTGGAAAGGTTGATCGCCAAGTTTGGCAAAGAGAAAAGATTGAAAGACTACTGCTTGAGAGGTTGAGGTTGGGTTAATTAATTTCCCCAAATCAAGAAATTGGAAAATGATTTCATTGATTAGGGTTTGATTGCTTTCTAAATGGAAAAGGTTTGATTGATTGCATAATTTGGGAATTGAAATTGGTATGTTACAATAATTCTCATTTCACTCTTGAAGGTTAACATACGACAAAGTTAGGTAATCTATGACTGTTGCACTAAGGATTTTAAAGTAAGAAATATTTGCATGTGTATGGTCTTTTGACCTACATCACGAGATATTAAGTTGATATTGTGATGCTTTGTTTAGAATGATAGGTTTACGGTTAATAAATTCTGTGATGTTCTATTAATCTGAGGATGTGTTATATTCTGTTTTTTTCTTGACTTGAGGATATGCTACAATGATATTATGCTTTGCATGGTATGCTCACATGTATATATTTGTATTACAAAAATGTTTTCATTAAGAAAGAAAAGAAAAACTTATTAATGTACATAAATAGTTGCTTGTGGGGTGGAATTAGAGCTGACTGTCTTGTAAGAGGTGGACTAAATGGTGTCTCTCTTCTCTAGACTGAATTACCCCCAGTTACTAGATTATTAAGTGAAAGAAAAATGAAAACTAAAGATTATAAAAGACTGAAAGATTAAACAATGTACGTAAATAGTCGTTGTGGGGTGGGGTTCGAGCTAGCTGTTCTATATGAGGTGGACCAAATGGTGTCACTATCATCTAGACTAAATTGCCTCCAGCAGCTATACTGAATAGAAATGATTGAAAATACATATTTTTACATTTCATGTTCATGATATTTAAGCATTTCTTATTGGGCATTAGACTCATAATTTTATCTTGTGATGTAGGTGAGTTTGTTGGATATACTAGTGATATTGTATGAAGAGCAGTAGATGGAACATCTCTGTGGGTGGGTGCTTGTGTTGGTGGGATGACCATGACCACCTATGTGGTGACTGTGGTTTTTCACAATGTTTATATTTGGTTCAAAGAAACTGAAATTTAAATGTATAAAGATAAGAATGAAGTCTTATGTTGTAAAACTGTTTCTGTATGTTTTTAAGAGAGTCAAAATAGTTTTACTGATAGTTCTTAGTTACTTATTTTTAAATGATTTTCGAATGGCATAATCTTTGGAATCCAACATGATTTTAAGTCTTCTATTACACTTATGCATTTCTTATAAATGATGACAAATATTGAGATATAATTTCATAATACACCATAGTAATTCGATCTTTTAAAAAAAATTCTAATATAATTATGATTAGGATCGTGACATGCTCTCTTTGCAAATAGGATTCCCCTTTATCTAGTTTCTTGTTCATCTTATCGAACCTCATCTCCATTTGATTAAACTTTTGTTCCGATGATTTAACAAAAAATTTGAAATCCATCCTTTCTTGAGGATCCTCGAATGAGCTTCTAGATCTTTCTTTGAACATGTTTATAAACCTTAAAGAAAAAAAAGAATTAGAAGGCCTCCCAAAAACCTCTCTCATGTGCTTTCTCTATACTTGATGGCACTCACACTCGTGTTTATTTAAATTTTGTCTTTTATCCTCTTATGAGCTCACATTCTTTTGCCTTCTTCCACTCTTAAATTTTCTCTTTTAATTCTTAATTGATCTCACCACATTTCAATCTAGATTTTCTTTCAACAATTCCAACTAAACAAAATAATCTCGTAATAGTCGATCAAAAGAGTTCCAAAGAGCCCTATGTGATTTAGTTAATTTTTAGTCATCCTAATAAGGGTCTCGGTCGACTGCAGAGGAGTGTCGGTCGATCGGAGAAGGTATATGGTCGACCAATACAAGTTATAGTAGACCTATGTGAGCCCTTGGTTGACCAAAGCTGGTTCTAGTCGACCTATACAGAACCTAGGTCGACCAAACAGACTAGAACTGGTCCCTAGTCAACCAAAACAGTGTTCGAGTGATCAATGAAAGTCCTAGGTCGACCGCTCAATGCAATTTTGTATATTTTTCAGTTGTTTACATGTCAATTTCGGTTTCTAATCTGGTATAGGACCCAACTACCCATCCCTAGTGTTTACATGATGAGAATTCCTAATCATTTGTCATGTTTCGGACTCAAATGATTTTGTGGATTACGAGTTGATTCCCAAGGAGGTTGTCACTCTTGTTGGTAAAAAAGGTCATCATAAAGGTATGGATTTTATAGTTTATTGTATTGTATCGCATCATGGTTTTCAAAACCTTATTTTGTGGGTTGCTACATATGAAAGCTCGATGGAGGTTATTCGATAGCACGTCAGTTTTTATACTACATATATATATATATATATGAGTTTTACATGTTTATTTTCATGTGCATGGTATTACATTATCATTCTGTTACATACATGGGAGGATGCACCCTCTTGATGTTTTGGACGGTCACGGTATCAAAGCATTACGAGGCCATTCTAGTACATTTTCAACTGCGTGAAGATGTTTTGTTTGCTCAATGTGTGAAAATGGATAATAGAGCAATGATGACACACTTTTTTGATTTCAAATCTTCAAACATGATCAGAGTGTATTTGTTATTGATTTTGAGTTGTGTTGTCACTAACTTTGTTCATCAGCAGCCCTTGTGATGTCGTTTGATCCTTAGGTTGCCTTCATAGTTTTTTTTTTCTAGCTCATGAGGTGTTACCATCTTCGGACTACTGCCTTTCTGTGATATTGTGTTGGAGGGTTCTTTGACCGACCCTCCTTTTTCACTAAACAATGTTTCAAATTTATAAAAGCGATGAAGATCTATTTGGCTATTTAACGAGTGATGTTTTGATGATTGCCTTATCGATAGCTCATGGAGTTTGTTTTTCTAAAATGGTGAAGAATGTCTTAAAATGATTATAAATTCATGCACGACATCTAGATTGATCATGGTTTTGACGTAGAAGGTAAAATCAGATTTACATGCATTATGTTTAGTATAAACTGTCTACTGAGTTAGTCATTCACCCAACTACCTCATCCATCCCATGTAAAGCAAGACTAGTTAGGAGTAGCTGTTGAGTGGTTGAGCTTCCTATTTCCCTTATTTCCTTTGAGTGTTTTGTCTTTGTTTTCTAGTGAGAACTTGTACATTTAATTTGGGTCTATATCTAAATATTTGAATGATGTTTGGACATTTGGGTTTAACGCATAGTGTTTAAAATATTTATGCTATTCTCGTGATTTTTATGTGAATTTAAGTCCATTTCGTGTGGGTTCTGATTTTGATTGTGTTTAAGTTTTTTTGCTATGAACCAATTATTGGGTTAGGCGATTGGGTCTTTTCCAAGAATCGAATCGGTCGACTTAATGTTTTTGTTAGGTCTGACTCCAGTTGTGATACTATCAAATAAGATATGAAAAATCTCAATAAATGAGATTATATTTTTAAATTGAAAAGTAATTTTTTTTCCTAAAAAGTTGTTTTTTAGATTTTTTGTTCATGGGGTAAATTTGATTTACTAAACAAATATAACTTTTATAAGATTTAGATCTCATCGTATCATATTTTATTTTGAAAAATTATTTTCATAATAAAAAATTTAAAAAGTTGTTTTTAGGTTATTGATTAATTTAATATGTCAAATAAAACAATTTCTAATGAGATTTAGTAGATGAGATTTATATTTTAAAAAGATGTCAAAATTGAAAACCAATTTTAAAATTTAATCTTTAAAATGTCAAATTAGATTTGACGTTGAGAGAATAAAAAAAAGTGAGACTTTTTATCAGAAAACCCTAGAGAAAGATAAGGTGTGACTTTTTTCGTGTTCGATTTAAAAGTTTTTTTTTCTAATATCGAAGAAAGATGTCTCATGACTTGAGAATGCGTTTCTCCATAAATATATAGTGTGTTATTAGTGTATCTACAATGTCTACACATCCATATCTACGGTGGGTGGTATGCCGGAGAAATCCTGTGGTTTCAAAGTCTTTACATCAATTTAAGGAACTCAACCGATCTTGAGTTAAATATGTTAGATTTGACTGATTTGATCATGTGTAAAGCTCACTTCAAAGGATATGTATTGGAAAAATGACAAATCAACCATCGTGGTTTCAAGTCAATGACAAATCAACCACTATGGTTTAAATGTTAACAAGTTAACCACTAACGTATGGAAAAATGATGAATCTACCATTGCAGTCATGTTTTTCGTTAAAACGTAGTTGGGACNGGAAAAATGATGAATCTACCATTGCAGTCATGTTTTTCGTTAAAACGTAGTTGGGACCCCGCGGCGGCGTCCTAGGACACCTCGGTGGTGTCCTAGGAAACTGTCGCGGAGTCCCGAGCAAACAGCGGCGGCATTCTACATTTTTAGGGTTAAAAATGTTCGATCGCAGATTTGAGGGCTTAAACAATTGATTTAGGGCCGAAAAAGGGGGGTCATGGGGTAAACTACATAAGTAGTTATATATCTCTGAGAGAGCTTCGATTTGATACCTTCTGCGTCCAATTCCGACACTCGTAGCAAAAGTTATGGTCGTTTGAAATTGAAGAAGTCGAAAATCTAATAAAAACATTGATTTCGAAGGAAACCGCAAGGGTGTCGTAAGGACACCGCAAGGGCGTCCTCACGACATCGTACGGGTGTCGTCAGGACACCGCAGAGGTTTCGTCAGGACGCCTCTGCGGTGTCCAGGCAAAACTTTGTGTTTTCTTTCGCAACACACGACACCGCTGCGGTGTCTCAAGACACGACAGCGGCGTCCCGAATAATTTTTAACGGAGAACATCACTGCGATGTTAAATTTGCCATTTTTCTATATGTTAGTAGTTAACTTGTTAAGATGTAAACCATAGTAGTTGAATTGTCATTAATTTAAAACTACGATGGTTAATTTGTCATTTTTTCATATCTATTTGATGAGATCTTTTAATATTGATTTTTACATATAAATTATATTAATATTTAGAAGGGAAAATGACAAATCAACCATCGTGGTTTGCGATCAATGACAAGTCAACCACTGTGGTATGTTTTCTAACAAGTTAACCACCAACGTATGTGCAAATGACAAATGCACCATCGCTGTCCGTTAAAAAAAGCTGATGGCCCCACCATGTATGCCTGGACGCCGCGGCGTCCAGGCAATTTGCCTCCAGGCCATTTGCGTCCCTCTGTTAAGTCAGCAGAATACATAATGTTAATTCAGCAGAATACATAATCCGAGTGGTCTGCGATATTCGCATGTATTCTATCGTTTTCCCTTTATTAGCTAACCCTAAAGAAGTCTGAGCTGCGCTGAAGCGAGTAGAGAAAGGGATTTTGGAAAAGTTGAAGAATTTGTTGGAAAAAATGGCATCTTGGAGTGTTACAGAAGGTGGTATTAACCGTGAAGCTCAAGTGGGCCCTTCAGAGACATTATTGGCCAATGAGGAGGTACGTGGCTTTGGAAACGAAGTTGCTATTATTTTGCATTCTGTCTCAACAAATTTAAACGAAGAGGACGATGAGGAACTCCGATCAGCATGCCAATCCACTAGTGATGAAGAGATGGACATGGCAGAGAGTAGACTGAGACGCCAACCAGAAGCAGAGTGCACATTTGTTGGTATGGGGCTAGACAAAAAATATAGTTCCTTGAATAAAATTAGAGAAGAAATTGTTGATTATGCAATGAATAATGGGTACAGGATAAAATTCACCCACAGTGATGCGCATCGATTGAGAGCTGCTTGTCAAGAAGGGTGCATGTGGCGGCTGCACGCCTCACAAATAAAAAATGAAATGACGTTTCAAATAAAGATGTACAACGACGTTCACACATGCTCCAGACAAATGGAAAGCCGCCATGCCACAGCCAAATGGGTGGCAACGCATTACTTGGACAGATTTAAAAGTCAGGCCGACTGGGCCATATCTTCCATAATTGAGACTGTCAGGAAGGACTTCAACGTCAACATTACATCCAGCCTTGCTAGAAGGGCAAGAAATGCGGCTAAGAAAATTAACGAAGGGGATGCCAATGAGCAATACAAGCTCATATGGTCCTATGCTGAGGAGATTCGGAGGTTGAATCCCGGAAGTTCACTGCGTGTTGACCTCGATATGAGTGTATTTAAAAGGATGTTCATGTGCTTGGATGCATGCAAAAGGGCAGTGCTGAATGGTGGTAGACCTGTTATTTGTTTAGATGGCTGCCACTTGAAGGGAGCGACTCCGGGGCAACTGTTTACTGCTGTCACCATCGACGGGAACGATGGTATGTACCCGATTGCTGTAGCAGTCGTTGAAGTAGAAAATAGGGCTTCATGGAGGTGGTTTCTAGAATTGTTGCTAGACGATCTAAACACCCCATCTGGCAATGGGTGGACGATTATTTCTGATCGACAAAAGGTAAGGTGTTATTCACTGCTTTTGCATTATGTGTTTATGTTTGTCATATATTACCAATGTCTGTCTCATATTATGCATCTTTGCAGGGACTAGTGCCAGCTGTGAGAGATGTGGCATGGCAAGCAGACCAGCGGTTTTGCATCCGACACCTGTATGCCAATTTTCAAAAACAATTTAAAGGCAAGTTGTTGAAAGATGCAATGTGGGCTGTATCAAGAGCCACAACATTGAGGCAATTTGAGAAAGAGATGGCCAAGTTACGTGTCCTTGACCTGGCGGCCCATGACTATTTACGTGGAATAGAGGCGACATGCTGGGCCAAACATGCCTTCTCTTCGATCCCAAAGTGCGACATAAGCCTCAACAACCTCAGCGAGTCCTTCAATGCCTGCATCCTACCCGCCCAGGACAAACCTATTCTAAGTATGTTCGAGATCATTCGAAAGGGCATCATAGGTAGGATCGTAAAAAAATATGAAAAGATGGCTCAGTCGACCGTACGGTTGTGTCCAATGATCAGCAACCGCCTCGCCAAAGTACAACATGCCAGTAGAAATTGGAGCCCTCAGTTTGCAGGAGCTGCCCAGTTAGAGGTCAGCAACGGTACCGACATGTACTCTGTTGATTTGGAAAGGTGTACTTGTACATGTTACCGGTGGGAGTTGACCGGCATCCCGTGTGTGCATGCAATCCCGTGCATTCACTTCATGAGGAGATCTCCTGAGGATTTTGTGCATTGGTGCTATCACCGGGAAACATACATGGTGATGTACTCCCACTTTCTCCGCCCCCTTAATGGACCAATCGAGTGGCTTCCTGTGACGAATCTTGATCCAATTATCCCACCACCTTTTAAAAGGCTTCCAAGAAGGCCGCGCGTCCGTAGAATACGGGATGTGGACGAGGCCCCCAGCCGGACAGTGCTAAGCAGAAGACATTTGAACGTCACTTGTGGGCGGTGCGGTAGTGTGGGGCACAATGCCCGCACGTGCGAAGGTGGAGGCCAGTCCAGGGCAGGGGCTGGCAGAGGCAACAGAGGGAGAGGCAGAGGCGGCAGAGGAAGGTCGGAGGACACCTTTATGGGGTTCAAAGTCCCCGAGACAGCTCCCGTGACAATTACTTCCCTAGTCCCTGAGACAATTCCTTCTCGAGTGTCTGAGACAGTTCCTGATAGAGTTCATGAGACGCAGGTCCGTGCATTATCACGTTATGCTTTCAATTGTTATTTGACATATGCTCATTTCCTTTTCAATGTGATCTGTAGGAGTCTGATGCGGAAGGTCCTCCCACACAAACGTACACAAATGTGGACCTTAACCTGCCATGATACAATTGTTTTTTCTTTCGACAAATGTAGATGACAGTAAAATGGCACTGATGTAAAGTTGTGTTTTTCTGATATAAAAAGAAGTTTTGCAAATTCAAAGCTTTGTGTTAGTAAGTTAATGTTTTTTTTTTCAATTCCAGGGGCGTTAGAACTAATCAATTGACCTGACTTCATAATTTTTTAAAAATGTTGACATAATGTGGCTTGTTTCTTTACTCCCCCAAAACTACTCTCGTACATCCTGCACAAAAAAGAATCTCAAACAGTTCCAGTATCATCCAAATCATCCGCTAAATGTAAACTATACATAACATCCAAACAACATATCATTGAACTACACTATGCCTTCTTCTTCGTGGTCGGTTTCGGGCGCAAATCCGTGATCAGAAACGACAAGTGCGGGTCAAGAAATACTCTATCTGCTCGGGCGAACAACGGACCCTCATACTCAAAGGTTGGAGGTTCGTGCAGGTGGAATTGTTCCTTAATTTTGCATTTTCCTATCACCTCCATCCCCGCAGGGGTACACCGGAAGACGCCGAACGGCCTGTAATGCAAAGGGAACAATTGGCGGTCAATTACGTGGAAAGCAATATTAAGAATGTACACAAGGGAAACTTCTTACCACTGTTTGTCGGTGGGAGCTACGATAATGGATATTGATTCCGGCAGTAATTTCTGGTAAGCGTATTGCTGGTGCAGGTCAACGGACGACATAAAACAATCATGTTTCAGGTGTGTCTGCAATGTAAACAACGCATTATATGATATCAATAAACATTAACAACAAGCTGGAGACGCGAGCTAAATACTTACGTGAATCCATCCTACGGTGAGTAGACCGTGTTCATGTTGATGTCTGAAAACATGTTCGTCTGCGCCGTCCACCGCATAGCACTGCATATAAGTTTGGATGAGTACTTAGATAAAAGCTTATAAACTAGCACACAACGAAGGCCTCTCACAGTATCTTCCGTGCCCTTCTGATCCGGGAAGATGATCTCGCTGACGACGTACTCATTGTCGGTCAGCTTTCCCCCAAGAAGTGCGGATGTCTCTATGTTCCTTTGAAGATTACCCTGACAATAATCCTTGAACTTACTCATCAAATCATGAGCCTGCAACCAAAATGTCAAAAAAAGGTGAGCGTAAACATTAATGAACACACATATATACCGAAATGAAAGACATACCACGCGCACAGTTTTAAGGGGCGGCGGCTCGAGAGGCACGGCTGGAGGAATACGTTGGCTGCTTCCAACAGGGTTGCTGCCAATTAAAAACATGTCATTACATGAAACAAAATAAAGTAAAAAAGTGGAATTAGCGTTCAACGGAATGAACTTACAATCGGAATGTCGTATCAGGTGCGTCAGAGGAGGATGACGCGGATGCTAAATGGGGTGATCGCCTCTCACCTGGGTTCAGGGCTGCCACCATTTCACGATGCCACTCGGCAGATTGCATATGCCATTGTTGTGCTATGGCCCACCTATCTTCTGCGAGCTTGGCCGCTTCTTGTATTTGGACTTGTTGCATTTGCAGCTGCTCTTGCATTTTGTGCATTTTGGTCATGGACATATGATGGAGCTCCTCCATCCTGCTCATCCAAGCGAACGTCTCATCAGGCATCGAACTAAAATGAGATGCCTGAGGAGGAGGAGGTTGTTCATGAAACGGGACGGAATGCCTAGGCTCTAACCGGGGTGGATGTGTTGCTTCCTTCTTTGACTTGCGCATCCATTCCCCTCCAGTTTGGGTGATCCCCATTCGGTCCACTAATGAATTGTTGTAAATGTCATTGACCGACTCTTCAATTCTAGGTTCCGTCTCCGGGATGGGGACCTCTAACTACTCAACGATACTCTGGATGAGCCAGTTGTATGGCAGTGACTTCGCCGAGTTGTTGAGCACCTCTTGCATGTGGCTCACGATGATATATCCGATGTCCACCTTTTGTCCCGTGAACACCTTCTCTAGCATATAGAGATCCATTCTGGTAACAAGGTCTCGATGCCCATTCCGAGGCAAAATTGTGTACGTCATTATCAGGTGGATCAATCGGGCTAAGGCATTCAACTCCTTGCCCTTTGGCTTGCTGTACTCGGCAACCTCGGGATCCTGATGCAACAATCTAATCACCTCTAACCCATGTCCTTGTTTGACGAATGGTGGCGCCCGAGCCATATGATAATATTCATCGCTTGGCTCCTCCAACACACATCCAAGCATAATGTTGACATCATTGGCCGTGAACCTAACCTCATGTCCAAAAATATATGTATGCACCTCTAATGGTTGGGTGGAAATTCTCAAATTTGCATAAAACAATCATATAACTCGCTCGCAATAACTGCCCCTCATCTGGCACAACCCAGCTAACCCAGCAGCCTCAAGCATACGATCAATTCCCATCCCTGCGAATGAGTCCAAATCTACTATCTTGGACACAATAATTGTACGGCGTTGTATATCTTCTACGTACCGTGCTTTGCAATTCCGGTTCCAATATAGTTTCGACCTTGAACCCACTTGAACGGGTTGGAATGGGTCGCTGGAGCATCCGGCTTCTCCTTCTTCAGGCTCAGCGGTTTCTTCCACCGCCGCCACTACATCGGCTTCGAACGCCGCAGTTTGAACGGTTTCAACTGCCTCCATCGTTGCCTTCCCACGCTTCGAGGTCAATTTCTTAGTCCGGGATTGCATTCTGATAGTTGAGAGTAATTCACCAACCTGCAATATAATAACCCACACAACATGTCTAAGTTAGCATAACAGTATTTTCTTATTGCGTCGGTTGGATAATAAAAAATGTAATGAAACAAAAACAAAATTCCAATTTCATTTCCGATAACAGATTATTACCCCAATACTTATCTCTAAAATAATTTCAAGCTATAACTATCGATTTACAAATTTAAACAAAAGTTTAACTTGAATATTTCTTGCATGGTATATATTTAGGTTTAGGTATATATTTTCTTTTTCTTTTTTTTTTTTTTTTTTTGGCGTCCAGGCCAAGCGTGCAGGCCAAAATTGCCTGCACGCTGCGGCGTCCAGGCCAAAAATTGCCTGCACGCCGCGGAAATGTGTGACCGGCACCGAAGACCCTCATAGAGACTTCGAAGAAACGCAGCAAATCTACCTCAAATCAACAGTCCATTTCCATTATCACAGACAACTATGAGAAAATCATCAACAAATACACACAAATCTACCTCAAATCGTCGTCAGACGTAGCTCCTCTCCTCTCTTCGTCGCACGCAGCTCCTCTCCTAGTCGCACGCAGCTCCTCTCCTCGTCGCACTCCTCGTCGCACTCCTCGTCGCAAGTCTGTCGAGAGTTGCAGATTAGGGCTTAAAATTTGGGCGAAATTGGTTTAAGTATATATATATATATATATATATATATTTTTTTTTTATTTCGGCGTGCAGGCCAAAATTGCCTGGACGCCGCGGCGTCCAGGCATACATGGTGGGGCCATCAGCTTTTTTTAACGGACAGCGATGGTGCATTTGTCATTTTCACATACGTTGGTGGTTAACTTGTTAGAAAACATACCACAGTGGTTGACTTGTCATTGATCGCAAACTACGATGGTTGATTTGTCATTTTCCCTATTTAGAATTAACGATTTTCTTTTTGGTTTTTGTATTTAAGAATTATTTTTTATGATCCACGAGGGTGACACACGTCGTTGCTGTTATGAACGCCAGCGAATTTCTGCCATGCGTAGGATCCCGAGAAACCAACAAAAACAACTCAAATCAATTCCCACCTAGTTTATTTAGAAACCTAGTTACTTTTTCATTCACTGTCAAGAGAAAGAAAAAAGACAT
>CM039484.1:12709661-12740642 GCA_022433065.1 Begonia loranthoides | reverse complement strand
AACGTAGAAAGACTGTATAAAAACAAAATTGAAATTAAGAGGATTATAATAAGATATTTAAAATTAAAAAAAATGACAAACCAACTATCATATTTTATTATTGGTGATAAATCAACCATTAACATTTTTTTCCTAACAAATTAACCACTAATCTATGGAAAACTGTCAAATCCAACATCGCTGTCATGTTTACCGTTAAACGTGATGATGTGGCGCCACAGTGGTTCGTCGACAAACTGCCGTGACTCCATAGTTTTTAAAAACTATGCAGAGACTCCTAGTTGAACCACGGCAGTTCAGCTAGGAACTGTAGCGGTGTGTCAAGACACCACTGCGGCGTCTCATTAACCGCAGCGGTTTAGGCGGACGCCGTAGCGGCATCTCAATAAACCATTACAGTTTACTAAGACACCGTTGCGATATCATCTGAAACCGCAGCGGTTTTTCGTGTCTCGGTCTTTGATCCATTGTCATTATACATACTCAATCGAGGGCTCCGGCCATTTCACTAAACAACAAACGAAGAAAACCTAGGTTCGACTAACACCAAACTCAAACGAACAACGACAACATATTCTCGAACAAAGAAAATAGCGACGAAGAGAAGGGGTGGTCCGTCGCAATCAATACCAAAGATGATGGAGTCTGCCGGTCCAGCAACTTTGCAAGAAGGAGCACTCGCACGGTGCAAGTTGTCCAAATCGCGGCGGTGCAAGCGGTCCAAATCGCAACGGTGCAACACGCAAAAAAAGCGGAGGCTAGAGAAATCGTGGCACATTCTCAATCTCAACCTCAACCCGAGCCTAAACAATGACCAGTCGTTACAGCAGGTTTCCAGTCCCAACTATTCAAGATAGCGAACGCTAGAGAACGGTATGAAGATGATATACAACACTGTTCAATTAATGTTTCTAAAAGAGTAAATTTGGACTCATTGGCTGGAATGAAAATTAAACAATTGATTGAAAATGCTGAATTAGGCAGTTTGTGCTAGATGGGGAGAAGTTATTACGAGATGATTGTGTAATAACCTAAATTTTTAAGTAGAATAATTATGGGAGTATTACCAAAAACGTACTCGCTAGATTAAATATTATGGAAATTAATGTAATCCAAATAAAATAAATATTAATTAAATTAAATTATAATATATATGTGATTAATTGAGTTAATATTTATAAGTGGGATTTGTTGTTAAATAACTTAACCGGTTCAGTTGGAGAACTGGTCAACATTTCTCATTTCGTTTGACCTTCAACCATGTGATGAAATAAGAAAATTGAATTATGGGAGATTTATGGAATAGATTAGAATTAAAATGGATGATTTAATTAATTAAATTATGGTGTTAGGGTAAATTATTTAGAGGAAATAATTTAAAAATGAGAATTGGTGAAAGATTTAATTAAAAGGGGGTTTGAAATTAAGTGGAAATTAAATTAAATTAAGGAAGAGGAGTGAACCGGTTCACTCTGTGAACCAGTTCAATTTGGTGGAGAATAGAATGGCCTTCGGCCATTTTGTCGAGAAAGGGAGATCAGAGCCGAGAAGGGAGAAGGGAAATCGGGAGCGCAGGGGAAGACGCGAGCGAACGACGACGGCGGCTAGCTGCTGCGACGACGACGAGCTACTGCGACGGCGGCGTGCGAACAAGCGGCTATATCGCGGCTAGGGCTCGGAATCGGAGCTCCTGCGGGCGTGTTTCCGGCGACATTGAGGTACGATTTGGTCGAGTTTATCCTCCTTTACGTTTTCTATCGAGTGGTCGTTGTCTGGAGGCGCGATTCGAAGGACGATGAATAGCGATGGCGTCAGGAAGGCAGGGCAGGGTTGAGCTCCGACCCGGGTACGACCAGGTCCAGTCTGGACGGTTCCGACTGAATCGTTGTCGGCAATGCAGACAACTCCCATGCTCCTTTCCAGCCTGGAATTGTACTCGGCATTAATTGGTGGGAGACAAGGGATTAAATTTTGGAGAAAATGGCTTGCTGTAGGGTTGAGGTATGGCACATGGGATTGTCTTGATAAAGGGTTGTGAGGGGAGGTGAGTAAGTGAGAGGTGAGGATGAGTGCTGGTGTGTTCTGGCAGAGAGAAAATGGAGACAGATAGCAAAGTGAGGAGTTGAAGTCCAGAGAAGGAATCAGGAGGGCTGGAGCTTGCTGGTACTCAGGTCTGCTCTTGTCTTCTGGTAAGTGGAGTCCTTCACCTTTAATTTGGAGTTTTGCAGAGTTACGTTATTATGCAGTTGAGGTAAGAAATGTTAAACTGATGTTGGATGATAGTTCTCTGTTGATGGATAAATGTTCTCTTTGTTGCTGCCTTTGATAATTAGTAGGTTTGAATCAAGAATTACTCTGCTGTTTCGTTATACTTTGATTTGGGTTCTGCTGATGGTTAAAGTGGAGAAGGTTGATGTCCTAGAATTATTTTTGTTAATGGAGAATAGACATTTTTGGTAGAGTCATATGATGTCAATGGAAATTACCTCCTTGGCTCTGTTGTGAACTGTAATTTTGTACGTTGTGCCATTCTAAATTGGTTGAAGAGATAAATAGATATGTCATGTTGGTTGTTAAATTATGCATATATGTTGGGTTAATCCATGCACGGTGAGATTGAAGTTAAATGTTCTACACATTGGATTTATGCTCTACACATTTTGATGACTGTTGGTTTTGGATTCGGATTATTGGTTGTCAATATCTATGGGAATTGTTATTCAAGCTAATTGGATTATAGCATTTGGGCACGACATTGATAAGAGGTTTAATATCATACTCATTTCGGATACGTCATTTGGATTGATATGTTCGGGATATTTGGAATTAGGTCATCGAACGTTCGCTTGGTAGATAAATGTAGTTTTGTGACTCGATTTAGATATTGTTATTGGGATTAATTTATTGGGCTATGTTATATTTCGTGTAGGCGTCGGAGAAGTACTTAGAATTTGTACAAGTTAAAATACAATTCATTGATAAGTTATAATGTTTTGATTGTGAAGGTATTGAAAAAGAGAAAAAGGATAACAATTAAGTGCAAATGCACGATAAAGTTCGACGTAAGGAAAATGGGGTGTCTTGGCCATTTGGAGGCCCTACACCACAAGTGGGAGTGTGTAAGTCTTACGTTGGTTTCCTTAAAATGTTTACTGCTAGTTGTTAAGAATGTTGTTTGCCTTAGAATGCTTACTGCTAGTGTTGAGTAGTTACTGATAGATAATAGTTTCCCTAAAATGGTTTCTGATTATTGTTGTTAGTTAGTTTTAGGTGATAATCCTTTGAATGATATTTGTTCCTTTGCTCCTAGCGCTCTGTGATGTTTTTTTATTGCTTTGTGTATTTCCCTAGTGCTCTGTGATATTCCCTTTTGTGGTTTAGTTCTATTTTATTGTTTGTCACGTACATATTCCCTAGTTTGATGAAGAAATGATAAATGAAAAAGGGGTGATAAATAGTTAAAACATGAAACGAGAAATGTTCACTGCTTAATTACTTGTGGTTTAATCCCGTTGCTGTCGTTTATGCATGTATGCTTAGTCTTTTACTTGTTGTTACTTATTAAGCATGTCATTAATTAAGATAATTAATTAACATCTTCAATACATTAACCAGCATGTTTAAGTAGCTAAGTAGCTTGTGCAAATCAATTAACAACATGCTAATTAACTAACGTGAGTAATTTAATTAGAGACTAAACATATTAATTAACTAGCCTATTAATGTTAATCATCTAAATTGCAATTATTGTTCAAGCATGTTAACTACCTAGGAAACATCTAATTAGATCTGAGCATGTTTACTTATTCATGAACTAACTAGCAAACATATTTAGGGTAACTTAACTAATCCTGTAATCTAAGCATGCAAACTGGCTAATGATAATTAATAATGTTAGCATGTAAATTAACTAGAACAATTGAATTGAATAAGCATGTTTAGTAATTGACTTCGCTGTTAACTAAGCAGTGATGAATAATTAGAGGACATGTAAATTGACTAATAAATAACTACTAGCCTATTTAACTAATTAACTAGCATGATTAACTTAGCTAGAAACTGAGCATGTAAATCAAGTAGTATAACAAATTAATAGTTGTCAACCATTAGTCAAGCATGTAATTAAATTAGAATGATATTCACATGTCAATTAATTAAAATGTGCTATGTAATAAGCTTGTAATTGGATAATAATTGTAGGAAGCATGTAAATGGACTAGGAAGTTAACTAGATAATTGGCATGGTAATTCCTGTAGTCAATATTGTAAATGTTCTCTGTATTATTGGTTGTCTCCATTGCTATGTGTTTTCAATTCCTATTATTCTTTTATATGCATTTTTAATTTCAGTTACTTTCGTTTATGCGCACTTCAATTTCATAATCGATGTTTTACTTTACTAAAGAGTATAATGATAAAGAAGATGAAAAAGGGAATGAATGAAACGTGGATGAGTTAAGGGTTTCATTGACTAAGTGAATGAATGTTTTGTTATTGTTTTCTGGTATTGCTTACGATTCCAGGTCCTTAACATGTTTTTTTCTGTTACACCAAAGCATGATTAGTTAAGTAGAATAAAATCATCGTAGGAGCATGTTAATAACTGATTAAATAATTACTTAGAAATATAAACGTAGGGAGCATGTAAATGGACTAGGATAATTTACATGTTAATCGATAGTATGTTTTCGATTCTTTTTTGAGTTATATTGTTCTATTAATTCGAGCGTGTTTTCCTTGTTTCAATTCATTGTATTTGTTCTGTTGTGCGCAATTCTTTCCTTCTATTATATACTTTACCTTATTTATATGTGTTTTTAATTACAGTTACTTTCAATTTCTTTGAATGCGCACATCAATTTCAGTAAATGTTACGTTATACGCATCATGCATCATGTTAAAATGAAAATATATGGACATGCATCACGATGATAGAAACCAATAGGGAGTGTCACTTTGGAGTGGTACTCACACATGCATGAGTGAGGATGAATGATGAAAAAAGGTATAAACGTTAAGATAATAAAGGTTTCTGTGGTACCGTCAGCTTAGCCCGACACAAGAATTGGAAAAGAAAACGGTAAAAACGGAAGTTGGGGGGCAGATGGGTAGTGGGACTAGTCTGCAACTAGCCAAAGCCTCTCCCTGATCAGGTACAGGAGTTCTAGTTGCAAGTAAAAGGCTAGGTTCGATCAATATACCATTCCAAAGGAAATCTTTTAATCTCCAGCTCGATGTATGAGTATGAACGAAAGTAAAGTAAAGAACGAACGAATGACATAACCAAATGATCAATTTGGGTAGCCCCCATTTCGAAAGGACTAAAGAGAGGCATTTCACGTTGCATTAAACCCTTTTCCTTACTAAGTCTTTGGACTTACAATTACTTGTGGTGTAGGTGCAGGTACGTGTACGTGAAAAGCAATGCACAGACTTAGGAGTAAATGCCAAAGATAACAATCAGATAATAAAGCAGGGATGAAGGATTTGCACGCGCGAGACTCGTGACTGGCCAGGCAAAGAGAGAAATGAGGAAACAGTTGTAATTAAATGAAGTTTTATTAAATTGTTCGTTTCTTCATTAAAATCATTTACGCTTCTGAAACGCTTTAAAATAAATGATTTCATACGCTTCCGCATTTCATTAAATTGGTTTTCATAACGAGTTTAAGGAAAGGTCAGTAGCTATTCGGCTTAGCGTCGCACTCTGATTTTGTTTTATAAAAAAGTCATTTGAAAATTTTAAATCTTCATGCATAGCAGGGAATTATGAAAATTTGGATCGTTATAGATTGTCAGACTATTTTACGCAAATTTGGAACTGTCCACCCATCCATTAGAGGTACGAACGTATATCTTTGGATGGGAGTTGAAGTTGACTCCTAACGATCTGAATATAATGTTTGGCTATGACCTAGAGGGGGCAAGCGATCAATATTATCACGTGTTGTGGGATCCAACATTCATCAACAGAGGAGAAGGGCTAGCGGTGCTTAGATTGTTGCATTGAGATCCAGAGATTGCCTAATACAAGAAGCCAAAGGGCAAGGAGTTGAATGTCATAGCCCGAGTGATCCACCTCATGACGACGTACATGATTTTTCCTCGGGATGGACATCGAGACCATGTTAGCTGCATGAGTCTCTATTTGCTGGAGAAGGTGTTCACCAGGAAAAAGGTGGACATCGGATATGTCATCCTAAGTCACATGCACGAGGTCCTCAACAACCCGGCCAAGAGTCCGCCATTCAACTGCCTCATCCAGAGGATTGCTGAGCAGTTTAGGGTACCCATCTCGGAGGATGAGCTGAGAGTCGAAGAGACGGCCACAGACGTGTACAACAAATCGAAAGTGGATCGAATGGAGATCAACAAAGTTGAAGGGACTTGGGTACGCAAGACCCTGAAGCAACCACCTTCAGTGTCCCAGCTGCTAGCACCTCCACCCCCCTCAGTGGCTCAGCCTTCAGCCCCCTCGACATAACAGAATCTAGCATCGCCTCTACAACACATGGCGGAGGATGCTCTGCAGCACATGGAGGAGGATGCTCCTCAGCCGATGCATTTGCCCTCTCCTCAAACATCGTATTTTACTTCGATGCCTGAGGAGACGTCCAGCTAAATGAGCAGGATAGAGGAGCTCCATCATATTGCGCTTACCAGAATACAAATGA
The DNA here is from genome assembly GCA_022433065.1 of Begonia loranthoides. Lineage (NCBI taxonomy): Eukaryota > Viridiplantae > Streptophyta > Magnoliopsida > Cucurbitales > Begoniaceae > Begonia > Begonia loranthoides. Next base: position 12,733,968 of record CM039484.1, on the reverse strand, counting down.
TGAAGGAACACCTTCAAATGTCGCAGGTCCAAATAAAAAAAGTGGAGGAGGGAGCAGAAGAGAGGCATCTACAAGCAGAAGAGAGGCATCATGAGCTGTTGCCAGCACTTCAAAGAATAAAGCAGCAAGCAGCCCATACAGAAGCCTCACCATCGTCCTCCGAAGCAACAGAAAGCACATAATGCTTGTAATTTATTTAATTTGTATGCAAAGTCCAGTCTTTACTTTATTTGTGTTTGACGTAATAACATGTTGATTTGCAGCACCATTGCCGTAAGACGCCAACCTGCTCCTCTAGTCGAGGTGCAGGAGACAAGTGAGTCACAACCTTAGCCCCTTAAAACTGTGCACATGATACGTATTTGATTTGGTTATATATGTGTGTCTGCACTTATTCATGCTTTATTCGTTTGATGGTCTTTTGCCATTTTTGTTGCAGTCTCGGGATTTGATGGACGTCTTCAAGAAGTATGTTGCGGCAAATACTTGGTAGAACGTGGAGACATGCGCAATTCTTGGGGGAAAGTTACTATCACTGATATCATCTTCTCGGATCAAGTCGGGACGCCAAACACAGTGAGAAGTCCTCTTTGTATCTTAGTGTATAAGATTTTATTTTAGTACTCATCTAAACTTATATGCAGTGCTATGCGGTCAACGACGAAGACGAATTTGCGTTTCAACAGGAACGAGGTCAACTCACATTAGGGTGGATTCACGTAAGTAACCATCTCGCTTCTTCGGGTTGTCGTTCATGTTCACTGAGATCATCTAATACGTTGTTTACATTGCAGACACAGCCAAAGCAAAATTGTTTTATGTCTTCTGTTGACCTCCACACTCAATATGTTTATCAATAATTGATGCCCAAAACAATCTCCATCATCGTAGCTCCCACTGACAAGCGGTATGTATTCTCTCTTGTGTAAATTCATAATATTGTTTTCCGCGTATTTTATCGGGAATTGTTCCTTTTGCATTGTAGCCCGTATGACATCTTTCAGTGTACGAGTGAGGGGATGAGGGTGATCCGACAGTGCACTAATAAGGTACAATTCCACGAGCACGACGATCAAACCTTTGATGGTCCGTTGTTCGACACAGCATCGAACATATTCGTTGACACGCAATTGTCTTTTGCAATTAAGGATTTGCGGCCGAAATGGACCAGAAAGAAGCCAACGTAGGAGTATATGTTTAAGTAGACTTTGTTGTAATTTATGTTTACATTTACGTTGCCGTTTCAATAGAAAAATATTGATTTTCATAGAAAACTATTTTTGACACTTGACATGTTTGTTTTTTCTGTTTATAGTTAGTTTGGATAATATCTGGTCTGGTTGGGAAATGCATATATGCTGTTGTTTATGTTGCAGGGGGGATAGACTTAAAAACAAGTGAAACTTTTGCAAAATTTTTAATCTTTTTAGAGTAAAAATGACTCAATCAATTCCATTCATCATGAACAACCAAATAAACATGGTCATCACATTCATTGCAACACTTTTTCAGCAAGATATGCATAACACCAACGCATACAAGGCATACTAATCATGACAAACCGCTGCGGCTTTTTGGACATGCCGCAGCTGTTTCGGACGAGCCGCTATGGCTTTGTTGACAAGCCGCTGTGGTTTTGTGGACAAACCGTTGCGGTTTGTTAGCAAGCCGCCTCGGCGCTTCAAAAAAACCGGAGCGACTTGTCATGGCTCTGAAAAATAGATTCAACTTCACAATTGGTACCTAGACATTAGCATACTAATCAATTTCCATTCACCCTCAACAACTAAATGTATGGAACTAATATATCGTTTCCAATTTATGAAAGCAATTCAAATTTATCAATTCAAATTTTACAACAATAGTGTTGATTACAATCGCATATATATATATATATATAGATATCCTACTTTATCAAACCAATTTTTCAAGGAAGGTTAAAGTCCACATTTGTATATGTTTGTGTTTGTGGACCTTGCGCATCATCCTCCTGCAAAACACATTGCAATTGACATTAGCATAGTTCAAATAACATTTGATAACGTAAACGTGATAATGGACTCACCTGTGTCTCAGGAACTATGTCCTGAACTGTCTTGAGGACTATGGAAGGAATTGTCTCGGGGGCTGTCTCGGGGACTCTGAAACTCATAAATGTGACCTCCAACCTTCCTCTGCCGCCTCTGCCTCTACCTTTGCCTCTGTCGACTCTGCCACCACATGCACTGGACTCGCCTCCACCTTCGCACGTGCGGGAATTGTGCCCCACACCCCAACACCGACCACAGGTCATGTTCATATGTCTTATGGGCAGCATAGTCCAGCTTGTGGCCTCGTCCACATCCCGTATTCTACGTTTTCACTGTCTTCCTGGAAGCCTTTTAAATGGCGGTAGGATAATTGGATAAAGATGCGTCACAGGAAGCCACTCGATTTGTCCATTGACGGGGTGGACAAAATGGGAGTACATCGCCATGTATGTTTCCCGGTGATAGCACGCATGCACAAATTCCTCATGAGACCTCCTCGTGAAGTGAATGCACGGGACTGAATGGACACACGGGATGCCGGTCAACTCCCACTAGTAACAGGTACAAGTACGCCCGTCCAAATCGACAGAGTACTGTTTGTTACCGTTGCTGACCTCAAACTGGGCGACTCCTGAAAACTGGGGGCTCCAATTTCGACCAGCAAGTTGTAGTTTGGCAATCTGGTTGCTTATCTGCGAACACAAAAGGTCGTATGATCTCGAATATACTTAGAATCGGTTTGTTCAGGGCTGGTAGGATGTAGGCGTTGAAGGACTCACTGAGCTTGTTGAGGCTTAGGTCGCTTTTGGGGATGAAGCTGAAGTCATGTTTGGCCCAGCATCTCACATTTATTCCTCGTAGATAGTTGTGGGCTGTTGGGTCAAGCAAAAATAGTTTCGGCATCTCTCTCTCTCAAACTGCCTCACTGTTGTGGCTCTAGATGCGGCCCACATTGCATCCTTGAATAACTTGCCTTTAAATTATTTTTGAAAATTATCATACAGGTGTCGGATACAAAACCGATGATCCGATTGCCCTGCCACCTCTTTGACAGCTAGCACTAACCCCTGCAAAAATTCATAGTATGAGTCAGATATTGGTACAAAATGCATAACATAAACATAGAAGGAAAAAACAATCAACCGCACCTTTTGTTGGTCAGAAATGATTGTCCATGCATTGCCAGATGGGGTGTTTAGATCATCGAGCAACAATTCCAGAAGTTAGCTCCAAGAAGCCCTATTTTCTGCTTCAACCACTGCTACAGCAATCGGATACATTCTATCATTCCCATCAATGGTGACAGCAGTAAACAGTTGGCCCGAAGTCGCTCCCTTCAAGTGGCACCCGTTCAAACAAATAATCAGTTTACCATAGTTCCGTAGGGCCATCTTGCATGCAGCCAAACACATGTAGATCCTTTTAAATGCACTCATGTCTAGGTCAACGCGCACCGAGCTTCTGGAATTAGACCTCCGAATCTCCTCGGCATATGACCATATGAGCTTGTATTGCTCATTGTCATCCCCTTCGTTAATTTTTTTTGCCGCATTTCTTGCCCTTCTAGCAAGGCTGGGTGTGATGTTGACGTTGAAGTCCTTCCTAATTGTCTCAATTATGGAAGAAGGGTCCCAGTCGACCTGACTTCTAAATCTGTCCAAGTAATGCGCTACCGCCAATTTAACAAAGGCATGGTGGCTTTCCATCTTTCTCGAGCAAGTGTGAACGTCGTTGTAGAACTTTATTTGAAACATCATTTCACCTTGCATTTTTTAGGCGCACAACTGCCAAATGGATCCTTCCTGGCATGCAGCCCTTAATGATGTGCGTCACTGTGGGTGAATTTTATCCCGTAACCATTCTTCAACGCATGGTCAACAATTTCTTCTATAATCTTATTCAATAAACTATACTTTTTGCCAAGGTCCATACCAGCGAAGTTGCCTTCTGCTTTTGTTGGGCGTTTAGACCTACTCTCGGCTATGTCCATGTCTTCGTCACTAGTGAATTGACATAATGAACGGAGGTCCTGCTCATCCTCCTTGTGTAGATTTGATGAGACAAAGTGCAATACTATTGCAGTTTCATCTCCAATTTCACGTACCTGATTGGCCAAAAATGTGGTTGTGGATCCCACTTCAAATTGACAGTTAATAATAGATTCCTCAACACTCCAAGATGTCATTTGCTTTTCAATAAATTCTTGAACTTCCCCAAAATGTGGTTCACTTCAGCTCTCAGAATTCTCTGGGGTTCGTTAATCGCTGACAAATTGTCTGAGAAAATCGTGAGAAGTCCGCTGTGTATTTATACAATTCTCAGCAAACCGCAACGGTTTCCTGAGACACCGCTGCAACAGTGGCTTGACACATCGCTGAGGTTCCTAGCTGAACCACTGTGGTTTAGTTAGGAGTTTTCGCATAGTTTTTAAAAATTATAGAGCCGCAGCGGTTTGTCGACGAACCGCCGCGGTGCCACATCATTGCGTTTAACGGCAAATATGACAACGATGTTGGATTTGACAGTTTTCCATATGTTAGCGGTTAATTTGTTAGGAAAAAAACATTAGTAGATGGTTTGTCACCAATAGTAAAGGATGATGGTTGGTTTGTCATTTTCTCGTAAAATTATAAAGACTAAATTGAATCAAATTATAAAGAACAAAAATATATTTTACAAAAAAAAAAATAAAGGAAAAAGAGAAATCAACCATCGTGGTTTACTGTTGGTGACAAACAAACCATCGTGGTTTATTTTGTAACAAACTAACCACTGACGTAGGGAAAAAAGACAAATCCAAAATCGCTGTCACGTTTGCCGTTACCAAGCACGCCACGGCGTCCTTGGGACGCCGTCGCGGGGTCGTGTGTTGCGAAGAAAAGCAGCCAAATTTTGGCCTGGACGCCGCGGCAGTGTCCTTACGACGCCGCTGCAGCGCCCCAGACACCCCCGCGAATTTATAAACAGACGGCTAACTCCTCTCGACATTCAGAGGCATTTGATCAGCGATTAGCGAACCCTAGAGAAGTTCGAGAGCTAAAGAGAAAGGAATTTTCGCAAAGTTGAAGAATTTGTTGACAAGAAAATGGCGTCTTTTAGTGTTGAAGAATCTGTTATTAACCGTCAATGTGAAGTGGGGCCCACAGAGACATTTTTGACCAATGAGAACGAGATACATGGAATTGGAAATGAAGTTGCAATTGTTTTGCATTCTGTCTCAGTAAATCTAAACGAAGAGGATGATGAGGACCTCCGATCAGCATGCCAATCCACTAGTAATGAAGAGATGGACATGGTAGAGAGTAGGCTGGGGCGCCAACCAGATGCACAATGCACATTCGTTGGTATGGGTCTTGGCAAAAAGTATAGTTCGTTGAATAAAATTAGAGAAGAAATTGTCGATCATGCATTAAAGAATTGGTACGGGATAAAATTCACCCACAGTGATGCTCATCGATTGAGGACTGCCTGCCAAGAAGGGTTCACGTGGCGGCTGCACGCCTCAAAAATGCAAGATGAAATGACGTTTCTAATAAAGTTCTACAACGATGTTCACACTTGCTCTAGAAAGATGGAAAGCCCTCATGCCATTGCCAAATGGGTGGCAACGCATTACTTAGACAGATTTAAAAGTCAGGCCGACTGGGACATATCTTCTATAATTGAGACAGTCAGTAAGGACTTCAACGTTAATATCACACCCAGCCTTGCTAGAAGGGCAAGAAATGCCACTAAGAAAATGAACGAATGGGATGGCAATGAGCAATACAAGCTCATATGGTCCTATGCTGAGGAGATTCGGAGGTCGAATCCTGGAAGTTCCCTACGTGTTGACCTTGACATGAGTGTATTTAAAAGTATGTACATGTGTTTGGATGCATGCAAGAGGGTTGTGCTGAACTATGGTAGACCGGTTATTTGTTTAGATGGTTGCCACTTGAAGGGAGCGACTCCAGGCCAGTTGCTCACTGCTGTCACCATCGATGGGAACGATGGTATGTATCTGATTGCTGTAGCAGTCGTTGAAGCAGAAAATATGGCTTCATGGAGATGGTTTCTAGAATTGTTGCTGGACGATCTAAACACCCCATTTGGCAATGGATGGACAATCATTTCTGATCGACAAAAGGTGCGATTCATTGCTTTTGCATTATGTGTTTATGTTATGGATTTTTACCAATGTCTGTCTCATATTATGAATCTTTGCAGGGACTAGTGCCAGCTGTGAGAGAGGTGGCATGGCAAGCAGACCATTGGTTTTGCATCCGACACCTATATGCCAATTCAAAAACAATTTAAAGGCAGGTTGTTCAAGGATGTAATGTGGGCTGCATCAAGAGCCACAACAGTGAGGCAATTTGAGAATGAGATGGCCAAGTTATTTACCCTTGACCCGGCGGCCCACGACTATTTACGAGGAATAGCTGTCTCTTCCATCCCAAAGTGCGACATAAGCATCAACAACCTCAGCGAGTCCTTCAATGCCTGCATCCTACCCGCCTGTGACAAACCAATTCTAAGTATGTTCGAGATCATTCGAAAGGGCATCATAGGTAGGATTGTAAAAAAAAAAAGAAAAATGGCTTGGTCGACCGAACGGTTGTGCCCAATGATCAGCAACCATCTCGCCAAAGTACAACTTGCCAGTCGAAATTGGAGCGCCCAGGTTGCAGGAACTGCCTAGTTTGAGGTCAGCAACGGTACCGACATGTACTCTATCGATTTGGACAGGTGTACTTGTACATGTTACCGATGGGAGTTGGCCGGCATCCCGTGTGACATGCCTCGGGGCCGAGGCCTATTACTCGATCGCAAACAAGGTCCTTACTTTTACTTAACCAAATTACTGATGATCTTGTTTCTTTTGCAGGTATTAACTTCGAGGATGGTTCCATTTGGGATGTTGTCCCAACGGATAAGGAGCAGCCCGTGCATGTCTTGACTTGGGACACACGTGAACGTGAGTGTTGTGAGTTTCATCAGACGAGAATTTGTCTTCCCGGCATCCCAAACGTGTAACCTTTCAATTCTGCATTTTTTCATTTCTTATTTTATTTTCATGGCAAACATTGAGCCTATTTTGTGAGGGTAAGGCATGGTTATAAGCTTTACTCATTCATGCATTTAGATTGTTGGTTAGGTTAGATGGTGATGATTCAGTTATGGGTTGATGGGCCAAGTCCAATCCATTTCAAGCCCAAGGAAAGAGCAAGCCCAAAGAAAATATCAAGGAGCTGCCACGTGTACGCCATGCATGTTATCTCCCACCAGCTTTAGTCTCAGCCATTCATTCCACATTCATCCAAGGGCCTGCATGTTGCCACCCAAAGAAAACATCCAGGAGCTGCACGTGCACGTCATGCATATTGCCACCCACCTGCCTCATCTCGGCCTTCCATCATCCCTTACTCATCATCACCTAGGCTTATAAATATCCATGGATTAGATGCATTGAAAAACTTTTTATCAGATTAATGTATACTGTCGTGAGTCAGTCCCAGATTTTAGAATCCGAGACAAAGTAGAGGACTTCCTTGTTAGCAAGCTCGTGGTGCTTGAGCTAACTCGTAAGTTTTCCCTTTTCAAACTTCTATTGGGAGTTTGAGCGAGGGAAAACCGAACCATTGCCTACGATTGGTAGATTTTCTTTGAAAATCTAGAATCCGTGAACCTCAAGTTAGATAGTTCCCGGATCCGATCAAGGGTCTACATCTCCTCCCCTGTCACTCATCGTGGGTTTCTAACACGTGCTTCCTTTTTCTAGGTCGTGTTGTGTCACTGTGTGTCCATGCAATCTTGTGCATTAACTTCACGAGGAGATCTCCTGAGGAATTTGTTAATGCATGCTATCACCGGGAAACATACATGGCAATGTACTCCCACTTTCTCCTCCCCATCAATGGGCCGATCGAGTGGCCTCCTGTGACGAATCTTGATTCAATTAGCCCACCGCCATTTAAAAGGCTTCTAGGAAGGCCACGCGTACGTAGAGTACGGGATGTGGACGAGGCCCTAAGCTAGATGGTGCTAACCAGAAGACATCTCAACGTCACTTGTGGCTTGTGTGGGGCACAATTCCCATACTTGCGATGGGGGAGGCGAGTCAAGTGCTGGGGCATGTAGAGGGATCGGTCGAGGCAGAGGCAGAGGCAGAGGCGGTAGAGGAAGGTCGGGGGGCACATTTATGGGGTTCAGAGTTCTCGAGACAGCCCCCGAGACAATTTCTGCCCTAGTCCCTGAGACAGTTCCTGACAGAGTACCTGGGACGCAATTAAACCCATTACCACATTTACGTTTTCAAGTGTTAATTGAATTGAAATATGCTAATTTCATTTGTAATGCGTTTTGCAGGAGTCGGATGCGCAAGGTCCACAAATACAAACGTATGCGTGTGTGGACCTTAACCTTCTGTGATACATTCATTGGATAGATTAGGTTTGAAATATATGTCATTGTACTGTACGCGATATTTGTAAATTTTGAACTCATAAATCTGACTTGGTTTCATCAAGTTCAATTGATCAATTTCAATTTGTTTCGTTTCAACAATTTCAATTCAAATATTGCTTCCATACATTTGGCTCACGAGTGTGCATAGCATCTGATTGTATGCTCACAAAACGTCGCAGCGTGCTGGTCACAAGCCGCGGCGTTTTGTTCAAACGCCGGAGTGGCATCGTCACACATCGCCGCGGTGCCATTACGAACCGCAGCGGCGTTATCACAAACGCCGCATTGGCGTGCTCACAAACTGCCACAGCGTGCTCACAAACCGCTGCGGCGTGATCACAAACCGCAGCGGCTTGTGACCAATACGCCGAGCATTTGGAGCAAAACGCCGCAGTTTGTTTATGGAAGCCGTTGAAATTGTTGGACTGAATTCACCGTAGGTTCTCCATACACTTTTGTTTAATTATGTACTTAATTTAAGTGATACAGGATTTACTTTTCACTTATCATCACCCCAATTTATAGAAAATTTGCCAGAGTCTCCCTCGTTTCTTTACTCCCTCAAAGCTATGCTCATACATCCTGCACAAAAAATCCTAAGGCAATTCCAGTATATGTAAACAAATTAAACTAAACATAAATTACAACAACGCACGTACAACGTAAATGTACACAAATTCAACTAAACATACATTACAAAGTCAATGTAAACAAATTACAACAAAGTGTACATAAACAAAAAGTTCTATGTCGCCTTCTTTCTTGTCCGTTTCGGCAACAAATCCTTGACCGCAAAAGATAAATGCGGGTCAAGGAATACATGTTGAGCTTGCTGGAACAACGGACGCTCATACGGAAAGGTTGCTTCATCGTGCACGTGAAATGGTTCCAGAATCGTGCACTGTCGCATCACCCTCATCCCCTCACTCGTACACCGTAAGACACCGTACGGGCTACAATGCAAAGGGAACAATTGCCATAAGGGAAAATACACGGAAAGCAATATTAAGACTTTACACAAGGGAAAATACATACTGCTATTTGTTAGTGGGAGCTACGATCATGGAGATTGATTCCGGCATCAATCGCTGGTAAGCGTATTGAGTGTGCAGGTCAACGGAGGACATAAAACAATCATGCTTCAGGTGGGTCTGCAAGGTTAACACAACATTAAATGATCTTAGTAAGCATGAACAACAACCCGGAGAAGCGAGATGGTTACTTACGTGAATCCACCCTAATGAGATTAGACCATTTTCCTGATGAAACTCCAATACGGCTGCGTCGTTCACCGAATTGCACTACATATAAGGTTGGATGAGTACGAAGATAAAATGTTATTCACTGACATACAAACAAGGTTTCTCACCGTATCTGATGTCCCGACTTGGTCCGGGAAGATGAGATGAGTGACGACGTAGGCATTGTCCTTCAACTTTCCCCCCAGAACTGCCCACGTCTCTATGTTCTTCGCAGTATGTGCTTGGACATACTTCTTGAACATGGTCATCAAATCATGAGCCTGCAACAAAAATGTCAAAACGCAATCAGAGTAACAAAGCATGAACACAAACAAACACACATATATAACCAAATGAAAGACGTACCACGCGCACAGTTCTAAGGGGCAGAACCTCAACTGGCTCGGCAGGCACTGCTGGAGGAGCAAGTTGGCAGCTTACGACACCGATGTTGCATACGAACAATGCGTCATTACGTCAAACATAAACAAAGTAAATACTAGACTTTGCGTACAAAGTAAATCACTTACGAGTGATATGTGGCAGCTATTGCTTTAGAGGACGATGACGCGGATGCCATCCAGGCTGCTCGGCTTTCATGTCGCTGAAGTGCTACCACCACCTCACGGTGCCAATCTATTCCTTGCATATGCCGCTCTTGTGCAATGTGATGCCTCTCTTCTGCGAGGGTCAGTGCTTGCATATGCCACTCTTGGGCCATTCGATGCCTCTCAGCTTCAAGCTCGTCCCCTCTTTGTATTTGGATTTGTTGCATTTGGAGGTGCTCCTCCATCATTTGCATTCTGGTCTCCATCCTGCTCATCCAGTCAGACGTCTCATCAGGCCTTGGAGTAAAGTGAGATGACTGAGGAGGAGGTGGCTGTTCATGCGAGGGGGCTGAAGGCTGAGGCTCTGAGGGGGGGTGGACGTGTTGCCTGCTTCCTGGACTTGCGCAGCCATTCCCCTCCAACGTTCGTGAACCCCATTCGGCCCACTTTTGCTTTATTGTAAACGTGTAAGGCCGACTCATCAATTCTCGGCTCTTTCTGGGAAATGGGCACTCCATAGTGATCAACGATGGTCTGTATCAGCCAATTGTACGGGAGGTTCTTCAATGGGTTGTTCAGCACCTCATTCATGTGGTTGAGGATGATAAATCCAATGTCCACCTTTTTTCCGGTGAACACATTCTCTAGCATATAAAGATCCATGCAACTAACATGGTCTCGATGCCCATCTCGAGGCAAAATCGTGTATGTAATAATGAGGTGGATCAATCTGGCTATGACATTCAGCTCTTTGCCCTTTGGCTTGTGGTACTCGGCAACCTTGGGATCCAGGTGCAACGATTTAAGCACCGTTAACCCTTCTCCTTGGTTGACAAAATAGTGGATCCCGAGACACGTGATAATATTCATCGCTCGGCCTGTCAAGTACACATCCAAGAATTATATTTACGTCTTCGGGAGTTTGCCTCAACTCCCGTCCAAAAATGTATGTCCTCAACTCTAATGGTTCGGTTGACATTTTCAACTTTGCATAGAACAATCTTATCACTCTCTCACAATAACTGCCCCTCAGCTGGCACAACCCCGCTAATCCAGTATCTTCCAACAGTTGTTTAATTCTCATTCCAGCCAATGAGTCCAAATCAACTATTTTCGAGACAATATTGCACGGTTTTGAATATCATTTGCAATTCGATGACCTGAATAATCTGGACCTTCGCCCCCCTGTCACAGGTTTTTACTGGTCAATTGACCCTCCAGCTTCTCCTTCTTCTTCTTGCTTTGGTTCACCTTCAAATTGCAACTATCAAGCGGTTTCTACAGCGTCGGCAGTGTCTTCGTGTGGCACCGCCGCGGGTTGCTCATGGTACGACGTCGCGGGCTGCTCATGGTAGGATGTCGCGGGTTCCTCATAGTAGGACGCCCAGGGTTGCACATCATAGGACGCCGCGGGTTGCACAGATATCCCCGTTGCCTTCCCACGCTTGGTCGTCAATTTCTTTGATCGCTCATACTTCCTCATTTTTGGTGTTTGATCGCGGTGAAAATAGTTCGCCGAGAGGTTTCGGTGCTTTTTTGCGTTGCAAATGGGTGAAAATGGCGAACCCTAGCCTTTTGGAGGTTATGTATACCGTGATTAAATTTGGGACGCCGCGGGGGTGTCCTGGCCAAAATTTGGTTGCTTTTCTTCGCAACACACGACACCGCGGCGGTGTCCCAAGGATGCCGTAGTGTGCTTGGTGACGGCAAATGTGACAGCGATGTTGGATTTGTCTTTTTTCCATACGTCAGTGGTTAGTTTGTTACAAAATAAACCACGATGGTTGGTTTGTCACCAACAGTAAACCACGATGGTTGATTTGTCATTTTCCCAAAAAAATAAATAAAAGAATTACGTGCCTTTGATAAAAACACGCCTATAATTTAGCGGGATATTCTTACATTATTTAAATAATTGCAAAAAAATAAATAACAAGTGTTCCCCGTTTCTAAGGACTAGTGGCTAGGGGTGTGCGGGACCGGTACCGGTCCGGTTCTGGACCGGGTTTTCCGGTACCGGTTTCAGTCCGGTACCAGTTTCGTACCCTGTTTTTTTAAATATTAAAAAATATAATGTAAAATTATAATAATATAAAATACAAACATCAGTAAAAAATTACAGAATTGTCATATTAACATTGGCAAGCTTTTCTTCATATTAACGTGTATGCACGACGAGCCACCAAACTTGAAGCATGCACTGAAAAAATATTGAAAAATAGATAAAGAAAAAAATCAAAGGTTATTTTAACATAATTGAGTTCAATTACTTCAATTCTGGAGAAAAATATAACTAACCTGAGCAACTCTTATTGAGTTTTGAGTGACCCCTTCGTATTATAAAACAGACACAAAAATTAGCTTGTACATTGTAACTTCAAAACAGTAATTATATAGTTCAAACATATGATAAATGATATCTAGAGTAAAATATAACTTAAAATGAGAAACTTACAAAACAGTCAACAGGTTGCATCCTACAAAATAGAAGAGAAGTATGACTTTTACACATCAAAGATATATGATAAAATATAAATGATAATGCTAACGAGTGGATAAAGCATACCACTGAGATCACCATCAATTTCATACTAATTCACTTCATCATCAACGTCATTAATTTGTATAATATCTTTAAAATATAAATTGAAAACAAATTTAGAAAAAATAGTAATAAATAAAACAAAGAAAAGAGAAAACACTATAAATATAAAAGATACCTGGCTCATTCATATCATCATTGAAGTTGATTGATTCATATTTCGAGGATCGATCCAGCTTTGAGTGCAGATAAGCGCTTCGACCGTCTTTGGGGACAAAGAACTGCGAAATTGATCAAGTACTCTTCCTCCACTACTAAAAGCTGACTCCGATGCAATAATAGAAATAGGAATGACCAATATATCTCTTGCCACATTGCTCAAAATTGGGTATTTGAATGAATTTACTTTCCACCACATGAGAATGTTTAGTTTGTCTGCATTGTTTTCCAATTCTTCATACAAATATTGTTCAATTTCTGACCGCGTAGTTGAAACATTTGGTTGTTTTGGACGACTATGAAACATCCCATGTATCTTATTGTGGCTCAAATTGCTCTTTTGTGGTAAGATTGCAGCTGTGGTTGGTACACTTGAACTGTTATAGTTGTCTTCTGTATTTTCCAATCCCGCATCACTTTTATACTCGAGATACAAATTTTTAATCACAAGTTGTACTTGGCTTAACAAATAATCCATCTTATCAGAATCCATTACAATGGAAAGACAATGTTTCAAATACTCTATTTTATGTCGAGGATCTAAAACAACTGCAACATACATCAACATATTCATTTTATCGCAGCTTCCCCAATATTTATCAAATTTGCTTTCCATTCCAATAGCCATTCGCCTCAATAATGGATTATCACATTCAACATACTCTTGAATAACCATTTTCAAATTGCATACTTCACAAACATATGTATTTGAAGTAACATGCAATGAGGCTGAAACATTTAAGGTCATATCATAAAAAACCTGCAAAAATTTCTCGAATATTAGCCAAATCTTCTATTGTGGGAGGACTTTCTCCACCCAAATCAGCGAGATAATAATCATCTGTTTCTATCAATCTCTCAAAAGCTTTTTTAAATTTTTCTGCGCTGGCTAACATCAAATACGTGGAATTCCATCTTGTAGCCACATCGAGAGAGACACTACTTTTGCACACAATTTTAGCTTGTTCAACACATTTCTGAAATTTCTGTAGTCTAGCAGGAGAAGATCGAACATACTTCACTGCTCGACGTACTCTCATAATACATTCGTGATGGTCTTTTAAACCATCACTTACTATCTAATTCAAAATATGGGCAAAACATCGCACATGCAAACATTCACCATTCAAAACTAGACCATTCCAAGCTCGAATTCTCTTCACCAAATAAGAAAGGGCCACGTCATTAGAAGAAGCATTATCAACTGTAATTGTTAAAACATTTTCGATCCCCCCATTCAAATAAACATCTCTCTATTTCTTTTCCAATGGTTTCACCCTTATGATTTGCAATCAAACAAAAATTGATGATCTTCTTATGCAAAATAAAATCACAATCAACAAAGTGCGCAGTTAAAACCATATAATTCAAATTTTGAATAGAAGTCCATGTATCTGTAGTCAAACAAACTCGTTGAGATGCGTTCTTAAAATAATCTTTCAACTTTGACTTCTCTTTCTCATAAATGCCAATAATATCTCGTGCAATCGTAGATCTAGAGGGTACAACAAATTTTAGTTGTAAATAATTAGAATAAACTCGAAAACCCTCTGATTCAACAAACTGAAAAGGCATTTCTTCAACAATAATCATTTTTGCTAGAAGTTCTCGGCAAGTTGCACTACTAAATGATGCATATGTGGAAGTTGATCCCATATTATCGACAGTTTTGAAGCTTAAAGTCTTTTGCTTCGTATCTACACTTGCCAATAACTTTTTACAAGCATTAATATGCTTTTTCAAGCTTGAAGTCTCATTCTTTGTATGATAACAAGCATAAGTTTGAGCACAATAATTACATCTTGCTCTAGGATTGTTTTTATCAGTGCTTTCAACCATAGTAAAATGATTCCAAACATTCGATTTTTTCCTCGTCGTTTGACCAATAACAAGATTAACATTAACACTCTCTATTGTTTCATCATTAAAGCTTTCCATTATCTACATTTTAAATAATTTCAAAATACATCTCAGAATCACATAATAGTCAGAAATACCCTCTGAAATAAATAAATAAACACAAGCAATACACTAAGAACAATGAACATAACAGTCACCAACTACCAATATGCAAAACAATAAACACTGAACTGACATGTACCAACTACCAATATGCAAAACACTAAACAGAACAGAATTCATTCATCAATTGTTTCAACCATTGCCAGAGGCCCAGAACAGATCATTCAGCAACAAAACACTACACAGAACAGAGTAGATTAGAGTGCTAACCAAGCTGGCAGTGGCAGTGGCAGTGGCGATGGACAGAGGTCGGAGCTCGGAGCTGGTAGCGGCAGTGGCAGACGAACGGAGCTCGGAACTTGTAGATCGGAGCTGGCAGTGGCGACTGGCGACGGTCGACGGACGGAGCTCGTCAGCTCGGAGCTGGAAGTGGCGACTGGCGACTGTCGACGGACGAAACTCGGAGCTCGCTTTTCGCTGGCTGACGACGAGGAGGCTAGAGAGTGGAGTGCCGACGAGGAGGCTAGAGAGTGGAGGGCCGACAAGGAGTCGAGTCGAGGCCGGGACGAGGAGGCTGCTGCCTGCTGGATTAGGGATCGTCGGATCGATTAGGGAAGCTGCTTAGCCAGGCAACGAGATTTGGAAAATTGGATTAGGGGTCGGGAATGGGATTTGCATTTTGATTTTTGGCCTAAATTAAAAATTCCCGATTCTACACGGTACCGATTCTCTGGTACCGTGTACCGAGGATCGGTACCGTGTAGAACTGGTCCGATAGCACCGTACCGGATCCGGTCCGGTGCTCCATATATATGGACCAACCCAATACCGGAAGGACCAGTTTCAGTCTGGTTCTTCGGTACCGGACCGGTTCTGCACACCCCTAATAGTGGCCTCATTAGACTCCTCAAGAACGGAAGTTAGCTGTAAGTCCTACACAGGACTATATGACAATAAATTATTTTAAATATATATTTATTCTATTGGTTGAAAGATTATTTAACATGTCATTAGACTCCTCAAGAACGGAAGTTAGCAGTAAGTCCTACACAGGACTATATGACAATAAATTATTTTAAATTTATTAATCTAAAAGTAGATATGTTAAATAACCTTTCAACCAATAGAATAAATATATATTTAAAATAACAATAAAAAAGAAATAATGTGTGATTCAATTTGGTTTTATGAGGAAAAATTAAGCAATGCTTACAATGTAGGACGTAAGAAGAAATCATTGGAGCCATGCGCCACGAATTTATAGTAATGAGTAGAGGAGAATGATAAAACAACGGGAGAATGATAAATTAACTATCGTAGTTTGTGATCAATGAAAAGTCAATCATTATTCTTTATTTTCTAACAAATTAACCATTGACATATGGGAAAATGACAAAGCCAACATCACTGTCGCATTTACCGTTAACAAGCTGATCTGGAGTTCCGGTGGTTCGTAGACAAAACATCGCGGCTCCGTGGTTTTCCAAGAAAAAAAGGCCAAATTTGGCCTGCACGCTGCAGTGTGCTGGGACGCTGTGGCAGCGTGTTGGGATGCCGCAGCGGCATTTTGGGAAGCCGTGGCGGCATTTTGGGACGCCACAACGGCATCCCTCTTTTCACAGCAGTATACATAACCGCGAAATGCTAGGACTCGCCATTTTCACCCATTTTCACCGCGAACAAACACCGAAAACTCTCGGCCATTTTCAATCACAATGTATTCCCGAGCAAAGAAATTGGCATTCAAGCGTGGGAAGGCAACAGTGGAAGCTGTGCAAGCCGCGGCGGTGGACGATGAGCAACCTGCGGCGGTGCAACACGAAGACACCGCCGAGTACGAAGACACCGCCGAGTACAAAGACACCGCGTCGGTGCAATCGGAACCTAAGCCTGAACAAAGAGAAGCCAGAGGCTCATTAGTCCCGTTCTAACCGGTGACAGTGGGTTTAAGGTCCAAATTATTCAGGACAGCGCATTGCAAAACACGGTATGAAGATGATATACAACACCGTGCAATTATTGTTTCCAAAATAGTAGATTTGGACTCTTTGGCAGGAATGAGAATTCAACAGTTGCTTGAAGATGCTGGATTAGCCGGGTTATGCCGAATGAGGGGTAGGTACTGCGAGAGAATTATTAGAATATTTTACGCAAATTTAAAACTGTCCACCGAGCCATTAGAGGTGCAGATGTACGTTTTTGGACGGGAGTTGAGGTTCACTCCCAACGATGTAAATATGTGTACTGGACTGGCCAAGCGATCAATATTATCATGTGTCTCGGGAGCCACCATTCGTCAACCGAGGAAAAGGGCTAGCGGTGCTTAGATTGTTACACCAGGATCCGGAGGTTGCCTAGTACAACAAGTCAAAGGGCAAGGAGTTGAATGTCATAGCCCGATTGATCCACCTGATCATGACGTACACGATTTTGCCTTGGGATGGGCATTGAGACCATGTTAGTTGCATGGATCTCTATATGCTAGAGAAGGTGTTCACTAGGAAAAGGTGGACATCAGATTAATCATCCTGAGCCACATGCATGAGGTGCTGAACAACCCAGCCAAGAACCTGCTGTACAACTGGCTTATCTAGAGGATCGTTGAGCAGTATGGGGTACCCATCTTGGAGAAAGAGCCGAAAATTGAAAAGTCGGCCAATGATGTGTACAACAAAGCTAAAGTGGACCGAATGGGGATCACCCAAGTGGGAGGGGAATGGGTCTGCTAGTCCAAGAAGCATGCAGCACCTCCACCCCCCTCAGAGTCTCAGCATTCAGCCCCCTCACATGAACAGCCCCCCCTCCTCAGTCATCTCACTTTACTT
Organism: Begonia loranthoides; assembly: GCA_022433065.1. NCBI lineage: Eukaryota > Viridiplantae > Streptophyta > Magnoliopsida > Cucurbitales > Begoniaceae > Begonia > Begonia loranthoides. The sequence continues at coordinate 12,716,151 of CM039484.1, read as the reverse complement.
CAATGTCTGAGGAGACGTCTGGCTGGATGAGTAGAATGGAGGAGCTCCATCATATGGCGATGACTAGAATGCAAATGATGGAGGAGCACCTGCAAATGCAACAGGTCCAAATACAAAGAGGGGAGGAGCGAGTAGAAGAGAGGCATCGCATAGCAGCCCGTGAGGTGGTGACAGCACTTAAGAGACGTGAGAGATGATCAGCCCATACATCATCCTTGTCATCTTCCTCTAAAGCAACAGATGCCATATACTGCTTGTAAATTATTTACTTTGTACGCAAAGTCCATTTTTTACTTTATTTGTGTTTGACGTAATGACGTGTTGTTGATTTGCAGCACCGGTGCCGTAAGCCACCAACTTGCTCCTCCAGCCATGCCTACCGAGGTGCAGGGGACCAATCAGTTCGAGCCTCCACTCCTTAGAACTATGTGCGTGGTACGTCTTTCATTTGGTTATATATGTGTGTTCGTTCATGTTCTTGTTTGTCTGACGGCGTTTTGACATTTTTGTTGCAGGCTCGGGATTTGATAGACATGTTCAAGAACTATGTCCAGACAAATACTCGAAAGAACATAGAGACTTGCACAGTTCTTGGGGGAAAGGTGATCGGCAATGATTACGTCGTCACTGATATCATCTTCCCCGAGCAATTCAGGACGCCGGATACGGTGAGAAGCCTTCTTTGTATGTTAGTGTATAAGATTTTATCTTAGTACTCATCTGAACTTATATGCAGTGCTGCAGTCGACGAGGCAGCCGTTTTCAAGTTTCATCAGGAAAACTGTCTACTCTCATTAGGGTGGATTCACTTAAGTAACCATCTCGTTTCTCCGGGTTGTTGTTCATGTTTACTTAGATCATCTAATGCGTTGTTTACCTTGTAGACACACCCGAAACATACTTGTTTTATGTCCTCTGTTGACCTGCACACTCAATTTGCTTATCAGCTATTGATGCCAGAAGCAATCTTCATCATCGTAGCTCTCACTAACAAAGAGCGGTATGTATTTTCCCTTGTGTAAATTCTTAATATTGCTTTTCGCCTATTTTACCGGCAATTGTTTCCTTTACATTGTAGCCCGTATGACGTCTTTCAATGTATGAGTGTGGGGATGAGGGTGATGCGAAGTGCACTATTCCAGAACAATTCCACGAGCACGACGCTGCAACATTTGATTATGAGGGTCCGTTGTTCGACGCATCAAAGAAAGTATTCTTTAACCCGCACTTATCTTTTGCGGTCAAAGATTTGCGGCCGAAACGGACCAGAAAGAAAAAGGCAGCGTAAGACTTTATGTTTATGTACACTTTGTTGTAACTTGTTTACATTTACGTTGTAATTTATGTTTAATTGAATGTGTTTACATTTACATTGTAATTTATATGTAGTTTACATTTACTTTGCGAAATTGAATGATATACTAGATGAATTATATGTATGGATGATACTAGAACTGCTTGAGATTTTTGTGCAGGATGTATGATAATAGCTTTGGGTGAGTAAAGAAACAAGGGAGACTCTGGCAAAATTTTTATAAATTGGGGTGAGGATAAATGAAAAGTAAATCATGTATGAACTAAATCAAGTACATAATTAAATAAAAGTGTATGGAGAAACTTGGGAGAATTCAGTGCAACAATTTCAGCAACGGCTTGCTCACAAACCTCCGCAGCTGTGCTCACAAACCGTTGCGGCTTGCTCACAAACCGCAGCGGCTTGCTCACAAACCGCAGCGGCTTGCTCACAATACCTGTAATCAAATTTCATGCACACTCCACAACCAAATGTATGGAACTAATATACGAATTCAAATTGCTGAAATGAAACAAATTCAAATTTATCAATTTAAATTTATAAAACAAATTTATATTTATCAATTCAAAATTTACAAATATAGCTTACAGTACAATCACATATATAGCGTACAGTACAATCATGGAAGGTTAAGGTCCACATGTATGTCCATTTGTGTTTGTGGACCTTGCGCATCAGACTCCTGCAGAACACAATGCAAATGAAATTAGCATAGTTCAAATAACACTTGAAAACGTAAACGTGATAATGGTCTCACCTGCGTTTCAGGAACTCTGGTGGGAACTGTCTCAGATACTCGCTCGTGGACTGTCTCAGGGACTCTAGAAGGAATTGACTTGGAGGCTGTCTCGGGGACTCTGAAACCCATAAATGTGCCCTCCGACCTTCCTCTGCAACCTCTTCCTCTGCCTCTGCCTCTCCCTCTGTCGCCTCTGCCGGCCCCTGCACTGGACTCGCCTCCACCTTCGCACGTGTGGAAATTGTGCCCCACACCCCCACACCGGCCACAAGTGACGTTCAGATGTCTTCTGGGCAGCATTGTCCGGCTTAGGGCCTCGTCCACATCCCGCATTCTACGTTTGCGAGGCCTTCCTTGAAGCTTTTTAAATGGCGGTGGGATAATTGGATCAAGATTTGTCAAAGGAGGCCACTCGATTGGTTCATTGACGGGGCTGACAAAGTGGGAGTACATCGCCATGTATATTTCCTGGGGATAGCACGCATGCACAAATTCCTCAGGAGATCTCCTTGTGAAGGGAACGCACAGGACTGCATGGACACACAGGATGCCGCTCAACGTCCATTGGTAACAGGTACAAGTACGTCTGTCCAAATCGACAGAGTATTGTTCGTTACCGTTGCTGACCTCAAACTGGGCAGCTCATGAAAACTGGTGGCTCCAATTTCGACCAGCAAGTTGTAGTTTGGCGAGCCGGTTGCTGATCACTGGACACAAAACGTTCATCGAGCGAGCCATCTTTTCATTTTTTTTCACGATCCTACTCATAATGCCCTTTTGAATGATCTCAAACATACTTAGAATCGATTTGTCTCGAGCTGGTAAGATGCAGGTGTTAAAGGACTCGTTGAGGTTGTTGAGGCTTAAGTCGCATTTGGGGATGGAGCAGAAGGTATGTTTGGCCCAGCATGTCACATCTATTCCTCGTAGATAGTTGTGGGCCGCCGGGTCAAGCAAAAATAGCTTAGTCATCTCTCTCTCAAACTGTCTCACTGTTGTGGCTCTAGATGCGGCCCACATTGCATCTTTAACAGCCTGTAACGACCCAGATTTTCGTAAATCCTTGAAAATGCGTGAAACTTAAAAATTTCAAAAGACTATTTTATAAAACGAAATTAGAGCGCGCCTAAACTGGATCGCTACTGACCATTTGTAAAACTAGTTACAAAATCCCTTTTTAATGAAACTATGTGGAAGCGTAATTAATAAAATCATTGTTATAAAACGTTGCATAAACGTAAGTAATTTAATGAAAGAACTGAATAATTAAATACACTTAATTAAAATCATTTTCTCTTGTCTACTCACTTAGCCTAGCCAACCACAATTTTGCTCGTGCAAACCCTTCATTCCTACTTCATTATCTATTTATTTTCTACTTGTTATCTGTTCGTCGTGTATACCTACACCACAAGTAAATTATAAGCCCGAAGGCTTAGTAAGGAGAAAGAAAAATGCACCATGAATGCCACTCTTTAGTCCTTTCGGAATGGGGGCCACCAAACCGATCCTTTCATTAGGTCATTAATCCGTTTATTACTTTACTTCTTCTTTTTCTTTGATCCCTTGGGATCTGTTATTCTATTGATCCCTTGGGATCCATTATTTTATCATTCTATTTTTCCACACTCGTACATCGAGCTGGAATTAGGAGGTTTTCTCGTGCAATGGCATAGTTGTCGGACTTAGCCTTTTTCCTCGCATCTAGAACTCCCTTGTAACAACCCGGTTTTCAATTATTTTAAAATGCGTAAAATTTAAAACTTTTTCTTTCATAAACATATCAGAGTATTCTTTCTTTGTAAAACCTGATCATTAAAACTCTTTACTTTCACTTTTATTAGTTTCCTTTCACCTTTATTCATTTCATCAGAAGTAATAATATTCTTTGAATGAAATGTAGCGAAAGAAAAAAAAAACAGTAAAGAATAGTAAATACTATACAAAACTCTTTTTCAAATACTTTCTATTTAACTCTTTAGCCTAGCCAACCACAAGATCCACCCGTGCAAATCCTTCATCAACTGTCTTTAACATGTTCATCTGTTGCTCGTTCGTACCTACATCACAAGACCTAAACTAATAAGTCTAAAGCTCAGTAAGTGATAAAATGAAATGAGATGCCATGTAATGCATGACCATACAATGTGATTAAGCCAGGAGTGAATACATGACAAACACCGTGGGGCCATGAGAGAGAACCAAACATCTGTGGTTTCTCCATGTCGTATTCACTCTTTTGTTATGAGAACGTTAGGGATTTCAGAACGAGAGACAATGAACCCTCTATCCCATGTAACTAACCTACTTTCTTCTAATTATTCTCTCGTGAACTTTCATTTTTCAACTCATTTCATTGTAAATATCTACTTCCATGGAATGTCATTGTTTTCCCAAATCCCCACACGCCTATTTACACGGATTATTATGTCAGACAATATGCACGTGGATTCATACAATCCTATATGAGATAAATGTCTAATAAACATATCATTAAAAGAACCTAAATCTAGTAAACACACAGCATACAATCCTAATTCTTGCGATGTAGGGTCCGAAGATCAAAGCACAGTAAGTATCACTTACCTGGCGTCCATAGCGCGTTTCTATTTCTTCTCTCTTCTTCGTACCTTTAAAACCATTTAAATCACGTATTATTAATCTTACTTCTACGACTTATCACTTTCACTATTTTCATATGGACAACGGAATAGCAAACCTCACAATGTTGCTCATTCCATCAATGTGACAGGATAAATTAACTTTGCAAAACCGAATAGTATTTTATCATAAATCCATATTTCCCATAGTAGAGTAGAGAACCATTTAATGCCTACTTTAACATAAAATTACTGAGTGACTACTTTATAAAGTCGTCTTCATATATCCTTAAGCATTCAAGACTTATAGCCAACAACGACGTACAGCACATTATTCCTCTTAATCCTCTGTCTTTGCACAAACAATTATTTATAGCCACATATAGCAATAAACGTTACCCAACAATAACAATGAACATGTCATCCTATAATTACGCCTTAGCAAGTTAAGATACTAGTCATCTCCAACTTTTCAGTGGCAATAGAATACATTCCAATATATCAATAATCAAACTAAAGCATCACAAATAGTAGATCATAACCATAATTGACAGAACAACCATCCACAGAAACTAACAAAGTCCAATCACACAACCCTCAGTGCACATATCCATAACTCCACGTAAAAGATTATATAAATGACTTTGTAATACTTGTATACTTGAAACACGTCAAAAAGCAGCAACACATCTCAACACAACCTCCAAAAGTTGTCATCAGTTTGCTCATTAACCAACATGTGCTTCGTCCATTATATAATTTGCAACAGGTCACCAACAGAAGAAAAAGACAATTCGTCACAATCCAAAACCAACCAACATAACAACAGATTATTCAAATTTAACAGAGGCTATCCACCCTTCACTCCATACAAACAACCTTAACTTAAACCAAAGAAAAGAGAACTCAAGTCCTTCCACAACATTAACCCATAAAACATAAAACTTCCTTCTGTTTTAAGCACAACTTTCTAAAATATCCATCAAGCAACAACCTGCAATTTATTACTCACCCATATAGTCCTCGGCAGGAACCAAGAAAAGAAACAACAATTTCTAGCAAAACAGAACAACATACTGATTTCAACCCAACAACTAGCATCTATGTCTTTTCAACAACCACTTGCATAAATTCATGAAGGAAGCAAGAAATTACATGAGACTGAAAACAAGCAGATCTGAGAGCATCTGTCCTCTTCTCCTTCTTCTTCTGCTTTCTCATTTCTCACTAAAGCCAACAACTTCTTCTCATTTCTCAAGTTTTGTAGCACTTTCCAGAGAACCCAACTCACAATTCTCCTGATTTCCTCATTCCATTGAATTGTTACAAAAAACACATCCCCTGCTTGCTGCCATCCATTTATAACCGTGGAGACGTACACCGATACACTACTCACACAATGGAGGTCCACTCCACATATGCTACCTGGATGCCACATGGAAAACCCGTACCATGCCAGCTAAATTACTTGACTTAACCAATTCAGTTGTGGACCAACAGAACCGGTCCCAAACCAAATCTCCACTGAATCATACCATGCTTCCATCGCAACTCAAACCACACACCATCACTGATTTGTCCAAGACCCAAGACAGGATACCAAGGGAAAAATTGACTGAACAATTGAATGACTTACCAGAGACGGCAATTCGCATTCCCGAGCCCTAAATCTGTTCCTCGCATCGTCTCCTGCACTTCGCCACTATCGGCTCGGCGACGGAGTCCAGCACCGAGCTCGCCCGAGCCCCTCTCTCTCTCTCTCTCCCCCTCCTGCACTTCGCCACTATCAGCTCGGCGACGGAGTCCAGCACCAAGCTCGCCCGAGCCCCATTGTTC
>CM039484.1:12669659-12704661 GCA_022433065.1 Begonia loranthoides | reverse complement strand
CAAAAACCTAGTTACATTGACAAACAACAAATAAAATTTGTAAAGCATTCATTCAAACCAAAATCAAAGACGTCATCCACAGTGCACTAGCAGCAGCTACTAGCAATATTTCATCCAACATCTGCAAGCAACAAGTTACAAGAATATAGCAATAAAAATATGAAAAATATATCATTAACTTTATAAACTCCATCAACTATGATAGTGACAAATCCAAAAAAAATACGAAAACAAATGTATCATTAACTCTATAAACTATATCAACTAATAAAAAAATTGTAATAACTAAATAAAATATTAATTATCCTCGCATTTCGTGATGTCCAGTGTCTTCAGACTTCAGATTAGAGGTGGCTAACGAGCCGAGCCGAGCCGGTCGAGCCTGAAAAATTCTGGCTCGTCGAGCCTGCCGAGCTTAACGAGCCGAGCCTAACGAGCCTTAATGAGTCGAGCCTAACGAGCCAAATATACATAAATAATAATATCTTATATAAATATATTATAAATTATTTTCAATATTATATAATTTAAAACTATAATGAACATTTATTATTATAATGTAAAAATACTATAATTAATAATTTAATTGAATAAATATTTTTATTACAATTTCAAAATGAAAATAAAAATTACAATTTCAAATTTAAATTACTATTTCAAAGCACAACTTACAAGATAAAGAAAATATATGAAAATGAAAATTACAATTTCAAATTTAAATAAAAGTTTAGTCTTCGACATCCAAATTTTTGAATTCTTCAACTATGTCATCTTCTCGTTGTTGATCTCTCGTCACAGCGTCATTCCAATCCTTCATGCAAATGAGTGCCTTAACGATTTCTGGTGTTCGTTTACCATCGTACACACGTCCACCTGCACTAAAAGCAGACTCCTATCTACTCTAGAGACCGGAGGTGTTAGTAGATCACGTGCCATTCTAGAAAGAATAGGAAATGAAATAGAGTTGACTCTCCACCAAGCAAAAATATCAAAATCCTCGGGGCGAGAAATGTTATGGTAGGTGTTAAGATAAATATCGAGTTCATTTATTTGTGAATTATAAGAATGAACATTGCTATCTATTTGCTTAAATATATCATACATAAAATCTCGTGGATCTCCACCACAAGCACCACTACTAGAACTAGCATGCATATGTGAAGAAGGAATTGAACGATTATTAGAATATTTAAATTCATAAGAAGAAAATAAATTATCAATTTCATTTTTTAATTGAGCACCATTAATTGAAGACGAAATACCTAAATTAGAAGAAATTCTATCAACTATTATACATACTCCATTTAATTTAAATCTGGGATGCATTATGCATGCAAAACAAAAAATATTAGGTATGTTAAGCCAATATTTTTTAAATTTTCTTTCCATTTTTTCAATTAATGCACAAAATTCGTTTTTTTGTCTAAATTTTTGAAAAGTACCCATTAATTTTATAAAAAGTGGTAGAACAAGATGAGTAGTGGGATAATAAATTCCCGAACATTCATTTGTAGCTTCAAAAAATGGTTTTAAAAAATCAAGAAATAAATTAGCAATATCGCAACTATTATGATCAAGAGTAATACATTTTGTTATTTCAGTAATATAAGCACAAATAACTAACCAATATGGCTTAACATTTTCTAACATTAAATAAGTCGAATTCCACCTTGTATCTACATCAGTTTTTAATTTTTTTTGTTTAAGTTGAGCAGCTTTACAATATTCTTTATATTCTTGTTGTCGCGTATTAGATGAAGTAATATAAGAAATTACAGATCGAATAGATTCAATATGATGCGAAATAAGTGACATGTCATCTCGAACAACTAAATTTAAAATATGGCAAACACGTCTCATATGAAAAAGAGTATTATGAGCCGTATCTAATTGAAATAACCTTTTAAATTCAAGAATTGCAACATCGTTAGTAGCAGCATTATCTAGCGTAATACTAAAAATTCTATCTCTAATAGCATATTCTTGCAAAATTCCAACAATATATCTATAAATGGTAACGCCATTATGTGGATATTCACAACTACGAAATCCTAATATTCTTTTATTTAATTGCCAAGAGTCATCAATAAAATGAGAAGTTACGACAATATATCCTAAAGCATTAGGTGCACTCCATAAATTAGAAGTAATACAAATAGACATAGACGGAGCATTTCATTTTTCATATTATTATACATTTTAATAATATCACTTCGCGTCGTACTTCTAGGGACTCGTTTAAAACTAGGATTAATATACTCTTTCATAAAATTTTCAAATAACTCACTATCAAACATAGATAAAGGTGCCTCAGATTGTGATATATATTTTGCTACTCCTTCTCTCATTTTATTATGTGAATACATAAAATTGTCATTGCCACTAGCATTTATGAGTGTTTGTGTAGGGTCTCTCACTTGGTCGTCTAAGTGACATTTTGTATAATGCCTACCAATTGTGCTAGTAGAACTACCGGATTCGTGTGCATAATGTTTAATACAATATTTGCATTGTTCTCTACTTTCTCTTTTTCCACCAATTTTAATATCTTTCATTTCAAAATGATTCCATACATTCGACGTTTTACTTCTTTTTTTTTCTAGGTGACGATGTGGATGCATGTGCAGAAGATTGACCAATTGAAATTACGGAATTATCTTCCCTAATTTCCTCAATATTCTCATTAGTGTCATTGAAAGTGTCAATAAAAAAATCATGTGGATCTATAATTATAAAAATTGACTACTGCGAAACAATTAATAATAAAAATAATACCGCACACCAATTACTCAACAATAGTATGCAATTGTTGTGATCACCTCCTCCACGAATAAAAGTCTTACAAAAATTGCAAAAAAAAATTAGTTGTTTCGTAATACACATTAAATTAAAAAAATAAAAAATAAAAAATAAAAGATACCTTTAAAATTGAGAGAAAGATTGAAAGATTGAGAAATTGAGAGATTGAGAAATTGAGAGATTGAGAGATTGGTGAAAAAAATTGTAGAGATTGAGAGATTGAGAGAAAGAATTGGTGAAGAATTTTGTAAGTAGTTTAGGGGTATTTATAGAAAATGAAGGAGAAGAAGGAGAAGGGGAAACTGGAAAGGGAAGGGGGAAGAGAGGGGAAGAGGCAACGGTCTGAAGATCTTTGCAAGCAACGGTCTGAAGAGTGACCGTTGCTTCTCTGTGAGAAGCTCACAGAGAAGCAACAGGCAATGGTCACTGGACCGTTGCCATCGCCACTCGCCAATGGTCTTCAGACCGTTGCAAGCAACAGTCTAAAGACCGTTGCTTCTCTGTGAGAAGTTCTCACTTTTCACAGAGAAGCAACAGGCAACGGTCCAGTGACCGTTGCCATCGCCACTCGCCAACGGTCTTCAGACCGTTGCAAGCAATCGTTGCTTCTCTGTGAGAGCTTCTCACAGAGATGCAAAGACTCAAACTCTTAGAGTCTGAGCCTCAGACAGAGGCAAAGTTGCCTCGGCGTCGACGATGCAGGACAGAGGCGACGAAAAATCGGAATGTAGAGGTCATGCGAGGCGACCGGAAATCAGAATGCAGAGCTCGGCGAGTCGGTGAGCTCTGTCCTGCAAGCTGCTTGTGTCTGGTCTTCAGGAGTTCGCCTCCACACGAGTCGGCGAGCTCTGTCTTGCCGGCGAGCTCTGTCCTCCAAGTCCACCGTCCAGGCGTCCACGCGAGACGACGATCTCATCTCACCTTCACGCGAGTCGCAAGATCCAGACTCTGGATCTCCATAGTCCAGAGGCCGTCGCCTTCTGCAGCTCGCCAGCTCGGGCGGGCTCGATTATGCCACTGCCGGGTGGGCTCGCCGGGCCAGCCCTCCAGGCTCGCGAGCCGGCGAGCCCGCCAGGCTAGCGAGCCCGGGCTCGACAGGCTGGTGAGCCGGCCATTTCGGGCTCGGCTCAGCCCACTAACAGGGCCCTGGCCAAGCCCGCTCGGTTACTGTAGCGGGCCGAGCTGAGCTCAGTCCGCTACAGTAACGGGCCCTAGCCCGCCCATTAGCCATCTCTACTTCAGATTATATAAACTGCAAAAGAAAAAATACAATTTTTGAAAGAAAGTAATTACAAAAGTAAAAATAAAAGTAATAAAAATATAAATACCTTATTCTAAGTTGTCATCACTATTAAGTTTCGACTTGTTCACTTCATCATTTTCATTAATTGATATAATCTCTTAAAAATATAAATTCAAAAGAATTATATAAAATATAGTAATTAATAAAAGAAATATACAGAAAAAACACTATTAAAAATAAAAATTTGGTAGATACCTTGTTCAAATTTGTCAACATCATCCGCTACATCATTAAAGTTGAAAGATTGATGTTTTGATGATTGAATCTAGCTTTGAGTGCAAATAAGTGTCTGGACAGTCTTCGAGGACAAAGAACTGCGAAATGAATCAAGTACTCATCCTCCACTACTAAAAGCTAACTCAGATATAATAGTTGAAATAGGAATAACCAATACATTTCTTGCCAATTTGCTTAAAATTGAAAATTTCAATGAATTCAATTTCCACCATATTAGAATGTCTTGTGTAACGACCCAGATTTTCTTAAACCATTTTAACTACTTAATTACAATTTATTTATATTAAATGGATTTATCAAAGTGCACTAAAATCTGAATCATTAATAAATCATTCTTTCATTCTTTCATTTTTAATTTTTTTTTAAAAGAAATTATTCATAAAAATTTGCGGAAGCATACTTCACGAGAAAACAACTTTTACTGGAAACGGCATTCAAAACATAGCATTCAAAACATAGTTGAAGTTCAAATCCAAAGTTATGGGATTACATAGCCCAATTATTCAAATAAAAACACAACTTCTTTTCTTTATTTCCTCATTTTCATACCATACCATACCATACCATACTATCCTACTACTCCGCTGGCGCCATTGTCGGACCAACCACAGGCTCTACCAGAATGTCCTCTTCTTTAATCACTGGTATAACTCCCTCGTTACCTACACCACAAATAAGGACGTGAGCTTATGCTCAGTAAGGAGGGGGAAAAACAATTATGCATTTCTCTCTTTAATTCTCGTTGGAAGGGGCCACCCATCCAACTATTTCATTACATTCGTTTTTCTTTATTCGTTCATTAAACTCGTACATCGAGCCTGGAGATTGAGGGTTTTCCTTTGAGATGGCCTAGTTGTACGGAAACTAACCACCTGTGGGCTACTAGTCCCTTTCCCATCTTGGTAGGGGTGTATCCTAGTAACTAGACTAGATCCGGACTACCCATCTACCTCAACTCCCTAGTTCCGGCATATACCCACCTTTAGGGTTTGTTCTTTCTATCCCGGCATATACCCGCCTTTAGGGTTCTTTCTATTCTGGCATATACCCGCCTTTAGGGTTTTTTCTATTCCGGCATATACCCGCCTTTAGGGTTCTTTTCATAACATTTTCCTCACTCATGCATGTGAGTACCACCCAAGTGGCTACTCCCTACTTGGTTTGTATTAATCATGGACTCAATCTAACCTTTTCCTTAACAACATCTTAGCATATTACAAGGAACACATTTCATAATGACATTAGCATACAACCAACCACAAATTATAAGCATATATATTGAAGAAACAAGGGCATATAAGATTGAAGGAACAATGAGCATATAACACATGGAAATCCTATTTTTCACTTCATTTCATTTATCTTTACTTTTTCATTCTAGTTTAGTTTAACCATTCATTTATCTTTACTTTTCATTCTAGTTTAGTTTAACCATTTCATTACTCATCTCTTAGTTTAGCTTAACCATTTCATCACTCATCCCTACTTTGTTTAGTTTAACATTTTCATTACTCATCCCTGCTTAGCAGTAACAACTCATTATTCACCTCTATTTAGCAATTAACTAATTCATTACTCATCTCTACTTAATTACAATTGAAGCAATACACAGCTTTTATACTCTTTTCTATACTTAGTATGATGATACACATGATGATAAGCAAATGACTAATGATAAGTAGTGCATGCATATCTTCATAATTTAACCTTATTAACACCCTCAACATGCTTCAATATACTTAACATATCCAATCTATGAACATTCTTAAAACATTTCAATTTATCATTCTAATGATATGAATAAACCAGAAACTAAAACAAACAGCAGCAAAACAAGTAATTTCCACCATACAACCACTAAACTTTCATGTTCTACCTTTAACTTTGTAACTAATTCTCATGCTTAACCCATTTTCATTAGATCAGAAGAGTTTCTGCATCAAACCAGAAACAAAGCCAGAAAACATAAACCCAAAAAGCTATATCTCATATCCTTAATTTCCTCTTTTTACACTTCCTCTTTTAACTCCCTTCGCTACTATCTCATCTCTCCTTTTTTTAATTTCTTGTCTTAATGGCTTTCACATTTTTCCATTCGTGTTATGTACATATAAGTTATGTAAGGTTCAACAAGGAAACTAAAATTTACAATTTCTACGCCAGAAAATAGTTTATGATTTCATACTAGAAAATTTATTTATAACAATCACTTGGCTTTTCTTTCCGTCAACATCATCAGTTTCTCCTTTTCATCATATCAAGCATATCTTTAACATTATCAATCATTTCGTGCTACCCATTATCCAATCATTTTCGTGATATTGGTTTTTACTAAGATAACATACAGGAAAACTTAAACCATAAGTAGCAGAAGATTTGAAGACAAGAATCAAGAAAACAATACTTGTGGGTAGGGCTTAATACGCCAAGACACACCCTTCCTTACCTTTGAAGTTCTAAAGTCTTCCTTACAAGCAGCACAACGCTCACTCCACACCCTTAGCAGCAGAAACACAGCAGCAGAACCAAAAATAATGGATGTAAGAGAGACATCCATTCATTAAGTAGAAGGAAACTCACCTAACGACAAGGGGGAGACAACGCATGCTCATTGGGTGGCTCATTTGCGGGCTTAACAGCAGCTAGGAGGACTTTTGGGCGAGAATTAACTCGCTAAATGTCAAAGGAAGTCGACTTTTCTGACTTTTTATTTTTCAGATACGGTGCATTGCGGACGCCGTACCGTCGTCCGCAGTGTCCGCGGTTTCCAAAATTACAGTGCAAATGGTGTCCTAAACAGGCATCCTCTGCATCCGAAATGCCTTCGTGGACGCCATTTGGTCGTCCGCCTCGTCCGATCAAGTCGTCCGCATGAAATCTAAAGTTGGACAGATTCAATGCGGACGCGAAATCCCTCATCCGCATCGTTCGCATGTATCGTCTGGATGCCCCTGTTCATACAGATTCAATGCGGACTCCAATTTATGCATCCGCGGCGTCCGTACTTCCCCTACCATCGTCCGAAACCACATAATTCCATCATTTTTCACATTTTCTCTTAAATCTTTCCCCAATTAAACGTCTACGAGGTTATACCTCGCAACTTAACATTCATAATACGATGTAACTTAGGAACATCCACACTTTTATTTTTAAAACAAAAACGATTACATCGTTAATCGAGAAAATTGGAATCGGGTTATTACATCTTGCTTGTCCGAAAATTTTTCCAACCCTTCATATAGATATTGATCAACTTCTATCAGATTATTTGAAACATCTTGCTCTTCGTGACGGCTATAGAATATCTCAAATACCTTATTGTAGGTCAAATTGCTCTTTTGTCTCAACACTTTAGATGATGTTGCAACACTTACAATTTTCTTCTAAATTTTCAAATCCCGAATCACCTTTATACTCGAGATATAATCTTTCAATCACAAATTGTACTTGTCTCATCAAATCATTTGCCTTATCGTTATCAACTAACATGGTAAGACAATGTTTCAAAAAGTTTGTTTTACATATGGGATCTAATACAATTGACACATACATCAAAAATTTCATTTTATTGCAGCTTCCCCAATATTTATCAAACTTTCATTGCATTCCAATAGCCATTTTCCTTAATAATGGATTATCACACTCAGCGTACTCATGGATAACAATTTTTAAATTGCTACTTCAGTCAAATACATATTCGAAGTAACATGCAAGGAGCCTGATACATTTACAGTTGCATCATAAAAAATCTTCAAAAACTTGATACGTTCCTAAATATTACTCCAATCTTTTGTCGAAGGAGGTTTTTCTCCACCAAAATCATCAATGTATTGAATATCAGTTTCCTTTGACTTTTCAAAAGCTTTTTCAAATTTTTTGGTGTTTTCTAACATTAAATATGTAGAATTCCATCTGGTAGACACATCAAGAGAAACACTATTTTTGCACATAACCTTAACATTTTCAACAAATTTCTTAAAATTTTGTAGTCTTGCAGGCGAAGAACGAACGTACTTCACAACTCTACGTACTCTCGTGATAGATTCGTGATGGTTTTTTAAATCATCACATACAATCAAATTCAAAATATGTGCAAAACATCGTATATGCATGTATTCCCCATTCAAAACTAATTCATTCCAATTTTGAACACTTTTAATCAAATATGAAATGGCCACATCGTTCGAAGAAACGTTATCAACTATAATTGTCAAAACATTTTTAATTCTCCATTCAAATAAGCATTTTTCTACTTCTCTACCAATCGTTTCCCCTTTATGATTCGCAATCAAACAAAAATTAATAATCTTCTTATGCAATGTCCAATCACTATCAACAAAATGTGCTATTAAAACCATGTAATTCAAATTTTGAATTGAAGTCCATGTATCGGTAGTCAAGCATACTAGTTGAGATGTGTTTCTAAAGTATTCTTTTAACTTCATTTTTTCTTTCTCATAAATACTAATAATATCTCGTGCAATCGTAGCTCTAGAGGGTACAACAAATTTCGGTTGCACATATTATGAATAAGCTCTAAAACCCTCTCTTTCAACAAAATTTAAAGGCAATTCATCAATAATAATCATTTTTGCCAGTAGTTCTCGACAAGTTGCAACACTAAAATATGACAAATTAGAATTGAATACCATATTTTGGAAGTTTAAAGTCTTTTGCTTCATATTCACACTTGCCAACAATTTTTTACAACTACTAATGTGTTTTTTCAAGTTTGATGTACCATTTTTCGATATATGACATGCATATGTCTGTGAATAATAATTACGTTTCGCTCTAGGATTGTTATGATCAGTGCTTTCAATCGTAGAAAAATAATTCCAAACTTCAGATGTTTTTCTCTTGTTTTGACCAGTAATAGAGTTAATTGTAGAACCATCTACAGTTTCATTACCACTTTCCATCCTCTACAATTTCAATAATTTGAACCATTTCAGAATCAATTTTAGCAAGAAGTAAGAACCATCCATTCAGAAATAAACAAAAACAACTATCAAACATAAACATCCATCAAAATTCAAAAACAATGAAATTCGGGTTTAATAATCATTAATGACAATTGAAATTACTGAAACTAAAGTAATATACAATGAGCACCATTAAAACAATTGAAACGAAAAAGCAAATAGAGAATTATCCAATTGAAATCAGAAAATATATAACATTAATCTCCCTTATTTAAACTGCTCTTTTGTCTCAACACTTTCGGGTTAGATGTCTATGTTCTATTTGTCTAAACACTTTAGATGTTGTTCTCTTCTTTAAGGGTCATTATTGTTATTGTGTGAATAGTGGTTATCTAATCATTTTTAACTTTAAATGGTAATTTTTTTATCAATTGAATATTATTGAAAGTTAACATCGATGATGGTGCATACTGCATATATAGAGTAGAGAGAGATGTGGGCTATGGGTGGGTAAGCCGTGAGGGAGGAGGTAGGTTGGGGATGAGAGTTGAGAGAGCAGCGTTGCGTATTGTAAGGCAAAATATACGGGTCAAGCTGATGTTATTTTCCTTACAAGTTACAACCTAAGCATTTTTTTGTCATCGGATAATCTATTCCCTTCCAAGTTTCAAATACATATCATCTTCCCTTCCAATTGAAATCAGAAAATAGATAACATTAATCTCCCTTATGAAAAGTTGGGTAGGAAAATAAAATATAGAAAACTAACCAGAAAACTTACCCAAGGTTAATCAGCAAGATTGATCAGCAAGCTCAACTGCACTCCCAGATTTAAGCGGCTGCTAGAGTCTGGATTGCTGGAGACACGAAGACGAAACAAAACCGCACATCCCTATGAGCTGAGGAATAAAAACGAAAACCCGAACTATTTGCAGAGGAACCAAATTCGTTCCTGGGTTTCAACCGAGGAACGAAAACAAAAACCTAGGAGTAGGAGCTGAGGAACAAACAGGGATAACGTGTCGCTTCTGAGAAGTGAGAACACTCTGAACTCTAAAGTCTGAAACAAAACTGAACAGTGACAACCCTAAAACTAAAAGTGAACGCTATATGCTCAATGGTTTCGGTTTCGCCGGTTTTGAGAAAACAAAACCGAGAACCGAACCGCTAATAACCAGTTTGGACCATATCATCCGAGAATCAGTTCTGGTCCGGCCTGACGGTACGGGTTCGGTTTGCACACCCCTGATTAACAATAACGCACGATGAACCGAGGACGAAACCACTCTAAACGTTAATCCAGAGACGAAGCACGTATTGAAGACAGAGAGAGCGAGAGGTCAAATCTCCATCCGCTACCAACCAGCATGAAGTAATCGACACAGTCTAACCGATCGGAATCGTTGACGGAGGGATTCTATTTTGGAGATTTCAACTCTTATGCTATCGATAATAGTCGGTGGGCGGGAGGAGGTGCATTTCCCGGCGTCTCTCCGGTGGACGGTAAACGAGCCTTTTCTAATTGATTATGAAGAGCTACGCCAAAGCTAATAATAGCAGCAGCAGCAACAAGAAGATCACCTATGGTTTTTTGCCAAATTCTTTGAAATTCATCTCTTCTTGCATAAAAACTGCCTCCTCCGGTGTTCGGTCTGCCAGCGCTTCCGTCGCTGCCTCCATTTCGAGCGACGCTCAGGACCACAAAGACCAGGTTTAGGTTTTAATCTAATCGATTTGTTTGATTGTTTTCTTCCATTTATTTCGAGATTTAGAGTTTTGAAGTTATTTCTTATTATGAATAGTTGCTTGCCTGCGGATTTGTTGAGTGCGAGTGACAGAGAGAGGGGAAATAAATTACGGGTTTTAAGTTGGCTAATAGAATTTTTGTAATACGGTTTTCTGTTTACATGTCAGGATATTTGTTGGGGCAGAAAAGATAAAATGCAATGAATTTATGTTCGTAAATTTATGGCGATTTTAGTTTGTTGAATTTTCACCGTGAGTAAATCTATCTGGGGGATGAATACGGAGGAGAACAAGAGAGAAATTTGAAGCAAAAAGGAAATACAAAAATTCTTAATTTTGCGTTTACTTCCCAGTTTTGGGAACTTTTTTGATCATCCAAAGCAATTACATCACCCAAGCGTGCCTCAATGAAGTTATTACAAGGTAAAAAGTAAACAAAGGGATATTTTTTTTTCTAGAGAACTGAGGAAGTGTACAATATGGAGCCGTCTCCTATGGTCTCGAATGATATTAGTATTTAGTAGTAACTTAATTAAATAAAACCTCTCCAGTAGTTTTTCGTACTCAAACTTTCCTTTTTCTTTTTCAAATCAACTTAGTTGACAAGGGAATCCAATGCTGCCATCCCATTGAAAAAGAAACAATGAACTTGGAAACCTGATTGAAAAATAGAATAGTCCATTTATTTTCCTAGTTTTTGTTTTTTTGAGGTAATTGGAGCCCCTTTCGTGGAGAACTTAACCTTGAGGATGAGAAAATTGTGATATAGATATAGATTAGAATGATTTAGATGTTATATTGAGTTGATATTTGTCACCAAAACTCAAAATCAAACCTGAACTTAATCTTTTCGTGATAGAAGAGTTAATATAATGTGTCATCTGGCGAATAATGCTTTGTTCCTAAATAGAATTGGAAAGTGGTAGCATGATTCTAATATTTTCTGTTGCTTCTGTACTTCTCTCCATTTACAATATGGGGAAAATATTTTATTTCCTTCTTGTTTTGTTGATCCATTGCGAAAATAAACTTGACATTGTGGCTAAAACAGGTATTATGGGCATCCTTTGATAGACTTGAGCTTGGTCCATCTTCCTTCAAACATGTCCTTTTACTAGGTTATACCAATGGCTTTCAAGTCCTTGACGTGGAAGAGGCATCTAATGTCAGTGAACTTGTTTCAAGAAGAGATAACCCCGTCACATTTCTTCAGCTCCAACCTCTGCCTGCTAAAACTGAGGGCTATGAAGGGTTCAGTGCATCTCATCCTCTTCTTTTGGTTGTGGCATCTGAAGAACCCAAGATCTCAGCTGTATCACAGAATGGTCGAGATGGATTAGCCAGAGAAAGTTATGCAGACATTCATTCAGAAAACCTGAACTTCTCTCCAACTGCTGTCCGTTTTTACTCTTTAAGGTCTCACAGCTACGTTCATGTTCTGAGATTTAGGTCAACAGTGTATATGGTTAGATGCACTAACAAAATTGTGGCCGTTGGTCTTTCTACACAGGTAAGGGTTAATATTAATTGCTGGAATAAATCTAGTGATCTACTCTTTACCACAGCCACATTGGACACAACAATGATCATTACAGTCAAAATTGTTATGGTCTCTTTGAATCCTGTATTTTTATCATGTCTAATTTCTCTCTTTTTTTTTTTATATATCTCTGGCAGATATATTGCTTTGATGCTCTTACTCTAGAGAATAAATTCAGTGTTGTTACGTATCCCGTCCCTCAGTTGAGTGGTCAAGGAACTCCCAGGGTTAATATTGGCTATGGACCCATGGCTGTTGGCCCTAGGTGGTTAGCCTATGCTTCCATCAATCCTTTGCTGTCAATAACTGGACGCCTAAGCCCCCAGAGCCTTACTCCTACTGGTGTCAGTCCATCAACTTCACCTAGCAGTGGAAGTTTAATGGCTCGTTATGCCATGGAATCTAGTAAGCAAATAGCTGCTGGGCTAATCAATTTGGGGGACATGGGCTATAAAACATTTGCCAAGTACTATCAAGAGCTTGCACCGGATGGTTCTAGTTCACCTGTGTCATGTAATTCAAGTTTGAAAGTTGGTCGACTTACATCACACTCGACAGAAACAGATATTGCTGGGATGGTACATACCTTTCATTTAAGAAATTTCTATTGGGAATTACGAATCTATTTAATTGCAATGATTATTAGGAAAAGAGAAGAAAACAAGTCTTTTATTTATCTTTGGTGATGAACTGTTGATATTCTCGACAAGTTCTAGCTCGAGCATTTCCTGTCAGAAGTTGTAATTTTGTAGTGTGTTCCAGTTTTATACATTTTTGGAGTTTTTATATGTACGATACATCTTTTAAATTTTTTTAAAAAATAAACTTCATATGCAGGTTGTTATTAAGGACTTTGTTTCTAGAGCTGTAGTATCACAATTTAGAGCCCATATCAGTCCAATTTCTGCACTATGTTTTGATCCAAGCGGGACTCTTCTGGTTACTGCTTCAATATATGGTAACAATATGAATATATTTAGGATTATGCCGACCTGCTCACAGAATCAGAATAGTTCAGGTTCTCAAACCTATGATTGGAGCTCTTCACATGTGCATCTTTACAAGCTTCGCCGTGGCATTACGTCTGCTGTATGTTTCTGTCTTGACAATCTCTTACCAAACTTTTTCTGTTGACGATGGCTCATTGCTTTTGTGGATTATACAGATGATACAAGACATTTGTATTAGCTCGTACAGCCAATGGATTGCGATTGTTTCATCCAGGGGAACATGTCACATTTTCGCTCTCTCACCCTTTGGAGGTGAGACTATTCTTCAAATACAAAACTCCCCTGTTGATGGACGTACTCTCTTGCCAGCTTTGTCCCTTCCATGGTGGTCAACTTCATCGTTTTTGACCCAGCAATGTTTTTCTCAACCTCCTGCTCCTATTACCCTTGCCGTGGTTAGCAGAATAAAAGACAGTAACTCTAGCTGGCTCAATACAGTTAGTAGTGCTGCCACTTCTGCAGCAGGAAAAATTCCTGTGCCATCTGGTGCTGTTTCTGCCATCTTCCATCGTTCTATCACTCATAATTTACAATCTCATCGCATGAAGGTCAACACACTGGAGCACCTGTTAGTGTACAGTCCTTCTGGTCATGTGATTCAGTATAAACTACTGCCATCAATGGCAGCAGAAACTGAGACTGCTTCAAGAACAAGTTCTTTAATGCAGGTGCAAGATGAAGAGTTGCAAGTTAAAGTTGAACCTGTTCAATGGTGGGATGTTTGCCGAAGAGCTATCTGGCCAGAGAAAGAGGAATGCTTAGCTGGGATTGCTCTTAGCAGAAAAGAAGCTTCTGATCGGGAGGATGATCCTATTGGGAGCAGGGAGTTGGTTAACTCCCATGAACAGTATCACTTCTATATTTCTAATTCTGAGATGCAAATAAATTCTGGGAGGATACCAATCTGGCAGAATTCTAAGGTATCAGTTGTTAGTGGCATTTAAACTTTTCTTTTTTCTTTCTTGCTGGTAACAATTGTTTTTATAACATTTCCATTCATTGTTTAGGTATATTTCTATACATTTAGCCCTTCTGGAGTTGATGAGCAGAGCTTTGCTGACAACTGTACTATTGGGGAGAATGAAATAGAGAACGTTCCAGCTGATGAAATTGAAATCAGACGGAGGGATTTGTTACCAGTTTTTGATCATTTTCGTACAATTCAGTCTGACTGGGGTGATAGGTAATGTTATTTCAGCTGACTGTTCTAGTAAGTTGTCTTAAGATCGTTCCTATACTGTTTGACAACATTTGTTTCAGCTTGGTTTGTTTCCTTTTCCAATCTTAAAGCATAGAATTATGTTTTATTGTTAATCTCTGCTCCAGCCATCAGTCATTTATTTCGTGATCTCTTATTATATATGGGCAGTGTTATAAGTATTTTCTACCATATCTAATAATTAACGCACTCAAATAATCCCTCCTAACATATTAATGTGCAGATAATTCAAATAAAAAATGTGATTTTCAAGCATACTGCCAGGATATAGTGACATAAATTATCATTTATGTTTTTTTTAGTCTTCCAGATGATTTGTTCTTGTGATTAAATTTTGCACTTTCTTCTTGTACTTGGCAGAGGGGAATGCCTTAATATCTCATCTGATTCTCATAAAGCTGAAGTAAAGTATTCAGATGGTGTTCTTATTTCCCACACAGAGTTGCCTAGGTTGGCTAAAAACTCAGATGGGGGTACAATTTACCTTTCGATTTTGTTGTTTTCTTTGTTGTAGATATGTTTGATTTTCTTTTTGTAGCTCTTTTCTCATTTAGTTCTGTGATTAGGATCGACAACTATTTACTCTCCACCCGTTATTCCATCTGGGGATCAAGATAACGAGGATGAAAAATGTAGAGCTGTTTTACAATCACCATTACAGAACCCTTCCAACGAGAATCGTGCTGCAGTTTCTTCCAAACAATTTACTTCAGATTTTTCTTCGGTTCGATATAGTAATTTTACTGACAATATAAACAATCTAACCACTGGCTCGCTTTCAACTGATAGAGCTATTTCTAAGGAAGTTCATTCATCAAACTGTGGAGGGGCCACTGAAAGTTCAGGTTCCAACCGCTCTGATATGAGTATGAATGTTCTTGATGAGGAGGGCCCAATACACGATGCCTTGGATTTTGAATCATTCTTTCAAGAGGAGTATTGTAAAGCTAAGGACATGAGTAATTATTGTACTAAAGTGGACAGTAGAAGAAATCCCTGTGAGTGCGATAGAGATAAATGCGAAGAAGATGCTGACTCCAGTGACAAGCTGGGTGATATATTTGCATTTTCTGAGGAAGGTAAGAATTTGAGGCCATTTTAGTTTTTTAATCATTACTCCATATATTTTATCTATTTATTATAGGATAGTTCTTCGTGGATAACCAGAGTCGCCCTACACTCGAATATGTCAGAAAAAGATTTGAATTTAGCGAGAAAAACAAGGTAGGTGTCTGATCATGTGAGTTTGCAATTTGAGAGTCTAAAGTAGTAGTTGAAATTGGAATTGCAACTTAAGCATCAGGTCTTGGCTTTTCTCAAAAGTTGAATCTTCTAGTTTTTCCTGTTCGACTCAAAAAAGACGGATCTAGCTTGGTGGAATTTATGATATGACAGGGTCTTGTTTTGCATTCAATTTTGAAATATTTCTTGTAGTTCAATTCAGAAGAAGTAAAATCTGTTTGAAGCCAAAATACAATGCTGTTTTTTCTTGCAGGATGAACTCTCCAATGTGAGATTGTACAGATTATGAAGCCACCTTCTAATTCAAAATATTGTGAAGGTACTGGTAAAAGCTAAGGCGGGATGCCCTTATTGATGGATTTGTAGTTTTTGGTCTCTCGACAAACCCTAATGGCGGATTGAAGATGTGATATAGTTTGGTTAGTTCGATAGCAACTGTTGACATCTAATTATCTGTGTACATGTTGTAAATTGGACAGGTTCTTTATATGCTATGTAACTTCATTCATTCATCAAAGAAAAAGAAACACACGTAATTGGGACAAAAAAACATAGTCATTTTGAACCACATCATGCTTGTCTCTTTGGGTGTGTGCCTCCCCCATTTGGAAATGTTTGTTTTGCACAGCCAAGCTTGCCTTTGTGGGTGAATGTTTCTTCATTCCGTACGCATCCACAGTCATGTGCGGCGGAATTAACAGTGGAGAAATATTCTTTAGATTTGCCACTGCCGCCTATTTCGTTCATCTATTTATTTACTCATTATTAAGTTTGACTGTTTCATGAAGCATTTAAATTAGCACGATAGTTTTGTGCCAGTTACAGTAACAGAGAGTACCTGCCACCTGGGTGGGTTTTGACAAATGGAGGCTATCGAGGATTTTCCTTTATTTTCAAATGAGGTATCCAGTGGTTATCTAAGGAAAGCAAGCTCATTAGTTCGATAAAGGATTTTTGTCCCTTTGGAAGTATTCTTGATCTGCGCTTTGATTTGCTTAATGTGGCCACGTGATGGCCTTGCACTAGTGTCGGGTAGAATATGCCAAGCAGGATGATATGTCTGTGATTAGGGGTGTTTAAAACCAAATCGAACCGATGAACCGAACCGAAACCGATCAAAAAATTGAAACCGAATAAGGTTTTTTCTATTAAAAAAACCGAATAAGGTTCTCTTTTGTAAGAACCGAGTGTTTTGGTTCGGTTACCGGTTTTAGTTTTTCAAAACCGAAACCGAACCGCATAAATATGTTTATAGTGTTTTTTTGTTTTTGAAGTTCCATATTCGGTCATTCGTGCCTCAGCCTCTGAAGTGATTTTAGCTCCAAAAGACCTAATAACTATGTTTTTGATAAAATTTTATTTTGAAAAAAGAAGAGGAAGAATAATTTTATTGTTATTGATTATGTTTTTATAATTTTTATTATACTATTTGAAAAAAAATTAATAAAGAAAAAACCGAAACCGAACCGAAACTGGAACCAAGATTTTAAAACCAAAACCGACTCGGTTCTGATTTTCCTAAAACTGATTCCGGTTTTATAATTTTAAAACCGAAACCGACTAGTTTGGTTTGATTTCACATCAAAACCGAACCGAACCGAACCGTGAACACCCCTATCTGTGATTGAGATTAATGGAACATAGATGGATTAAGAGATCCAATCATAGCAACAACAAAATAAGTTTGTCCTGATGAAACTGTGTTTGTTACTCTAGAGGAGATGACAAGGTGTGATCCATCGACAAACCCTGCCGAGATCATACCCAACCAATAATGCTTTCAAACTGTAGTTTTCAAGGCACAATAGTTGGTGGGAGTGAGTTTGCTGATGTTGTTGGTGTTGATGATAGTAAGGGTTTTTTCGGGTTTGTGGATGTAGAGTTGTGAGCTCATTATTTGCATTAGACATTGCTGAGATCGGGTGTGACCATAATTTTAATTTAGGAAAAATGACAAACCAACGATCGTACTTTGTGATCAATGACAAGTTAACCACTAAACTTTTTTTGCTAACAAATTAACCACTAAACTATGGAAAAAAGTCACTGCTAACATCGTTGTCATGTTTGTTGTTAAACGTAGTGACTTCAATCTACGGCAGCTCGTCTACTAATCCGCTGCGGCTCAATACTTTAAAAAAAAAAACCTTATAATATTGATGGCCCGCCGTAGATCATATACGACTGCCATGGGTTGTCAATTAATCGCGACGATTTAATACCAAGCCTCCGCGGTTGACTATAAACCGCTGTAGCTTAAGACTGATCTGCCACAGTTCATCGTGCCTCATTCTGTGTTCTCAGAACCGCGGGTTGGCAATAAACTGCGGCGGATTAATACAAATCCACCGTGAGTTGACAATAAACCGCGGCAGATTAATACTGATCCGCCGCGGGTTGAGCAACCTGTGCATAACTATCCTTCAGATTCACGCAAATTGAAACGCAGTCGATCAAAAAGTGAAATGTTGGTTCGGGGAAATGTTGTTAATTTTACAGTTTCATACTAATCAATTTTCATTCATCATCAACAACCAAAATATCAATTCCATTAGAACTATATCATGTACATGTGCGTTACAATTGCAAAACAATTTGACAATTCCATTACAACCATATCGTGCATATGTGCATGACAGACACAAACCAAATTCTATTACAACCATATCATGTACATATGCACTAAAAATCAGTGTACTGTAACCACGTCAAACATTTGTATTGTTTCTTGAGGAACATCCATTTGTCTACCTCGAAGAAACTATTGTAGATGACGTATATTTGGTTTCGACACATAGTTCATCTATTGATCATTGCATGGTTGCTCAGTCAATCCCACTATCTGACATTCCATATTGGATGGACTCATAGTGATGCAAAACTGAAGCATCGCTTTCTACTCGTTTGGCAAAGGCAGGATGACTTTTCATCTTTCTCGAGCAAGTGTGAATGTCGTCCTAACACTTTATTTGAAATGTCATTTTACCTTGCATCTCTCAACCGATGCTCCGGCGAGTTGACCGCAAACCACACAGTTTCACCGAAGGTGGAAGCAATGTTGGAGTAAAGCTCAATGACGATGTTTTGATGGTTAAGTAATACGGTTTTCCTAGCGAGCAAGATGAAAGTTTTTGATGTTTTGGGAGCTGTAAAGAGGTGAAAGAGTTGGAGACTAGGTTTCGGGCATTGTCGGTACAGTTACAAGACTTTGAGTGCTCTGAGTCACTCCATTGTATGCGACTGGCTCAGAGCACTCGTAGTCTTGTAACTGTCTGACAATGGCCGAAACCTAGCCTCCAAATCTGTCATCTCTTTACCGCTCCCACAACATCGAAAACTTTCATCTTGTTCGCCAAGAATACCGTACTACTTAGCCATCAGAACATCACTGTTGAGCTCTACTCCAACATTGCTTCCACCGTCGCCGAGGATTTCGTGGTTCACGGTAAACTCGCTAGACCTCACATGCGATTCTTATATACTAGGGCTCTGGGAACGCAGAATGAGACATGATCAACTGCGGCAGATCAGTCTTGAGCCATGACGGTTTATAGTCAACCACGGCGCCTTAGTATTAAACCACCACAGTTAATTAGAAACTCTCGGCGGTCGTATATGATCCGCGGCATGCCATCAATATTATAAGGTTATTTTTTTAAAACTATTGAACTGCGGTGAATTAATAGACGAGCTGCCGTGGATCGAAGTCACTGCGTTTAATGGCAAATGTGACAATGGTTAATTTGTTAGCAAAAATGTTTAATGGTTGACTTGTCATTGATCACAAAGTACGATGGTTGGTTTGTCATTTTCCCTTTAATTTAATAAGCAAACTTTATCATTTCCCAATGTGGACGATTTCATCTAAAAATAATTAGTTCTGTAAAATTGTTAAAATACTGCTAAGTTCTAATTACAAGATTAATTATGTATAATTTAGACTGCTTCAGGAATATTTTGCTGAGTTCCTTAGAGAGAGTTGTCTCGCGTTCCTAGGTATTCTCTACTTGCCCACCTATGTTGGTTTTGGCTACAAGTATCATTTTGTTGATGGTTGTTTATGCATGACCTCCCCTACAGTATCATCATCTTAGTAGAGTTTAACCCCCAAGTTTGGGATGAATTAGTGTGGTTCCTTTGTGTTCAAGGCATCACAATGTCGAACCATGAACGAAGAAAAACATGAGAAAAAAAACATATTGGCTAGTGATTGTGAGGTCCCAAATCTTAAGTGGAAGGGACACCAAATGTGATGATCTGGATTAAAAATTAACTCTAATAATCATATTGACTATAATTAAATATGATTAAGTGATAATAAGTTATGAGATGACTTTAAGAAAGAAATTTCACAGAGGTAAGAACACTAACCAAAGTGTTTTCTAAATCATGTTGAATATTGAGTGGTTTATGTGAGGGAAGTGGATTTATAGGATTAGAAGCGATATTCATAGAATTACACATGGATAATTCTTGATGATGATAGTTGAATTGGATTCAAAACAATTGATATTGATTTGTAGTGGGTTGAACATGAGCATGAAATTGATATGCTTTAATGGTTAAATATTTAACACAAATAATTCATAACTAAGTGAATTGAATAAGAAATATTAGAACTTTTGATCAAACATTAATAATTGTGGTTTTATTGGACGATAAAAGACATGAAATTGTACGTATCATAATTTATTGTTAGTTAAAATGATGTGGAAATATCTATTGGTATGATTTTTTGTTACCATTACAATTATATAGGTTTTGGCATGGATTAAATGTGATATTTATGAGGGAATGTTATGGGAGTAGATTTCTCTCGCGGAAGTGTGAATATATGTGGAAGTGTGAGTATCTGCAGGTGTGTTGGTGTTAATTGATTATTTAAGGAAAAACATTTATACATTACATTATTTGGAAAAATAATAATTATACCTGTGGAATGAGGTATCTGCAAAAACGTTGATATTCGTGGAATGAGGTGTCCTCACATGTGAGGTGGAATTCCCAGAATGAAGAGTCCGCAAAAGTGTTGGTATCCACAATGAAAGAGTTGATGTTTGTAGAAGTGTGAATGACTACAAATACTTAGTTTTATAAGGATACATGGCCACATATGAGCTGGTGTCTGCGAAATATTAAGTGTGGGAGTGGAAATCCGTAGTGGACGCGTATGTTTCTGCAAGTGAAAGTGTGGGTACCTGTATATATTTGGATTTAGAAGGACATGTGTGATGCCTCGCGTTAAAATTCATTTCTTTCTTAACTTCTTTTAAAATTTTAGGTAAATTTTTTTTTTTACATACTCAAATAATAACTTTTCAACTTCAGCACAAAAGAGAAATTTAAAAGTGGATTATAAATCAGAGTAAGCGGAACAACTTCTAAAAATCTCAAATAAATTCAATCTTAGAATAAAATTATGCAAAATAATCTCAAAGTCATTTTAGGCAAAAACTTGTCCTTTATTGAATTTAAATCAAAACATTAGTCTTCTTCTTATACCCTTCTACTCAGGTCGTGATTCATCTGGATACACCTTAGGCTCCACGGAAATTGCATCCTCTTTAACTCCAGGTGTTACCATTTCATTACCTACACCACAAGTAAAACGTAGACTTAGTAAGGAAAGGAAAAAATGCATATGGCATGCATCTCTTTAGTTTACTTGGATTGGGTTCACCCCAAACCAAACTTGCATTACATTTATTCATTTACTCATAAACTCGTATATCGAGCTGAAAGTTGAAGGAACACGTACTAGATGGAATAGTTGACTGATCTCTAACTTTAAGTAGGCTAGATCCGGACTACCCATCCGCCCATCAACCCCCCATTATTTATCATCATTCATTGCATTCATTCATTCATCTTATTTTCCTCACTCATGCATGTGAGTACCAACCAAAATGGCACTCCCTATTTGTTTCTATTATCATGATGCATGTACATATTAATGCAATGAAATAAAATAGAGGAAATCTAGCAGCGAATAAGATTTAATTGGCAGGAATTAAAACATAGCGAACAACACGTAATAAAACAATTACAATTAAGAACACACAAGGAAGACAATATTCTGAAAAATGATAAGAGTTATTCAATTTAATTGAACATGTTTCTATCGTTGATTAGATATGAGAGTTAATAATTAGTAGAACATGAATTTAACAAGGAATTGACAATATATTTAGCATTTTCTACCTAAGCGGACATGCTTGATGTTTTAAAGAACAATAATTTAGTAAACATGCTATAATTAGAGATCAATGTAATTCATAACAATCATTTATTCATCTATTATAAAGTATGCGACATGGACAGTCAATAGGAAATATAATCGTGCTAAAAAAAAATCTTCTACCTAAACGTGCTGAATAAACTTAATAGGAAATTATAACAATGGAATATATATATATATATATCTCATATCTAATCAACGTATGTATCAATATCTATATATATATATATATTTAGTGATTTAATATGATGGGGAAACATGCCAAATGAGTTTGTACAAATAACTAGGATCTCTACAATTCCTAACCAGAACCAAGAGTTAACAAATCTACAATCTAATAAATAATATGAGAGGCAAAACATAATTTGTATTCATATACCTGTTAACAATTTGTTCATGCAAATCATTTATTTAAACAGTCTTTAGTCCAATCATTCAAATAAAAATTCTATTCTACAACAGCTTCTTAATCATCATGTGTAACATACCAAAATGATGAAGCTCATAGAGATTATAATTGACTAAAGAAAATCCACAACGAAGTTAGGAATAGAGTACAGCAAGTAACACAGTAAATGTATAGGACTAAATCAATCGAAGGAAAAACTTTGTAACTCATTCATGTTCATTTGTGTATCATCCTTCACTACAACATTTAACATTCGACATTCATTCACTAAATTAATCTTCAACAAGTAAAGCATGTAAAATAGGTATAGATTGCAGGAAACTAAAACAAGGAAATCAATTCACGTCACAAGAATTTAAGCAGAAATGACTCAACTAATAAAATCTAATTTTTGACATTACTTACTCACACAACTTGTGGTGTAGGGCCTCCAAATGGCCACGACATGCTCAATTCCTTACCTAATTGAAGAATACTTAACAGGGACAACACTTCATAGCTACCGACGAATTTCCAATCTTCGACTTTCATTACGAATCGCACTACACGACTTTTAGCATGACCCCTTCACGATTTCCCCCCTTTATCTCCCACACACTCACTCACTCTTCTCGTTGAAAAAATGAAAAGATGAATTGAAAATGGAGGAAATTTAGAGTTTTAATAGGTGGAAGGATACCCGTAGAATCTTGTGTGCACCAACTAGAGGGAGGGTATCCTTCCACCTCTGGGGGGCTAGGGATTTGCAACCCAAGGGGAACTCACAGTCACTCCTCTTCTATTTCTCACTTTACATACGACACACAATTCATAGTTGGCCAAATAATTGGGTTCAAATGTAACCAATCTATCTTTCACATTATCATTTATCCATATACATAATTTTATGATGCAAGAATTAAACATTCATTCTATGCATACATTGAATACATGTAATACCTACTAATAATGCGTTTATTATTAAGCATACACAAATGATAGCACACATCTATCTAGACATCCTCTACTGATGCCTTAAACTATCCTCAAATGACTTATACAATAGTTAAATAAATAGGTTAAAACCTAAAGAAAATGTTCCTAATCAACAGGGTTCGGACATCCACTCCTCAACATCACAAAATCATTATACATTTTCCAAGTGTCCACACTAATATAATCCATGGATGCCCACACATTTGCTTACAGAAACCTATGTGTTCACTGCAGAAAGTTACACGTTCACTGCGGATATCCGCCCCACACATAATATTATGCGGTCACGTGTTCTTCCGTAACAAAGTATATGCAGATACCCACACATCCGCTTGCAAAAACTTACGCGTCCACTACGGATATGCATCCCACACATAATATTCCGCAGACATATTTAATGCACTGGCACGTTTTGTAACACCCCATTGTCATTTTTCTCGTTTCTACAATATAATCATTTTAGAATAATTAATGTAGTTTATTTTATACCTAAATGTGTTATTTTACGACACGCATATTGTGAATTATTGTACGGGATAAAAACGTAATTTAAGGAAAATTGGAGAAAAACTATCCAAGGTCACTTTGGACGACTGTGGACGCATGAGGACGAGACTTCAACGTCCGCAAAACCAATTAGGACGAAGGTCAGGACGAGTCCCGCGTCCTAAAACTGACCCTGTGTTTGCAGACGAGTGCAGACGAGTGTGGGAGGCGTCTGATTTGAATCTGTACAAAAATTGGATACCTTCAAACACATGCAGACGATGTATGCGGACGAGTGTTGGAGTCCGAATTGTGTTTACGGACGGAATTGCTGAAGAGTCAGGACGAAGCTCCTCATCCCAATTTCTAATTTTGTCCTGAACTGTGTCATTTCAGACGCATGCGGACGACGTGCGGACGTAGACTGGCGTCTGAAAGTCTCTAGATCTGCGTGATTTAAAATTTAAACAAAGAATTTTTGGGATAAAATTGGTATCATTGGCCACGAGGCGATTTGATGGGGTTACATGGTTGTATACGACTTTACATACAATGATATTTGATCATATACATTCACGAATATGTTAATATGGTACTTGTTAAATAATATCACTATTTAATATAAAATGGAACATTGTATTGATTCACATTATCATAGCATAGTTGTGAAAAGAGGCTCATTGTGTGATGAACATATTGCATAATCATATGTGCTAATTGATATCCTTCATATATAGGACAAAAGTAAAGCATAAATGGCATGTGAGATTGAGAGTCATGATATCTAGGCAATAATCATAATTTCATGTATCTAGGCATATTCTTACGTGTATTATAGAGGCTCTTTATTTAGAGGATCATAATAAATAAGGGAAAATAAAGATGTGAATTAGAATATTGTGATATCTAGGCTATGATTTCCAACGCCATGAGTCTAAGCATTATTATATATGTGTATTGAGAAAGTCCTTCATATAGAGAGGATTATGTGATTGAGGTATAATTTGTGGTAGACAAGAATTGAAATGTCTAGATAGTTCAAAGTTTGAACATAACATTAGAGATGTCTAATGCTGGTGATAGATAAACCATAGAAAAACATGAGATATGGTTTGAGATTAGAGATTAATTAGAAATATCTAGATAGTTTGCGATAGACATTAATTAGAAATGTCTAAATAGCAATGATAATAAAAAAACTATAACAAAATACATGATCCATAACATGGAAAATCATGTTGGAATTTAGAAAAGAGATTATCAAATAAATATTTCATGAAATATAGAGGTGCATAAAATGGAATAACACATGAGACTTGTGATTGAGGTGTTTGGTATACATATATACTTATGCAATTAAATTGTGCATAAAGGAATAATTGCACATGAGAATTTGGTAGGTAGATTATGATGATCTAAATCATATGCCTAAGCATTTACATACATGCACTATCACTTCTTACATAAAGAGGTGTATCACATAGTTGAGATATTGATATGAGATATTGATATGAAATATCTAAAGGATTAGATGACACATAGACATGGGATGTGTGATCATGAGAGTTGATCAAAAGCTGAACATTGAAGTTAAGTGTTGAAGACTAATCATGTCGAGTTTAGTACATGGTGAGTAGTGATATTTGTATGGTATATTGGATCCTTAGATTAAGATTTTTACTGAGCTCAAAAAGCTCACTGTGGTTTTTTATCAATTTTTTAGGAACACGTGGTAGTAGCTCTGGATAAAAAAGGTAAAGATTTATTTGACTGAAAAGTTCGCACAACATAGGCACAGAGTGAGAATTTGAGTTTTTATTATGTTGTATTTCATTTTAGTTCAGCCAATGTTTATAAAATAAATTTGGATAAAGTTTTGCAAAAATAAAAAAATAGTATAACTTTCCTGTTTGGGTTAGATTTTATATTGATGTGGTTTAATTACACAAATGTATGTTTCATTGTGAGCTTCCGCTATGAGTTATGAGTTCGGCCAATGTTTGTAAAATAAATTTGGATAAAGTTTTGCAAAAAAATAAGTAGAACTTTTCTGTTTGGGTTAGATTTTATATTTATGTGGCCTAATTACAGGAATGTATGTTTCATTGTGAGCTTCCGCTATGAGTTGTGAGTGTTCTTTGGACGAAGAATCTAGTTCGCATCACAATTTCCGTGGAGATCAGGGGCCGGGTCGTGACAACATGGTATCAGAGCATTAGGTTAAGGATTCCTAGGAGATGATAAGAATTGTATCATTAAGAATCGATACCTTGGGTCAGGAAAGTTGAAAGCGATTAAGTTTAAATAACATGAGCCATAAGATGTGATATCTAGATGAGATTCTAGATTAGGTTTAGTATGTTGTGCTAGTATTTAACTTCATGAGCTGCATATATATATATTACTGATCCATTATATTTTGGATTTGATAGATGGATAAAGGAAAATCAGTTAGCACTTATGATGAAACTGGTCCTTTGAAAGAGAATGTGTGAGAAGAAGTGGAAAGAGGACTAAGAAGTATTAAAGATGACATTGATAATATGCTAAAGAAGTTGAAAAAATAAGAAGAGGATGATTCTCCGAAATAGAAAGAAACTATAATTATTCACCAAAAAGTAGAGAATAAAAATAGTACTTGAAATAAGGAAACATGGAAGTGTATTTATGAGTGAAAATGTCCTCATTGTCGTCTTGACATACTTTGTTCTCAAGGAAATGCATAAATGAAAGATGAAGAAGATGTTAGTGTAATTAAAGTAAAGTCTGATGAAATTTTCCTCTTGGTAGATGATGAAGCCCTAGAGGACGTAACAAGTTGGATGAAATCAGGAAAACCCAAATGTAAGTATTGCCATCGAGATCATATGGAAATATTGTGCCCCAGTCGAGCTGGCAAAGGTACGAACCATATACCTAAGAATATCTTCTTAATAGATAGAATTATATCCTTAAATGGTATTGGGATAAATAATTTCTTCTAATAGAAATTATTTAAATTTCAAGGATGAAATTTCTTGAAAGAGGGGAGAATGTGATGACTTGGATTAAGAATTAATCCTTATAATCATATTTACTATAATTAAATATGATTAAGTGATAATAAGTTATGAGATAACTTTAAAGAGGAAATTCCAAAGAAATAAGAACCCTAACAAAGTATTTTGTAAATCATGTTGAATATTGCATGGTTTAGGTGAGAGGAGTGAGTTTATGGCATTATAAGTGATATTAATAGAATTATACATGGATAATTCTTGGTAATGAAAGTTGAATTGAATTTAAAACAATTGATATTGATTTGTTGTAGGCTTAATATGAGCTTGAAATTGATATACTTTAATGGTTAAAGATTTAATACAAAGAATTCATAATTAAGTGAATTGAATAAGAGAAATTAAAACTCTTGGTGAAATATTAATAATTGTGGTTTTATTAGATGATAAAAAGCATGAAATTGCTCATGTCAAGATTTATTGTTAGTTAAAATGATGTGCAAATATCTATTGGGATGATTTTTAGTTACCATTCCAATTATATGGGGTTTTGCCATGGATTAAATGTGATATTTGTGTGGAAATGTTATGGAAGGAGATTTTTGCCGCAGAAGTGTGAGTATCCGCGGGTGTGTCAGTGTTAATTGATTATTTGAGCAAAAACATTTATACATTGCATTATTTGGAAAAATAATAATTATATTTGCAGAATGAGGTATCCATGGAAACGTTGGTGTTCGCAGAATGAGGTGTCTGAGCATGTGAGGTGGAATCCGCAGAATGAAGAGTCCTCGAAAGTGTTGGTTTTTGTAGAGGAAGCGTTAGTGTCCGTAATAGTGTGAATGACCATATATACTTAGTTTTAGGAGGACATGTGGCCACCATGTATGAGTTGGTGTCCACGGAATATTAAGTTTGGGAGCAGATATTCACAGCAGACATTTAGGTTTTTGCAAGTAAAAGTGTCTGTAATACCCAAAATTAAGCTTGCACTAAAAATAATAATGATTTCGAATTATTAGAGATTTCAGAATGATTTTATTATGGAATGTATTTCCCCCAATTTCAGGTTATCATAAGTCTAAGAAGATAATATTAATATTTGGAGATAATTTGAGTAAATAATGTGTGGTACATATAATTAAGTATATGTTAAAGGATTAAGTGGAAATTAATTAAATAAAAGAAAGGAACATTAAATGAAGAGAATAAAAGGAGAAGGATTAAATTGAAATAAAATGTAAATAGAGAAAAGAAGGGAATTTAAAATAAAAGGAAAAATTGAAGATAAAAGGGGGGAAATAAAAAGTGGTGCACGACCGAATTGAAGAGGGGGGAAATGTGTTCTTCACCTTTTCTTTCAGCCGTGATGTTCGTGGGAGAGAAATGGATGCCAGCTCGATGGAACCCGATGACAGGGATTCGGGCATTTTGAGTGAGGGTCGATAGCTGCGTAGGTGAACGGGAGCGTTGTCGTTCGGCCACTGGACCGCGTGGATTGGCGTGGTAAAAATGTTTGAGTTGTGGGAACGAACAAATTGTGAGCTGCGATTTTTGTCGTGCCTAGCTGGGGTTGGGCTGTGGACAACAGTGACAATCCACTGGGGACAGTGAGAGGTAAGTAATGCTTGAGTGCATTTTGGCTTCTTGGCCTCCAATGCCGAGTATTGTAAATTCCTTGATTCTGTTTTTGGATGTGGAATTCGGCTTTGATAATGGGTTTTGTTTTGGATTGCTGTATGATGAATTGTCCCTTTGGATGGACCGGTTGTGAGTGGCGAGATGATTGGTGAATAAATAGCAGGGCGGTTGATCGAAGATCAACAAGGAAAATTTAGTGGTGGTCGATCATATGATCAACCAGCCTCATGTGAAATGGGTTTTTGACGTAGCGGCTGATCGCCTGATTGACCGAGAATTTTGCCGTGAAGATTTGCTGTCGATCATATGGATTTTGGGAAAAATTGTGAATCCCGATATGATGCTCTCTGTGATTTCCCCACGTGTCCTTCCTTTTGTGGTGGCTAAATAGGATGAAGGGTAGGTGAGATTTATGGAGATTGTGGAGAGCGTATATGGGGAGCTTTTAGTGAAGATAAAAAATAGACAGAGAGAAAGAAGAGAGAAAAAAAAACAGAGGAGAAGAAGATGGTGAAGGATGAGGGTCTTCCTCTGGTGAGCTTTAGGTAATGAGGTGTTACTTTATGCTTTATGGAATTATGAAGTGGTTTAAACCCTCTATTTCTTGTTGCTCACTAAATGCTATGTCCCCTGTTGATTTATAGTGCTCCCTGTTTCCTTCGTTGCTGCTTCAGTTATTATTGTTGGTTGTGATATATATAACCGATGATTCTCTCTGCTCTGTTAAGTTAGTGATGCTTCCTGAATGAATATTGTGAAGTTTTATTCTGTTAAATGGGTTATCATCTGCAATTTGATTATGGTTGTTAAGATTCTGATGATTGGAATGTCTCTGTTGGTTCACTATTTGGAAATTTATGTTATGCATATTTAGTTACAGATTACTGGATAATAATGGATGTTTATGCTTTGTTAAATAGGTGTTAATGGATAATGAAATATTTCCGTGTTGAAGTGAGATCTGTTTTGTTGATTGGTTATTGCCTTTGTTGGAATGTCTCTGTGGTTCTTGGTTTTGAGAATATGTGTTGTTCTTTGTTGTGTTCATGCTTACGGGATAGAGTTATGTTCTGTTATTTTGGTTCAGTAATGAAGTTGGATTTAATATGTTGAATGAAAGTATCCTTTGTCTACTTTGATAAACTGTGTAGTTAATGGAAATGATGAAGATGTTGATTATCTACTGCCAGATTATTGTTTGGATAATAAAGAATAATGGTATAGATAATGTGGAGATTAATAAATGGTGATTATTAATGATTAAATATTATTGATTTTGAAGGTATTAAAAGGAAGAAGAGTATTAAGTGATGAACCTTCTACGAATGTTAGGTAAGTGATATTGTATGTGTTTTGGTCTTTGGGGCCCTACATCACAAGAGTTAGGGTTTGTATGATGCATGCATTTACTGCATTTACTAGATGTA
Organism: Begonia loranthoides; assembly: GCA_022433065.1. Taxonomy (NCBI): domain Eukaryota; kingdom Viridiplantae; phylum Streptophyta; class Magnoliopsida; order Cucurbitales; family Begoniaceae; genus Begonia; species Begonia loranthoides. The sequence continues at coordinate 12,674,465 of CM039484.1, read as the reverse complement.
ATAAGTTGTGATCATGTCCTGAGGATGTATTGCTGCTTGATGCTGTGTTTATTAGAATTAAGTTCTTTTAATGATATGTTTATTAGATTTAAGTAAGTTCTTTAAGTTAAGGATTTGATACTAAGCATGTTTTGGGGCCTATCTAGAGGATATTGAAGTGTATGCATTCATGCGCATTCACGTATCATGGTTTTCAAAAGGTTACGAAAATGGTTTTAAGCATATGTTTTGAAAAGGAAATGAAAAATCAAACGAAATGTATAGAAACGAAAGAAATAAATGTAAATAGGTGTGACGAGGTGTGAGGTTGAGTTGGTTGCTCTTCCTCCTCAAGTTTAGACATCTCTAACGCCTCAAGATAAAGATAACAGTAAAGGAAAATAGAAAACGAAAATGAAAACCAAAACAGAAAATTGCATACGAATTTTAAAACCTGCGTGTGCATTGCATGTTTTATTTTATGTCGCTTATTGAACCTTAGCCTCATAGTTTAAGTCTTGTGATGTAGGTACACTTACGAGAACAGGTTAAGGAGCAGCTGATGAAGAATTTGCACGACAGATCTTGTGGCTGGCTAGGCTAAAGGATTAAAGAAAAAAAATGGTTTGTAAAGTATTTTAAATTGTAAATGCTTTTAAGAAAAAGATTTTATTCATTGTTTTTAAATAGTTTTATGAATGAAAAGTCTTCCGCTACGCAACTGTTTGAAAGGATTTAAAGAAAAGAAAAGTTTTAATTTTAAGCGATTTCTAAAAATGCCACATTTAAGAAAGAAAAATCGGGTCGTTATAATTATGGTATCAGAGAGCCCAATTGTTAAAACTGATTCTGTAGACTGTCTACTAGCACAATGTGGAAATGCTTCATTAAGTGTAAGTATGTTTACCATTTTAGAAATTAATTGTCAAATTATTTTATAGAAAATTTGATGCGCGAACAGAAGGGTTTAGATCTAACTTGTAAATATGATAATTTTGAATGTTGAATTCGCCTTGAATTGAATTTAGGAAAGTTCAATGATCTTCCGCTTTGTTTCTTTAAAGAAAGAAGAATATGAATGAAGAAAAAGGATTACTTTAAGAAAGTAACCTTTAGGATAGTTCTCCCGTGATATGACTCACACGAGGAGTTCTTAGATATAACTCACCAAGGATAGTTTTCCAGTGATATGACTCACACGAGAAGTTCTTTCGATATAACTCACCCAAAGGGTTTGAAAGAGGAATCACTCCAATTTGAAGATTAGCAAAAACTATTTTGTATTCAATTCTCAACTGTCTAAAAATATAAGACTAGGTGGCTTTATATAACATTTTGAGAACATAAATTAGGAAACTAAAAGAAAATAGAAAATCTAAAATAAATACGAAACTAAAAATATAATAAATCTTCTAGTAATCTTCAGCTTGCTTTATCTTCAAGGGAGATGATATCTTTGGTATCTTTCATTCCTTTAATTCTGCCTTCAAGATCTTTTTGTTGTGATTCTCAGCCGATTTGGAAAGTATCCTTAATTTTTGACTTGATATCTTTTGATTGACTTTCTTGTCTTTCAAGCATGTCTTCTTGGGCTTCTTTCCATTGTAGTAAGTGAATGAGTTTCCCTTGATCTTTATGGGTTTGGGCCTTTGCTCTTGTCATTGGGCCTTGTTGAAACCGTCCACTTGGATGGTTTCCATATCTTGATTTTCCTTGGTCTTCAAGTTTGGAAACTTGGATTTTTTTAAACTTTGGCTATCTGTTCCGTGGGCTTTTGACATAGCAAATGGACTACGAATTTAATGATACAACATGTTCTAGAAAGCTTAGGAAGTCAACTATAATATTTATGAAGAACTCCTTGAATTAACATAGTCTTGAATGTCAAAATAGACATATACTCATCAAAGGTCAAAGAAAGACAGTTTTTAGAAAGTCTTTCCATTTCTCTTTCATTGTTCTTGAATTTCCACCTATACTTGACCTTGAGTAACTTTATGATATTTTTTGAGGATTGATCAATAATAGAATGGTTTCATTTTACATCAAAATTTCAGTAAGAATTTTATTAGAAGAGGAAGATATGTTATTGCCTAAGATTGCAGAATTGGAAACCTGTGTGAGGAACCTGTAAATGCTTAAATTTCTAGAAATTGGAGACTTATGATAAGGATCTATCATCTCTATTTGTAATTGTTTTTGGATGTGAACAGATGTGTTCCTTTGGATTAAGTTGAATGATGTATATGATAAAAGATAGATAATACTGGAACTGCTTGGATTTTAAGTGAGGGATATATGAACATTAGCTTTGGGGGAGTAAGGAAATAGGGAAAACTCAGCAAAAATTTTTATAAATTGGAAAAAGAGAAATGGTTAAAAGTGATTCTGGTATACACTAAATTGAGTAGAAAATTGGGCGGGGTTGCTTGTGTTACAAACAGTTAGATGGAAGGTAGAATTATCATGGAAAGGAAGAGCAATGGAGGGCTATAGACTAAGTGGAATTTTGAGGACATATTGCCAAGTGTTGCCCCACTTTGTCTGACAAGAAGAAAGGGGAATTAGAAAAGATCGCTCCTCCTAGTGCGAATGATGAAGAGACTAGTTAACCTAAGCATAATTAAGCATTTTGTTGAGATGATGGAAACATATGACCAAGTTTTGTGTTACGAGATGGTAGACTTAAGGGTGTCGTTTGGTGCGTGAATGAAGTTATGGAAAAAGGAGTGGTTTAAATGGTTTTCTTTGATAATTATACTGGAGGAGTAATTATGATTAAGTGAGCAAAGAAATTATAGTTGAGGACTATTTGAAAATGTAGATGAGTATCACTAATTAGATTTAGAAGGGCATTTTGGATTAATTAAGTATGAAATTAATGAATGTTGGGGACTGACAGTTTTAAAGACAAGAGTATGGAGAAATTTTTGATGAGTATTTGATCAACTGTAAAAGGATACCATCAATCGGTTGACCAGTTTAGTGGAATGACAGTTTTAGCACTTGGAGAGATTTATGGAAAGGGGTGAGCATGGAAATGCAAGAGTGGCAGAGTAACAAGATGTACGTTGGGAGAAGTTCCAACGATTACGACCACCTCAGTTTGATGGAGATATTACCAATCCAACCAGTGCCGAGGAGTGGATCAAAACTATGGAGGACATGTTTGCATATGCTAAGATAAGAGAAGCAGAAAGGATAGCATGTGCCATGTTTATGCTGGTCAAGGATGCGAGATTTTAGTGAAACTTAATTACGATAACCAAGGATGTGGCTACGATGACATGGACAGAATTAAGAAAAATTCTTTTATGACAAGTATTTTAATCGCACAAAGAAGACAAGGAAGTTAGTAGAATTTACTTAGTTTCAGTAGGAAGGAACAATTATGGAGTATTTACGCAAGTTTGAAGCCTCGTCATAGTTTGCCTCACATCTGGTGAGTAATAATGAGCATAAGGTACACTAGTTTGTGCAAGGACTTAAGGCAAAGATTTATAAAGGTGTTGAGATATCCAGTTATGTTTTGATAGAGGTTGTTGAGGGTTCAGAGTTGTGTTCACTGTACGGGAGATGATGAAGCTTGATTTTCGTAGTGAGCAATGATATATTGGATTGGGTCTTATCATTTGTCTAATGTACTGCTTTGATAAGTAGTGGAGGGGACATACATTTTGAGGATTGAGTTTATGTTCTGTTTTGCCAATGGATGAAGTTCTAATAAACCCTATTGGTTGAATAGGAACAAAATTGTAAGGTAAACAAGACAGGATGGGGATCCAAGAGATGAAATGAGTAGTAGAGTAACGGAAGTATTGAAACGTTATGTTTAATTTATGGAATAGATTAGGAAATTAGAAGAATGGAGAAACCAGCAGCTGAAGGTTTCCAAGGATTTATGGTGCTAAAGGTTTCGACGACTAAAGCTGCCATGTTTTGAAGGAGATGTTTATGATCTTACAAGCTCTGAAGGATGGATTCGAATGATGAAGAGTACGTTTGAGTACGCTAAGGATCGAAGAGACCTTTCATTGAAGGTGAGTCACAAGGAAATGGGAGACATATTCAAGGAGACACATCGTTCAAAGAGAAAATGCTAAGACTTCATGAGCCAAGTGGTGTTAAGGTGAAAAAGGAATCATTTCAGAAAATATTTTGCTGACTCAAAGCGATGTTTTAAATGAAAGGTGGGTGGCCATGTTGTCAATGATTGTCCGATTTTGGCTTAAGGAACAGAAATTGGTTGCACCAGGGGTCATGAAGAATGCAAATGAAGAATAAATCTATAGGGACGTAACGAATAAAATAGGATTAGATGCAATAAAGATGGTCATATTGCAAAAATCTGTTACACACTATCTGATAAAAAGGAAGAAATTTTGACGGAGGCTTTTCTTTTGTAATAAATGTAGGTGACGATCATATGACCTAGATGTGAGTTAGTCATTTTGCTAACTCATTATGTTTAGTATAGTGGAAGTGAGGCAATCCTTTAGAAGTTGGTATAAAAGTATAATACAAGGAGTTGTTTCTGGTACTTTTATGCTTTGAACACTAATGGTTATTTTGGTTGTTAGATCGACGAAGTGCTTACGTTGAGCAAATTTCGAGGACAAAATTTTTGTAAGAAAAGAGGAATGTAATACCTAGAATTAAGCTTGAACTAAAAATAATAATGATTTCAAATTATTGGAGATTTCAAAATGATTTCATTATGGAATGTATTACCTCTAATTTCTGGTTATCATAAGCCTATGAAGATAAAGTTAATACTTGGGGATAATTCGAGTAAATAATGTGTGGTACATATAATTAAGTATATGT
>CM039484.1:12638848-12660109 GCA_022433065.1 Begonia loranthoides | reverse complement strand
CCCCCCCTTTTTCTTCTGCGTCGGCCGATGGAGAGAAATCGATGGAGGGAGAGAAGGCGAACGGCGAAGAGGGACGCCGGACGCCGGCGACCAACGGACGGCAGCGACTCCCGACAGCGATGGCGGCGATGGCAGCGACGGCCGCTCGCGGGAGGACGAAACCGCGACTGGAAAATGGCGAACGGCGACCGCGACGATGTCGGTCGTGGACGGTCGACTTCCGAGCCGGCGAAGAACGGCGCCGGTGGCCGCAGGCTTCCGATCCGAGCGACGCCGGCGATGGAACAGCTCAACCCGAGCGTGTTCCTCCGATTCCGGCGAGCGGCGATCTCGGATCCGTGACGGGAGTTCTGAAAATCGAACCCATTTTTCCGACTCCGGCAGCGACGAGTTCGGATCGGTGACGGGAGCTCCGAGGCCGAACCTGTTTTTCGATTCCGGTGACAATTCCGACTCTGTTCGGTGGGTGAGATTTTTCGATCCGAGTTTTATTCCGATGTTAAGTTTGGATTTGTGTTGTCGTTGATTCTGTGTTGTGGGTTTACAGCAGTCGATCTAAAGGGTCCCGGACGGACATTCTCCGGCGAGGGCAGCTCCGGATCTGATTCTGGCGAGAACAGAACACTTGGTTTTGTTTTGTTCTGTTGGGTGAGTTGGATATTTCATTCCGATATTTGGTCTTGAATGTGATTTGTTTCTGATTAGGAGGGATTTGTTGTTAGTGGCTCTGTTTCGTTGTAGAACTGAATGATCTCTGCATTAAACTAATTTGATGAAATAATGTCGTAGGAAAGTGCTATTGTCGAATCCCTCTTTTGGATAAGTAGTGCATTGTGATTGTGGTCTATTGAGTGTGAAAAGTTTAGTTGGATTCTTGCTTCGGGAATGGATGTAAATCTTGTTCAAACCTATTGATTGGGCTAAAGCTGATAAAGTGGTTTCTGAATTAGTGATAAATATCTGAATATTGCTTGGATTCGTTAGGCTTAAATTTGCAGAAAGTAATATTCATGCAAAGTGATTTGTGTTTTGTTAAAGTGTCATATGTTTGGGTTTTAAGCACTGTTGAGTTGAATACCATGGATAGATTTAAATTGTTATGGGTTGCTGAATAAAAGGATAAGTTAGGATAAGGTTGAGAAGCTGATAGTTATTGTTACATTATACATACTCGAATCGCTTGTAAGGTTGAAATGGAATCTATCAATGTTAAAGGAATGAGACTTTTGATTTTTAAAGCCGTGTAGGTGTTCGTGATTTGGATTATCAGTTTAAAAAAATATTGTTAGATAAAGTTGGAAACTTTATTGGAATTCTTTGCAAGTTGGTTGGTCTTTGTATGAGACCCTCGCTTATTTTCCTAGAATTCAATTATGATATTCTCGCGTTTATACATTTGTCAGGTTTGGTCAATTTCAGCGAGTGTGATACGATTCTTGCGTAATTGGTTGCTCTGGTTGGTAAGGCAGACCGCCGTCGAGGTAGGGATTTCTATACCTCTTGCGTTATATTGCATCCTATTCCGTTTTCCAAAATGATTATTTTGTGGACTACCACACTTGAAAAATGACGGGGACTGTTCGACAGCACGTCCGTTTTTATTAGTAGTATGTTTTCTCAAGTTTAAATTCCGTACATGGTTTGAGATTTATTGTGCCCATGTTGAGGGATGGATCTGCCATCCCCTTTGATACCTTCTGCTGCGTGAAGGTTGATTGTTTGACGTGCGAAAATTATAGGTAGGGCATTGGTGACGTGTCCTCAGGTTGAAACTCCTGAAAGTCGTAAACCTCGTATGGGAGGGTGATGACGCCTCCTTGGGTCGCAAGCCCCTAAACCTGGCCAGGATTTGTCCCACGGATCAGACGGTTGTTAATCGCTGAGACTTGTTTATCCTAAGTCCACATATAGCGAGCAACTGTATCCGTTTTATTTGATTATACGATTATACGAGTTGTGTCGTGCAGCCAGGTGCGCCGGCAACTCGGGTGACGTACGGAATCTTCGGATCGTCGTCATTATTCCTGCCTCATAAGGTGTTGTCATCGACGGGTGACCACCTCTTCTATGTTGTGTGGCGGGTGAGTCCATGAGTGACCACCCCTTTTCACTGACGACGTTTTCAAATTGGAAAACGATGATGGCTTATTTTACGAGGTATAGCTGTCTATGTATACAGCAAGATTTTTAATAAAAGCCTCATCGACGGCCCTTGGGTCGGTTTGGTAAAATGATAAAGAGTTTTAAAGTGATTTCAAAAAAATCCATGTACGGTAGAATGAAACATAACCTTGTTCTCAAAAAATGTACAAAACCAGTTTTGCATGAGGTGCATTTAGTATAGCCATACTTTACTGAGTTAGTCACTCACCCCAAACGACTCCTCCCCCCCAAAACTTCAGGTAAAGGCAAGAGCAGCTGAGGATTAGGAGCTGAAGTGTTCTGTTATTTACATTTGTGGTGTTTATCATTATTTGGTGAGAATGTTTACATTTGGTCTGTAAACCTTAAACACAGTTGGTTTTGGATTTGTTGCACAGTACTTGGATTGTATTTTTAATTTATGCACTGTTATCTTCTCGTGATCCCTACTCGGACCTAGGCCCATATTACCTTGGGCCGAATTAAATATTATAAGTCTTCCGCAAAAAACTCACGCCTTGGGCTGGGTGATCGGGTTCTCTATGAGGATCGGGTCGCCTGACCCGGCGGTTCTGTTAGGCCCGTCTTCGGGTCGTGACAGATGGGGAATGCAAAGATTATAAATTAGACCCAACTCTAGAAATGTATCAAGATTATTCCATGTCTAGTGATGAAATTGTAAAATTTAAGAACAGATGGTATGTACTGGACAGGTCGCAGTTACGTCTGACAATTCTAGGAGAAGCTCATTCCTCAAAATTTTTTATTCATCCTGGATGCAATAAAATGTATAAGGGCCTCAAGATCCATTATTGGTTGTTGGGAATGAAGGTTGATATTGCTGAATATGTGTCATTGTACCAAGTTTGTCAACAAGTGAAAGCAGAGCATCAAAGGCTAAAGGGACTGTTGCAACCAATTGCTATACCGGAATGGAAGTGAGAGCATATCACTATGGATTTCGTCACAGGATTACCGAAGATAGTAAAAGGGCATGATGTAATTTGGGTAAATTGTCTGCCCATTTCTTGCTTGTGGCGATGACTTATAAGATGAACCAGTTCGCAGAATTATATGTTAAAGAGATTGTACACTTACACAGAGTACCAGTTTTGATTGTATTGGATTGGGATCCAAGGTTCACCTATGTGTTTTGGAAATGTTTAAACAAGGCAATGTGCACAGAATTAAAGTTTAGCATTTCTTTTCACCCCAGACTGAAGGTCAAAGTGAACAAACAATTCAGATATTGGAGGATATGTTGCGAGCTTGTGTATTAGAATTTCAAATTGGTTGGGGGAAAATGTTACCTTTAGTTGAATTCGCTTATAACAATAGCTTTCAAGCTACAATCGAGAAGACACCTTATGAGGCCTTGTGTGGCAGGAAATGTAGATCACCATTACATTGGAATAAGGTTGGAGAAGCAGAATATTATAGACTTGATATGGTGCAACTAACAACTAGATCAATTGCGATTATTCATGAAAGGATGTTGGTAGGTCAAAGTCAACAGAAATGTTATGTGGATTATCGACGATGGGAGTTGGAGTTTAATGAAGGGGACTTAGTGTTTCTTAAAATATCGCCGTTTAAAAGAGTTATGCTGTTTGGAAAGAAAGGAAAATTAAGTCCGAGGTACATGGGTCTGTTTCTAATCACAAAGAGAATAGGAAAAATGATGAATCAATTGCTATTGCTAGCCTTTATGGAAGGAGATCACAATGTGTTTCATATGTCCATGTTGAAGAAATGCCTCAAAAATTCAATTCAAATGATACCTCAAGAGGATGTGGGAATTCAATCCAATTTAAGCTACGAAGAAAAAACCAGTACAAATTCTGGATTCAAGGATTAATGAACTTTGACATAAATAGAATCCATTAATTTAGGTGTTATGGTAGAATCATTTGATTGAGGAGGCTACTTGGGAGGAAAAGGATGATATAGAGGTGAAGTATCTGAAATTATTTCACTAGTTGAAATTTTGAGGACAAAATTTTATTAAGAAGGGGAATATGTAATATCTGGAAAATTTGTAAAACTTTGGTTAAATGAAATGTGATATTTGAACATGGAGTTTTGTAATATTTTTAGTTGTAATATCATTGAAGATGATGGGATTATGGATAAGTTAGTGATAATGGGGAATATAATTATTTATATGATGAAGGGATTAACAAAATTAGAGAATAAATGAATTAATGTGAGAGGAGGTCTATCATGAAGGGTGTGGTTGATCTCCTTCATGGTCAAAATATTATAGAGAGCTACAAGATTGGAAGCGGTCAATCAACTGAAGGATAGTGATCAATCAGGTCCAAAGGAAAAATATTACTGAGTGTGTCAAATTCGGCAGTGGTCAATCATCTACTAAGAAGGTGATCGACTAGTAATTGTGGAAAATTGAATTTACAGCTGATCATAAGTGAATGTGAGTCGATCATAGCTGGGGAAATTATGAGTTTTGGTGATTTGCGGTCGATCACAGTAAGGAGGTGATCGACCAAAATGCAGATCGTCGGCCAGAATAAAGCATAACCGACATCTAGAAACTCAAGGAGATGTATTTGAACTGATTGGTCATGTCTCCTCAACTTTCTCTAAGAGTTTTAGAGTGTAGAAGGAGAGAGTTTAGGCACAATTCAGAGAGAAAAGGTCTTCTAGTCTTCTGGATTTTTTTCTCTCAATATTTTCTTCTTCTAGTTCTTTAGAGTTTGGTGTGCTGAAAAGGAAAGGTTTCAACAGGAGCAATTTCTTTAGTGAAGGTTTAGCAAGGAGAAAGGTAAGAGATTTACATGTGTTTTGCTAGAGGTGACCTACATCACAGGTTTAGGTTTTGTGTTATTTGCTATTGAAAGTATTTTTTCCTTTGATGATGAGAACTGTTTGTCTGCTTACTGTTATTGTTCATAGAATTCTTTTGCTTACTGTTGATGTTAATAGAATTTGTCTATGCTTCCTGTTTCGATGATGAATTGAAGGAAAAGTGTTTTGTGTACCCTTTGATGTTGCTAATAGAATTGTCACTGCTTGATCAAAATTTACTGGAGATGATGTTAGCTGGATTTACTTGCTACCTGTGTTATAGAGGAATGAATTGAAACTGTTAATAAAAGGATCCCTAGATAGAAACTACTAGTTATACCATCTGTTTCATTGGTTTTTCTACTGACATTAGAATATGGAAATTTTCTGTTATCTACGGCTCTTTAACACAAGACATAAAGGATATTGATAAATTGCTAGAATAAGACCATGATGAATATACCTTTGTCGCATGATTCTCTATTATGTAATCAAACTTTAGAGGTGAAATTTCATGATACAAATCATCTTTATGTACGTTAAGTGGTGACTTGTGACTTCGTGAAAATTAATTTGGATGAAAATCTAGTTGAAAATGTGAAGGAAATGGGATTTTGGTCTTTTTGGACGACTCCGAACGATTTCGGACGAGGCGGATGAGGCAGACATTGTGCGTTTGAATCTGTCCGAATTCTGGACAAATTTGGACGACGCGGACAACATCTCGGATGAGGCGGACGTTGTGCATTTGAATTTGTCCAAATTCTGGACGAATTTGGAGGACGCGGACGACATCTCGGATGTCACTTCTGCGTCTAAATTCTGAATTCAGACGGTACAAACAAAATTCGGATGCATCATCTCGTCCGAATTCTCCCTGTACAACGACAAAACTGATTTAAAATCAGATGGAAAACGACGTTTATCCAATGAAAACACGATCTCTCGACACGAAATCGAATGAAATGGTCGACCAACAGGGATTTGTTCCCTGCTTCCCCCTCTACAACATGTGCGAGTGTTCCCCAAGGTGAGCCTACAAATCATTCCAACTTCTCCCTCTCCTTCCTCATTTTTTTGTTCTAGTTTGGAGGATTCCTTCTTGGAGAGCTGCTGTCCTTGTGAAGACTTTCCTACAAGGTAAGGAAGTGGGTAGTCGTTGGCTTGAGGAAGCCCTACCCACAAGTATAATGTGTGTGTTGCGTGGCTTTGTTATGTGTTTTGTCCTGCTGTATTCTTTTGTTGCTGTAGTTTTGTTTGCGGTAGTTCATTATCCTTCACTAGTTGGTATTACTTAGTTGTGTGCTTTGGACGCTAAGCCTTGAGTTTCCCTGTCGTTATATTTTCATACTTGTTCAATGATAGAACTAGTTATGATATCAAGTTTAGTAAAGGAAAGTTATGGGACATGGATGATTGCTAAGTAGATGGGCTGAACTAAAAGTTAGCATTGCCCTGTATTGTGAATGTTTATCCTGCAAAACTTTCATATTGTGATATTTCTCTGTTGCGCTTTGTGGTCACACTGTATACTGCTCTCCACTGTTATTTCATTACTAAGCATGACCGCTTTAATATTTTTCACCTCTGCTATTATATTGTTGTTGCTGTAGATACCTTGATGTTATATTGTGGTTGCTGCTATAAGAACACATCATTTTCAATCTTAACCCACGATAACCCTAACGAATGAAAACTCAAAGCATGTAAATTCTTTGCTATTAAGTTTATTGCTGCTATTTATAGTCCTTGAACAAGCATGTTTCGTTGTTCTGTTTGTCAATAAAAAGCATATATTCGCCGTTCGTTCGATTTGTTATTCATTGTAGTATTTGTCTAATAAAAGCATGTTTAGTCTCTGTTACCGCTGTTCTATTCAGTCAATAAAAGTATATCCTCACCACTTTGTTTGATAATATTCGATGCCTTCGGCCGTTCAAGGGCACGATTGCCATTTTAAATTCGATGATGCTCGCGGTTATTGTGAATTTAGAAGTATGTTCTCGCTGCTTGATTTCGTTATCTCTCGCTACTGTTCGTAGTCAAATTGGAAGCATGCTCTACCGTTCCATTTTGTCATTTAAATCGCCGTTGCTATTATCATTTTGAAGCATGTCTCGCTGTTCATTTAGACTTGTTATTTACTGCTATTTTAGTCACTCAAAGAGCATGTTTCCGTTGTCCCTACCCGATGTTATCTCGCTGTTGCATACGATCGATTAAACGCATGTTCGCTGTTCTATTTTCAACTTTTCACTGCCTTAATAGTCGATTTAAAAGCATGATTAACATTTATTTTCTGCTATTTATCATCATCTAAGGAGCATGCCTCGCTGTTTATTATTCGCTGCTGTATTTACTTGATAAAACGCAAGTTAGTTGTTCTGTTTTAGATTTATATTCGTAATTGCACGCTTCATTCTCTCAAGATTTTACTGTTGTCTATTATCTCACTAAGAAACATGTTTCGTTGTTTCATATCATTGTTTCATCTCATTATTTATTTTGATGATTGCATGCTGTTTTAAGTCATTAAAATCTGACCCGTTGTTAGATTACTGATTTCATTGCATTTATTGGTTGTAGACTGTTAGCTACTGTATTCGAGATTGATGATAAAGCATGGTTAGATTTCCATCATTTCTTAAGCATGGTTAAGCTTTGTGTTTGGATAATTATGCTTAGTTAATTTTAATTTAATCGTTGGCATGATAACATAGCATTTCATACCTTGTTTTCCTTATGTATTATGTTATGTTATTTTATTGTAGATTCTTTAAAGTGTCGTTGTTTGGTATCCATGTACGTGCTAGTTTAGATAGGTGTGTCCTCATACGTTCATATAATAGAAACAAAGTAGGGAGTACCCCCTCGGGGCAGTACTTACATGCATGGTAAGGGAAGTAAAACGATAAGAAAAGACGAAGGAAAGGAATAAGGGAGTTGGGAGGCGGATGGGTAGCAGTCCTAGCTTGACAATTAGGAAATGCCCCTACCTTATCGGGAACGGGACCTAGTTGTCCATAGGAGATTAGGTCCGACCCACTATACCACCCCATACGGGTCTTCCAATCTCCAGCTTGAAGTACGAGTAAAGAACGAATGAAAGAATGAAACGAAATGAAATAATTGTTTTGGGTGGCCCCCATTCTGAGGGAAACTAAAGAGAGACATATGCATTTGTTTTCCCCCATTTCCTTACTGGGCGAAAGCTCACATCCTTACTTGTGGTGTAGGTAACGAGGTGATTATGCCAGGAGTTGTAGAGGAGGCTAGTCCGGTGGAGTCTGCGATTGATCCGATAGAGATGCCAGAGGAGTAGTAATATGGCACTAAGTAATGAAGAAAAAGAAAGTTGTAAGGGCTAACGTCGAATTGTTTTCTTTTTACGAACGTTAATTTTCCCTTTATTGCCCTTACTTGAATATTATTCGGAATATTATGTAGGCCTTATTCGGAAACTCAAAACCTTGGATCTTTAAATTAATGTTTTCAATGTCTTTTTTCCGCTAACTATTAATCATAGTTCCTGTTTTCCATAAATGGAATTTCTTGTTTAATTACGCTTCCGCAACTTTTACGAATAAATTTTAATAATCGTCCGTAAATCATAAGTAATAGTTCTCCACTATTTAATGAATGATAAAATGAGCTTTTGGTAACAGTCGGATTTAGTACTCTAATAACCCTTTTTATGAGAAGATTTGTTTTAACTCTGAGACTCGTAGTTTTTAACGTACTTTTTAAAATGGTGGAGAATCTGGGTCGTCACAGATTGAATAAATGACATTCTTTTCTAGTATTATATGAACTGCTATGTGACATTCATTCATGTCATGCATCCCGAGTAGGCATGTTAGTTAGGGTTGCAAAATCATGCATTGCATGGGATTTGAAATGAATTGAATATATGTAAATAGATGTTGGAGTGGGGAGTTTAGTATTAGATCTGCTTGAGAGAATTGCATAATAATGTATCTCTTCCCACGTAGGGAATGAGTGACCTGCTCTGTTCAGGTTAGATCCCGAGGATGTATCTATTCTCTCTATGAGAAATCTCCAATGGTCTGGATTATAGTGAGACTTTAATCAAAGAATAGAAGAGATAGGTCCTCTTCTGACATGACAGACATCTGCATAGAGTCAGCATACGTATTTCTTTGCATTTGATTATATCTCTTATTGGGCGTTAGACTCATTGTTTCTCCTGTGATGTAGGTGAAGATTGTGATCCTAATGAAGTATACGGGGAAGAAGCATGATGCGACGACTCCTTGTGTTACCAAGCGCGTGATGACCTTGAGGGTTATGGCTCATCAATAGAATAAAAGTGTTTAAATATTTTCAAAGACTCTAAATGTTTGGTTATAAGTGTTTTAAAACATTTTGGTTGCCGATGTTGCTTTTAAAGTACGTTACATGTTTTAATATTCCGCGTTTATTAACTCTAATATTTTCTTTCTTGCGTTTTTGAATAAGTTTAAAAAGAAAAATTTTTATTGGAAAGTCAAATGGAAAATGGGATGTTACAGGGATTGCCACTCACTACCTGAAGAAGTTGGCATCAAGTTGTTGGAATGCCATACAGTCAAGTTTCAATGTACAGTCCATAGCGTGGAAGGATTTTATAGAGGTATTTTGGGCACAGTATAGAAGTTGTAGTCATCATGAGTCGATGGCTAAAGCCTTCCATGAGTTGACTCAGGGTTAGAGATTGGTGATGGAATAGTACAATAGGTTCTTTGAGCTCCTATCATACTCAGAGGGAATTTCTGAGCAGAGGCAAGTGATAAAGTTTTAGTTGGGTTTGAGGTAGACGCTGCAGCATGGAGTTGCCGCTATGCAGTTTGACAATCTTTTGCAGATCTTCAATGCCGCTCAGAGAGTGGAGAGAGTCCTGGATGCAAATCATGGGAGTTTACAAGATAGGCAGACGAAGAAAGAAGAGGGAAAGGTGAGGAAGAAGAACATGAGAGGTTCTAGGGGCGAGGATTTGATGGAGGTTTGAGCCAGAGTGGCAGTAGTGGGTCGTCTGGCAGTGGTCGTTGTAGTCCCTACACATGCTATGTATGTAGGCAACTAGGGCATATTAAGAAGAACTGCCCCTAGATCTACCTGTAGCAGTAGCAACAACAACCACCACGTAGCTCATTTTCTTCATCCCAAGGTAGTGCTGCCCGTAGTGCTCCTGGGGGAGAGCGTGGTTTTGGTAGATAGTCTTTCTCCTAGCATCAGGGACAGCCGATGTTTACTCCACAATAGTCTTTAGGACCCCATCCAAACTATTATCCTCAGTTTTGGCCTACTAGCCTAGATTTTCAGAGATCGGCTAGTTACCAGCTAAGTTTTGGTTCCAACCCTTATCCACAATAGAGATCAAGGGATACTAGAGCACAGGTCTTCTAGAGCACTGGTGTTAGACTGAGCTCAGCCAGGAGTGGTCATGGGGGAGGCCATAAGGGAAAGGAAAAGCATCTGGGCAAGCATATGCAATTTGGGAATTAGACTATTTCTATGGCTAGGATGATCATGACATAGTGGATGGTATGATTCTTATTTCTCATTCTTTTGCATGAGTGTTGTTCGATACCGGTTCAACACACTCCTTTGTCTCTTCTATTTTTGCTTCCATTTGGGTCTGCTAGTGGAGGAGATGGAATCTCCATTGATGCTTAGTACTCCTTTAGGTGTCTAGAGTGGAGTATCTTCTGTATGCAGAGTAGTACACGTAGTGATTGATGACTTTAAGTTTTCTACAAATATAGTTGTTTTACCCTTGAGTAAGTTTGATGTGATCCTGGGTATGGATTGGTTAAGAAAGTATAGAGCGATCGTGGAGTGTCATCTGAAGAGAGTCACAGTTATTTCAAAGTAGGGGCAAGTCGTCATTTATCGCAATGGTTCTAGTGCTATGACCACCAATTCTATTTTATAGGCATGTTTGGGTGGTCATAGTAGACTATGGCAATATGGGAGCCTTTGGTCAGTCGATGTCGAGGGTGATACCACTGGCCTGGGTCTGGATGTATCTATTGTGAGAGAGATTCCAAATGTGTTTCCTGATGAGTTACTAGGATTACCTCTAGACCGTGAGATCGAGTTTCGTATCAATTTAGTTCTACGCGCTACCCCAATTTCTATTCCAGCGTATAATATGGCTCCAGCGGTATTTTTGAGTCGAGGAAATAGTTGGATGTGTTGAGTGGTCTAGGATTCATCTTGGAGAGTATCTCGCCATGGGGTTCCCCAATTTAGTTTACCAAGAAAGCAGATGGTTCTCTAAGACTCTTCATTGATTACCAGAAGTTGAACTGGGTTATCGTGAAGAACAAGTACCAGCTACTGAGAATTCATCAGTTGTTTGATCAGCTTGGAGGTTCATGAAGAAGATATTCCGAAGACAGCTTTAAGGATGAGATATGGGCATTTCAAGTTTCTAGTCTTACCTTTCAGTTTGACTAATGCCCTAGCCGCATTTATAGATCTCATGAACCAGGTTTTCAGACCCTACTTAGATTGGTTCATTGTGGTATTTATCAAAGATATCTTTGTGTATTCAAAGTCTCGGGGTCAGGATTGTGCTGCAGACTCTGAGCAAGCATCAATTGTATTCCAAGATGAGTAAGGGCGATTTCTAGATGTTAGAGGTCAAGTTTTAAGGGCATGTAGTTTCACGAGATGGAATTTTGGTAGATCTTGCGTAGATCGAGGCAATTGTACAGTGGTAGCCTCCAAAAAATGTGTCAGATATTCACAGTTTTCTTAGTCCTATCGGTTACTATTGGCGGTTTGTAGAAACTTTTTATTCATTAGCAGCGTCATTAACGAAGTTTACTAGAAAGGGGGTACGATTTGAATGGAATGACCAATGTCAACGTACGTTTGAGGAATTGATGAGTAGACTGAAGAATGCACCTATTCTGACAGTGCCTGACAGTGAGTAGCTTCATGTAGTTTACACTGATGCATCGGGAGTTGGGGTTAGATGTGTCTTGATGCAGCAGAGTAAAATGGTTGCTTACGTGTCCCGACAGTTGTGATGAAAAGAATTATCCAACACACGACTTGAAGTTAGTTGCTATATCTTTGCTTTGAAGATATGGATGAGTTATTTGTATGGTGCAAATTCTCAGATGTATATTGATCATAAGAGTCTGAAGTACCTTTTCACTTATAAAGATTTGAATTTAAGATCGCACAGGTGGATGGAATACCTGGAGGAATACGATTTTAGCCTAAAGTATCATCCAAGAAAAATTAACATATTGGCTGATGCTCTAAGCTAGAATCCTCAGGGATCTCTTGCTTGTCTGGTTCTTGATGAGTGGAAGAGGTCTATGGTTATTGGAGACTACAACCTACAGTACTATGAGTCAGACGATACAAAAATGATTTCTCAGGCATCATGGTTTTTAAGAAATGTTATGAAAATGATTTCTCATACATGCGTTTTCTAAGTAAGAAAGATAAGGAATGCTATAACATGATATGGGATTGAGGATAGACTATCACAAAGGTTGGACCTATGGGAGATAAGCCCATTAATATGGGAAGGTAAGAGCATGGCTTCGACAAAGGCTGCAAAGTAGTTACATGCTAGGACTTCGAAAAAGTTTCAGGGTTATCTTACACAAGAACTTCGACAAGGTTGCGAAGTTGTTGTGCATGATGAGCCTAATAACTAATGGAGGTCTCATGAATTTAGGACTATCTTGACAAAGGTTGCGAGACAAAATTGTCAGGTCTCCCATAGTCGATCCTACTTATCCTTCATTCATTAAAGACCTCGACAAAGGTTGCGGGTTATTATTCGTAAGGACTTTGACAAACGTTGCGATTTTTTTGTGCATGATGAGTGTAAGAAAGAAAAGAAAAGAAAAGAAAGAAATGAAAGAACGTACCACATGATTTTATGAAATTTGCATGTCATGTTCATATTACATTACATTCCTTACTAACCATTAGACTCATAATTTATGTCTTGTGATGTAGGTAACCATCCTAAGGTAGAAAGAAAGAAGTACTTGATGAAGGATTTACGCAATGAGATTTTGTGCAAGCTAGGCTAAAGAGAAAAGGAAATGTGAATTGTTTTAAGTTATGAAATGTTTTGTAAAGTGTAATGATTTAAAGAAGAAAAGAAAAATTATTATGGTTATTTCATTTTCTTTTTATTGCAAATGTTTTTATTACGAAAGTCTTTTATTACGCTATGATTTTACAAGTTTAAGTTTACGGGGCATTACATTTTGTGTCCGCGGAAGTGAGATGTCTGCAAAGGAAATGTACACATGGTAGACATCAAATTGACTGATAGTATAAAAAGGATTCACGGATGAGGTGACAGTGGAAACGTTTGTTTTTGTGAAGAGTTGGTATCCGCGAGAGAGATATCCACAAAAGGATATGTGTACGTGGAAGATATCAATTGACAAATAGTTTAAAAAGGGATCCACGAATGAGGTGTCTATGGAAACATTGGTGTTTGCAGAAGCATTGGTATTCTTGATAGAAAGGTATCTGCGAAAGAATGTGCATGTGGCAGATGAAGATTGGCAGATAGTTTAAAAATGATCTGCAGATGAAGTGTTCGTAAAAATGTTGGTGTCTGCGGTAGAAAGTTATCCACAAAATAATGTGCACATGGCAGATGACGATTGGCGGATAGTTTAAAAAGGATACACGGATCAGGTTTCCACATAAATATTGGTGTCAGCGGGTGAGAGGTATCCGTGAAAGGATGTGTAAGTGGCGGATGGTGATTAGTAGACAATTTTAGAGGAATCTATAGGATGATGTATCTGCAGAATCGTTTGTGTTTGCGGAAGTAAGTGTAAAATTTAAACTTAAGTATTTAGATTGATGTAAGATGGACTTGATTTATTTGAGAACCATTGTTAAACATTATCATCTTACTAACAATCCACCTTCAAATAAATCAATACAAATATTGATGAGCAAGGATGAAAGACGCTTTTGACAGATTTAAAAATACATCAACAATAAGGTAATTAGTCTAATTAATCATTATAAATTTGTTAAAGACTCGATCAACAATTTTGTATTTTTGAAAAGGAAATGTTTTTCAAACTTTTGAAGTGTGTAAAAGCTTTTATCAAGTTAAGAAACCAGATAGGTTTTTTATAACTTATGTATGGATTTGAAGAGGATTTATGAAGAACTCAACATTTCATTATTGTTTAGTTATGATGTGAAAGTTCAACAAGCTCAATGAGAATAAATGACTGTTATGAGTTTCTTTGCAACTCTTTCTTGTGAGTTCAACCTTGCTAAATCTTAATAGTCTCTAGCACCAAGATATCTTTATTACAAGAAGCATTCATTAAAGAATTGTACAAAATTCAAATTCTAATATGATTGTGATATAAGTAAAATTGTATGCAAATATGGTGACTAACTAAAAAACAAATATAAAGCTACTAAGTTTCGAATAATTCAATATTGATCTTAATTCCAATAGACTTGCCAACAAATTGAAATTCAAATATTATGAATTAAAAATATATTGAATAAAGCAAATAAAATCATGCAAAAAAACCAAGCAATTGAATGTAAAATCAAATTCAAAAGGTACTTTCTCCTCTCAACCAATAAATGATAACTCATAGTAAAATAGAATATGATCATACAATTTTCAAACACCATCTCGATGACTAGAGAAAAATACAACCTAGTTCTTAGTGAAGTGTTGTTTCCTTGATTTTTCCACAGCAATTCTGTCACGCAATTGTTGTTCTCACAATCTTCAAAACTAAGAGCTCATTTTGTTGCTAAAGGTTATGCTCAAATGTATGGAGTTGATAATTATGACACTTTCTTACCTATTGCTAAATTAACATTTGTAAGGTTATTCATCTATATGGCAGCTATTGTAAAACTCGAGAAATTTTTAATGAGAAATTTCACGTTTTCACATTAAAATTGGTCATAACGTTGAAAAGTTGACCTGAATTGTCGCTTAGCGGCCACGTTGTAAATTTGGTCAATTGGTCAAAATAGGTGGAATTAGAATTTTTTGAATGGAAAATTCAATTAAGAAATGCAATTAAAGAGTTCAATTGGAATTTGGTAGAATAAAAGGGATTAAATAAGGAGAAGAGCGAATAGGGAGAGGTGAAGAGTGACGTGACATTTGAAAAGAAGAAAGAAGGCAAGGGAGACAATGGAAACACGTGTAGTATTTGAAAATGAATTAAGAAGGAATAAGGTACAAAAATGGAAGAGAAAGTAAGCTTAAATATTTGGATTGAAATAAGAATAAAAAGGTGGGAGGTTTGATTAAAATAGAGGATAAAAGAAAGATTAATATTAAAGGAATAAAAGAAGAGAAGGAAAGGAGTCTGTAGCTAAAAATCGTGGAGGAGAAATAGAGTTCCTTCTTCGACTGAGAGGAAACACTGCATGGGAGAGAGAGACTTCGCGGGGAGAAGGGTATGACCGGGAGCTTTGTGGCGCAGGCTCAAGCTCGGGATTTGGCAAGCTCCAATGAGTTCTTTTGTGCGAGAAAGGGCTTATGTCCGAGAGCGTTCTGAGTAACCATCGGTCAAGAAATCTTAAGCACAAACGAGAGCAAGCGACTTTTTTGGAGGCAAGGATGGATGATTTCGGCATTCGTGCACTCTGTCCGGCAACCTTCCGAGCTGGGATTTCAACCCTGTTCGAGCACTCCAAGTGCGGGCAATAGGGCAGCTCCAAACCGAGGAACGTCCTCCTCCTTATCTGTCTCTGGTGAGTAAGGCAGAACATCTGGTTCTGTTTTGGCTTCAGTGAGAGATTTATGTTTTGATTCGATAATGGATTCTGTGGTTAGGTTGTGCGTGTGTTGTTTTGCTATGGTTCACTGATAAATTTGGAATGGATTGGTTGCTGTATTTTTCATACCCTGTCGATTTGTTTGAGTTCTGGTTCTCTCATGCACTGTCATTGTTGAACTGAAGATATCTATTAATTTCTGTTTTTGAAGTTGTTAGTTGGGTATAGTTTTATAAACTATTCTGTTATGGCCATTGACGATGGTTTTAGCTGACGATATGGTTCTTGCATAAATTATGCTATGTTTTTACTGAATTGGGTGACGGAAAGAAAAGAACCGTGGTTCATGAAAGGGGTTTTGGCTGCTATTTTGAGATTGTTAGTTGTGTACTCATATTCTCTGTTTCATGAAAGCATGCGATAAATCTAAGCTCCCTGTTCTTGGATAATGGATTTGGGATCCTGTTTGGGTGATTTCAGTTTAATGTGCTGTAATTTTGAGGATTAATGCTTAGATTTTTTGTGACGAATTTTATGCTTGGGAAATCGGGAAGTGGATACTTTGTTCACTATTATAAATTGAGGATCAAATAATAGTTGAGTTGGAATTCTGGTTTGGAGGACCTGTTTTGCTATTAGTTTAAATATTTCACACTATGCAAATTGTTGAATGTTAAGGATTGGATGTTGTTTGAATGATGCATTGTTAGTTTACCGAATGATAAAGTTTGGGAATTTTGTTGAGATTCTTAGATGAGTCGTTATACTTTTGTTGGGCTTCTATTCTCGGTATAGGGCCCTCCGCTTATTTTCTTGGATTTAATTTATAAATTTCAACGATTATACCTTTGTCAGGCTTGGACGATTTCGGCGAGTGTGATACTTTTTCCGAGGAGACAGTTGCTCCGGTCAACAAGAGGGAATGCCAAAAAGGTAGGAATTTCTATACCTCTTGTATTGTATTGCATCCTGTTTTCAAAATGATAATTTTATGGGATACGACACTTGAAAAATGACAGGGACTATTCGATAACACGTCGGTTTTATGTATATGTATGTTTTCTCATGTTTCAGTTTCCGTACATGGTTTGAAATTATTGTGCATATATTGGAGGATGAATCCACTTGATGCTCTAGGCACTCTAGCTCTAAAGTATCATGAGGTCATCCCCTTTGAAACCTTCTGCTACATGAAAGTTGATTGGTTGTATGTGCAAAAAATATAGGTGGGGCACTGGTGACATGTCCTCAGGTTGAAACTCTTGAAAGTTGTTAATTCAGATGGGAGGGTAATGATGCCTCCTTGGGTCGTAAGCCTCTAAACCTGGCCAGGGTTTGTCCCATGGATCAGAAGGTTGTCAGTCGTTGAGACTTGTTTATCCTAAGTACCATTTCATTTGACGGGTGGCGTGACGGCCGAGCTTGCTCATCGGTAACCCTCGTCCATTTGGAGCTTCTAGGTATGTTAGCTGATAAAGAAGTCTATATATAGTGAGCAACCTTATCCATTATGTTTGATCGTACGAGTTGTGTCGCGCTGACTGGTTTGCCAGCAACTCGGGTGACGTGCGGAATCTACGGATCGCCGTCATTATTATTCCTGTCTCATGAGGTGTTATCATCGATGGGTGATCACCTATTCTCTGATAAATGTCGGGTGGGTTGAGCGACCACCCCTTTTCACTGATGATGTTTTTGGATTGGAAAAGGATGATGACCTATTTTACAAGGTATAGCTTTCTATGTATACAGCAAGTTTTCGATAAAGGCCTCATTGATGGCCCTGAGCCGGATTTATAATATGATAAGAGATTTCAATTAAAAATCCATGTATGGTAAAATGAGAAACATAACCCTGTTTTCGAAAATAGAGAAAAACTAGTTTTGCATAAGGTCCATTTAGTATGACTATAGTTTACTGAGTTAGTTACTCACCCCAAACGACTCCTCCCTCAAAACATCAGAAAAAGGCAAGAGCAGCTGATGATTAGAAGATGAAGTGTTATGATATTTTGATCTTATCGATTTATCGTTACTTGGTGAGGCTATTTACATTTGGTCTGTAAACCTTAAATACTATTGGACTGGATTTGTTGTACAGTACTTTGGATTTCATTTTAATTTATGCACTGTTATTTTCTCATGATCTCTACTCGGACCTAGGCCCATATCCTTCCGGCCGAACTAAATATTTATAAGTCTTCTGCTAAAATACACGCATTGAGTTGGGTGATCGGGTTCTCTACGAGGATCGGGTCACCTGACCCAACGGTTTTGTCAGGCCCATCTTCGGGTCGTGACAGAATTTTATGGTATCAAAGCTCAAGGTTCCAAATTCCTAAGTAGTGATCAATCCATAATTTAATATTGTGAAGTAAGGTTTTACTTACTGTGCACATATCAAGTTTCCAACCAAGTGGGAATTTTCTTTCTCTGAATTTTGAAAATGTCGCCGAAGTGGATATCTCGTGGCTGACTGTAAGAGGGTGGTTTTGATGCCATTGTAGAGATGATGAAGAGTTTGCATAACTTGACCAATAATAGTTTTGCACATGAATCTGGTATGATGGGGATGATGTGTTTCCAGGAATTTGCTAGAATGAATTCTGTAATACCCTGATTTCCCGTATCAAAAGTAAGGATAATTGAGAAATTAATTGGGTGTAATTGGATTAATTGAATAGTCATTGAAGTTAAAATATTAATTGATGGAGAAAGTAGTTGGAGTGTGCTCGGACAGTATATGAGCACGTTAAAGGCAAGGTGAAGTTATAATGCATGTATTTTGTTGGTAATGGATGTAAAAAATATGAAAATGTAATGTAAGTTAATTAACACGGTGTCAGATGACTGTATCTGATGTGAATAATTATAATTCTTTGATAAAATTTATTGATGGATGTAATAAATGATAGATCATACTGGAACTAGTTGGGATTTGGTGTAGGATGTATGATTGTAGCTTTTGGGGGAGTAAAGAAACAGGGGAGACTCTACCCAAATTTTTATAAATGGAAAAAAGGAGAGTGGTTAAAAACAATTTTGGGCTCGTGTTTGAGGGTGGTGGAACCCAATGAGAGCAAAGAGTTGGTTCTAGAAAATGGAGAAGAATTTTGAGGCACACCAAATTTTGGAAATGTTCCAAGTGTGGATTACTAGTCATTACATGGAGAAATTGACGTCTAGTTGGTGGAACGTTGTGAGGTTCAGTTATGATGTCCAGTCGATGGAGTGGAAAGATTTTGTCAAGGTATTTGGGGTATAGTATAATAGTATTAGCCATTATGAGTCTATGGTCAGAGTCTTTCATGAGTTGACCTCTAGGTGTCCAGAGTGGAGTAGTATTTGTATGCAGAGTAGTCTTTATGATGATCGATGACTGCAAGTTTTCTACAAATCTGGTTGTTTTTATCCATGAGTCAGTTGATGTGATTCTGGGTATGGATTGGTTGAGGAAGTATAGAGCAATTGTGGAATGCCATCTGAAGTGAGTTACAATTATTTCTAAACAAGGACAAGTCGTTGTTTATCGCAACGGTCCTAGTGCGGTGACGACCAATTCTATTTTGCGGACATGTCTGGGTGGTCACAGTGGACTAAAGTAGTGCGAAAACCTTTGGTCAGTTGATATTGATGTTGAGACCGCTGGCCAGGATTTGGATGTCTCGGTTGTGAGAGAGTTCCAAGATGTGTTTCTTGATGAGCTACCAGGGTTGCCTCCATACTGTGAGATCGAGTTTCGTATTGATTTGGTTCCAGGCGCTACCCCTGTTTCTATTCCTGCATATAAAATGGCTCTTGCAGAGTTGAGTAAGTTGAGAAACCAATTAGATGAGCTGAGAAGTCAGGGATTTATGCAGGAGAGTATCTCGCCGTGGGGTGCTCCAGTTTTGTTCGCAAGAAGGCGGATGGCACCTTGAGACTTTGCATAGATTATCAGAAGTTGAATCGGGTTACCATAAAGAACAAGTATCCATTGCTCAGGATCGATGAGTTGTTCAATCAGCTTAGTAGATCACAATACTTTTCTAAGATTGATTTGAGGTCTGGTTATCACCAGATGAAGATTTGGGAAGAGGATATCCCGAAGACAGCTTTCAGGACGAGATATGGGCATTTCGATTTTCTAGTCTTACCTTTCGGGTTGACTACTGCCCCAGCTGCATTCATGGATCTCATGAATAAGGTTTTCGACCTTATTTAGATCAGTTTGTTGTGGTGTTTATCGACGACATTTTGATTTATTCCAAGTCTCAAAGTCAGCATTGGGAACATCTATGAATTGTATTGCAGACTTTGACGGACCACCGTTTATATGCCAAGATGAGTAAATGTGACTTCTGGATGTCAGAGGTCAAGTTTTTGGGACATGTCGTTTCACGAGAAAGAATCTCGGTAGATCCTATGAAGGTCGAGGTAGTTGTGTAATACCCCAACTTTCTATATCAAAATTGAATAAGGATAATTGGAAAGTAATTAGGGGTATTTGGATTAATTGGATAATTATCGGGGTATTACCAAGGACGTGTTCCTAAGATTTTAATTTAAGGAATATATTGGATAAATTAGGATTAAACTGGAAAGTGTATTTTAGGACTTTTCAGACGAATGCAAACGGAGTGAGTTTGAATCTGTGCAAAGTATTGAACTTTTTAGATAAACACGGACGAGGTGCGGATGCCTTCCTTTGTCTGAAATCGCAATTCTAAAGGAGAATAGTGAATTGAACTGCTTTGGTTCGACTAGGTATGGAATTATTGGGATAGCTCTGTTTTTAGTTAAAGGAAGAAAAGAAATGGAAGATTAGTTAGGATTAGAATTAAGAGAGTGATTAAGGAGGAATTAAAATGCGTTTGGAATTTAAAAAAGAATTAAAATAGATGAAGGAATTATGAAGGGGGTATAGACTAAACTGGTCCATTGTGAATCGGTCCAGTGCGTAAATTGAGAAACGAATGGCTTGCAGCCATTTTGTGCGGGAGTGGACCAGAGTGAAGAATGAGAGAGAGAGAGAGCAAGGAGACGGAGAGAGAGTGAAAATGAGGAGGATAATGACGGGAGGCACTGGGGATGGTGGCGTGCGGCGGTGAGCTCGGGTCTGTCGAACGAGCTGCTTGCGACGAAATGAAGCATCGAGTCACGGGCTAGGGCTCGGGTTGCGGCTCGTGGGTCTGATCGGGGCAGCGTCGGGCGTTGACTTTGTACCAATTTTGGGTGTCTGGTGACATCGGCGTTGATGGAATGGAGACGGCAAGGGTCGGCGATGGTGAGGTAGCGATTGCCGACCTCGGGTTGATGGCAGAGCTGGCGGTTTGTGCTAGACTGGCTGAAGGCCTATGGTGCAGCTTGTGGTTTGGTTCGAACTGGTCTCTTCCCTATAAATCTTGCTTTAGAAGTCGACAGCATGGACATGCGTGGAGTGGTGATGACAGGGTAAGGCTGGGCATGTTTATGGTAGAGGCATGGTGTATGGTATGCTTCTTTCTGATGAATTAGAAATTGCATGGAAGGAATGGCCGAGTGTGTGGAGTGCTATGG